>BSBN01000829.1:25361251-25962627 GCA_027924645.1 Cunninghamia lanceolata
CCAAACTTGATGAGCATTTCTCCCAAGTGGGAGAAGCTCTGTCAAAACAACCCGACAATAACCCCACAGAAAACAACTCAAACACGAATTCACACACTTGACATACACATTTCAGTTATACGAAAAACAAAGGTAAAATTTAGACCAACCTTGCAAAGCCCTCCTGGAATGAAGCTGTTGCAGAGTCCACAGAGTTCACTTCCAATCTTAGCCACCAACTCCCTCTCCCTTCTCTATCTTGCAAACTAACTTCTCTATTTTTGGTAAGGCAAAAATGAAAGTTTTCCCAACATTCCACTAACTCCCTCTCATCCCAAAATTTGAAAATAAATAACCCAAATTCCCTTTTTTTTTTTTTAGTTTTTTTTGAGAAATGGGGAAGTGACACTTGTCACCTCCTCACCCTTCCCAAAAACCACTATTCTGCCTGATTGCTTATGTCACTCTCCATTCCCAAGGGTACTCCTAGTCCTCTCCTCATGTGACTCCATTTTCTCATGGGAGAAATAAAAAAAAGAGTTAAATGGGAAAAAGACAGGTGACCCATGCCTCTTTTTCCTTTCTTCACATGGGTGTCCTCACAGCACATGGGGGAATCTCACTAAAGGAGAGGGTGATCTTCAATAATGGATGGCATCTCTTATCTTGGGGAAAGTAGAGGGGATGGGTTGGGTGTTGGTACAACCCATCATGTCCCCTCCTACCTCCAATTTTCGCCACTTAACTTCAGGGGAAGGTTAAGTTGACTAGATGGAGGTTACTCAAGGGTTACCCATGCCAAATGGGCCCCTGGACCCATGGGGTATAACCCAGGGTCAACTTTAACCCATACAAGACACCCCTGGTCAAGGTAAAGCACAAGAAAAGGGCCTCATAATTTAAATAAAATAAGAAATTCAAATTCAAACTCTTTACAACACAATTTATAAACTAATGTTACATGAGGGTAACCTAACCCACTCAACCATACGAAAGACCACATTACATCATTACATCAAACACAAAGAGATCTTGGTTCCTCGTGGAACCTGATCGGCTTAACAGGGAATAACAAATAACAAGGTGCGGAATGATCTCCGAGTTCTGTGGTTCGATTAGTAATTCCTGCACACTAAATTACAAGATCAGTAACCACATAAAATCATCATAGCGGAAGCAACTAAAATAAAAACATGCATTATCATGACATAGTATTAATGAACATAAATGAAATCATATTACAATTTTCCATCATCACCTAATTCATTTTTCTGAAATGTAAACTTATCCAAACATCACCCAATTAGTTTTTCCGAAACCATAATAAAGTTTAATAGTTTGACAATTCTGGGAACTGCTATCCCACAATTATAAAAAGTAACAATACAGTCATGTAAATAGTCGTAACAACAGTAGTAAAAAGGGCGGTCCTCACACTAAGTGACTATAATGTAGAACATTTTGTACCGGCATATAATCAACAAATATAATACCAATTTTTTATCTACCTTGATTTGTTGTTAATAAGTACCTTCAACAACAACTAATCCAGTGAGATACTCTTATCCATCACCATCTGTCATAGATTATGTAAACTTGGACTTTGGTTGTGTGCATCTAAGTAGATAACTTAATCTAAACCTTTAGTATTGTTAAGATCTACAATCACGGTAAAAATATCTCCTATAACAAAAATGCACAGATTCCAAAGTCAATTCAAATACTTATCACTCTGAAACTTAATTAACACAAATACATTTCACTAAAACAATTTTTTGATAATCAATATATGTTTAACAAATTTACCTGCAACAACTAGATCAGATACAAGTTTAAAATTGGCTCAATATAAAGGATCATGGACATTAGATGTTGTCATTGTCTTCATAAGGAGGCATTAAAACTAATTGTTTCATTTCCCATTATGAAACATATCCATCAATAATGTTCTACCATTGTAGAGCATTTACATTGTTCTCAATGCAATCAACACAAAAACATGATTTTTCTCTCACTTGGATGTCAAGTGGCTTGCTATGTCCTGTAGTCATCACTTGACGAAGTCTTCTAATATCGACATTTTTTTACAATTATAAGGATTTGAGTGATCGATATCTACAATCATGGATATTTGAATACTAGAATCATAAATGCATGCATGAAAAACTTACAATATTTGAATGTGCTCTACATATAAAGTTTAATATGTTAAATACCTTTGACTTCCCAAAAATAGTGTTTGGTACATACTGAGCCACTTTTTCCTTCACGAGCACGAAAATGAATCTTATAGGTGCACTCAACAATTTCATTTGCACTATGTATGGTGTTACCATCAAGCTCATGTTGGCAAAGTGCAAGCTCCACACATGCACCAGCTCCATCATGCTCACCTTTTCCATTTACACTTTTAAAAAAATCCACAAAAATTTTATGCTATGTCTGGCATGTTGTTGGATTAACTAATTAAACACTTTTGCAAATTTGAATTGTTTTATATCTAGCAAACAAACTCATTAATATCATTAGATTATATATAAAGGTTATTAATATATACATAAATTTTTTTAAAAGTTATAAATAATATACAATTTGAAAGAAATTTAAATTGAACACTAACCAACACATCCATATGAGCAAATCCAATTATTTGAAGTGCTTGTATGCCACATTGTCTCAAATCATCAAAAAACATTCCAAAACAATGGGCTACATAGCTTTTATCATGACCAATTTATCATCATTGATATAAAAATGAACCTCTTTGATGATATTTCATTCAAGTGGGCTACTTTGTACACCATCCACATGAAACTCATCATGTCTATAACAAACATGTACAAAGATTCGAACCTGCTCTCAATGATAATATTGACTTTGAATCTCTTTTTGAGGACTAAATGTATAGTTATCGGTAAAATCCACAACAAAAAGAATACAACCTTGTGGAAAGCAATTCTTTGACTCACAAAATTGATTAGCCTACCATCTTGCACCATGACAATGCTAGATATGTGTGTTATGTATAAAAGAGTGATCTAGCCTAAAGAGATAAACTAGGTCAAACCCTCTTCTACAAGCATTAGGACACAAACCGAGCTTGGCTTCTACCCAAGGAGAGCCAAACTATAGGGGTTCTACCCTTTTGTTGTATATAGATGGATCAACCAAGTTCAACCAAAGCCAAGAAAGCAAGTAAGGGAAAATGATCAAACCCTAGAAGATGAATATCAAACTATAACTAACTATTGAAAGTAAATCTCAGGAAATAGAAAGTACAATAGAGATCAGAGGAAGATTCAGAACCTAGATCTTGTAGTAGAAATACCTAGGACTAGGGCACTTGGGTGCCCTAGGCCTTTTCTAGGGTTTAGTAGAATATCAGATGTCACCAAACCTGTACCTATCTGCTCTGCCTTCTTCCCAGAAATTAGCTTCTGAAACTTGTTTCTCTAACCTACACACAAGGAAACAGCAAAGGTTGTGTGTGTTTAAGGGCTTGCCTTAGTAATACCCCATGTTAGTGTTCCCACCTCCACTATAGTGATCATTAGATCCAAGAGTGCATGCCCTAGGAGGGCAAAGGCCAAATCTATAATAATATGATAGATAATGAATGATAATGATGATGATAACCACAAGAGATATAACCTTAGTCGATGAAGATGACTCAAGATCCTACACTAACAAAGGAGAGTGATGAAGAGGGCTTCAAACTTCCTTCAAAGCCTGCAAATGAACTTCAGTAGCATCCATAAGAAGAAAACACTTCAAGCATGAAGAACACTTTAGCATAGAACACAATATGAGAGCAAACTTTGCATTAATCCTCTAGGTGTCGTATAGTGTATGAAATGAACTACAATACTCTTTTAAATATGCATTCCCACTCATTTACAACAAATAAAACTTAATTAGGCTAACAAATACAAACTAAAGAAGTGTCTTAAGATGACACTACAAAGTGGGGCTAAAGTTCCCAAGTGGGACCAGGGCGTTGGGTGCCCTGGACCTTTAGACCACAAACTTTGGGAGTGCTAAATATAGTGGACTTAGTCCAATCCTAAGTTGATTCCATTAGGTTTATTTATTAGGATCAAAACTTCATTGTTTTAAGCTCAAAAGGTGTTAAAATAGGTCCTGATTAACAAAGGCAACAAAATAGGTCCAACCAAGTACTAAACTAAGTGTAAAATGCTAGTGTACACATTTTACTCTATAATAATGTGGATATATGATACTATAAAATTTTTCCATAAACTCTTTGTAGGGAAATTCACTTTCTTTGAGAACATTTTTTTTGGATTCAACTCCTAACCTAGTTGTGTATTTCTAATATTCAAATCTCTTCCACACAATTTCCATAAAATGATCAATATTTTCAATCAAAGCAAGCTTCTTCAAATCTCCACAATTGACACATGTATTGTTTATACATTGTACATTGAAATCATTCAAACCTTCTAATTTTTCACATAGAATGGACTTCAAAATTTGTATTGTACTTGTAGGGATGTTAATAATTGGATGAATCGTTGCCAAAAAAAATTATATGATTGAAGTTGTAGATGGAATTCAACATGATTCTGACAACAATAGGTTTCATGTACTTTATTTATCCATACAAAACATGGACGTAACTTTTCTAACACCCTTTGAGAAATCTTCAGCTACGAAAATTCTTGTTTGAATACTTCAAAAAATTCAATCTATTTTGTATCTACAAAATGTTTTGGATGAAGATATTTTATGCCATCTTCACCTGTTACTTGTATAGTATCCCTCCTATTAGAGGAAACACAAGAGTGGTTGATCCAACATTCAATCACTTGTTTCTTCACATCTTCGAGAATTCTATCTTTTCTAGGTACCTTGCAAATATTATCCCAATTTTTTTTAATGCTTTGATCTAGTTTATTTCTCTTTGCTTGATATATCTTTGAATAGTTCTCCTAGATACATGCATTAATTTTCCAATTACTTTCACTTGTCTCATATGTGATATTATTTTACTTAAAATTATAGTCATCAATGCCCTACATGCAACACTTAAATCACTTGTTTGACTAGTACTTTGAATAGAGTTCAATGCTTCTTGCAAGTTTTCAACTATTATCTATTTTGCTAAATTTGTTTTCTTCTTCCTATTATCAACCCCTAGAAACTCCAAAACAGGGGTGACTTCTTTTCACCTAAATAACTTAGTACATAATTGTGCTCTTTCAATTAGAGATTTTTCTTCAAAAAATTCATCCCAAATTTTTTTAGCATGCAATTTTATTATACTTTCAGGTAACATGTCCTCAGGTGAAATCTTTCTAAAAAGAATATCTTCATCTAAATCCACTAGATTTTCCATATCATGAAAATAAGTTGTATCATGAATTTCCTCCTTAGTCACATTCTTTTCTACACCTTGTTCAATTTCTTCCTGAATTTGTTCAAACCCATCATGTTCTTCCTCTTGTTCATCAGTAATTTGAACATGTTCTTCTTATTATGTTGAATCAATCCTTCTAAAGTTGAATTTCTCTCATTTCTTCTTCATACATTTTTATCTTCATTGGGCCTTCTTCTATCAAACAACCTTGACCTAGTCCTTTTGTTCCCTGTTACTAAATTATGTTCACACCTAATTTAGCAAGGCCTAAACATCAATTGTTTAGAAGAGGTACAAAAAAAAATCTTGCTTATGCAAGATCATTCAGTAAATGCCTGTTGTCTTGATAGAAGACAAGTGCAAAATCACTTGTCAGGATCATATGATAGCTCATGTTGGGCTATCGAACTATCCTGATAAGTGAAGTGTTCTACAGTTAAGAAAATAGAAATTCAAGAATGAAGAGAATAAGGGATTTCATGTTTCAGTTGTTGATTATTCATTATGTTTTAGTGCAAAAAGAAGAGGTATTTATAAACTGGCATTTCATCGTCATGTTTTAAACATGTGTTTTAAAGCAGACTCAGTTGTTTTTATCCTATGAATTTGATTCAGAAAATAAAACATACATAAATCATTGCATAAGGTAAAATAACTGATTATATTCAAGAGAATGTTTAAATATGTCCCACACAAGCCATGGGAATGACTAAACTAAGCCAATGCAACTAAGCATGCAAGCTATACATTTGATGATAAAGAAAAGGAAAAGAACACATGAGGAACATGATATCCATCATTGTCTTATAGTGAAGGTTGACTCTCCTGTCTCGTAGCTTGGTCTTCATGTCTTTAGCCTCTTGTCCCTGATCAAGATGCTGGACCTACAAGGTTGGAGAAAATTTGTTAGAGCTCAGGATATACAAGTTCATGATAAGCCTTATTAGCAGATATATAAAATTGCAATCATGATGCATCAATACAATTGGATCATTATCAGACATATGAAAAAATTAGATCATCAATTGAAAACCAAACCATCATGAATCAAAGGTATGTTTTATATCTAATATGTTTAATTCATTGTGCAGGTATAAGTGAAATATATCAAGATCAATCACTGAAAGAGCATATGGAGAAAATGTGGCTCCTACAAGGGTTGAGCCCAACATGCTTATGAACAACCTTTTTTCATATTACAATCAACTTCAATGAAGGATAGTCATCATTCAGATCAAAAGAATTGTTCCATCATAAAGTTACAGTCATTGCAGTAAAGATTAATCAAGCAATGAATAGTTGGAGGACAGTCATGAATATCAAAAGCATTTCAGCCATCATGGAGTAGCAGATAAGTAGAAATAGATCAGGTATTTTTTACTTTTTGTTGTGAATATGATTTAGAATTTCATGTTGAATTGATTGAACAGTCATAAAGGACAAAGGACAATCATTGATGAATGTACAAAGTAGGACATGACAGTCCTCATAAAGAATAAATCCACATTCGAATCAAGAAGAGTACAGTCAAGAGCAGACTGGGAATATTCAAATGAAATCCTTGTATGGGACAACATTCATTATGGAGACCGTCAGGAAAAACCTAAGGAGTAGTCATACAGTTTCCTCTTGGCATTCATGAGGAGTTAAGGTAACAATAGAAAGAAGCATGTCAAGGTATCAAGAGGAATGAAGGTCTGAATGTGTGGTATAAGGTTCAGTCAAAAGTTTTGTTGGATTTCAAAAATGTTGGTTTTAGACCACAAGAGGGTGCCAATCTCTTGATACGTTTTTGGTCAACAAGACAAGGTTTGTGTAACTAGAAATGCCCTACTCTTTAGGTTCTACTAGGCCTAGGTGGGTGTACCTAAATGATATAGCAAATTTGGAAATCTAAATGGATTCTAATTTAGACAATTTCACTCACTATGGCACACAGATGTGAGATAATTGTAGAGCTTACTAAATGAGTCCTAATGAAAGTGTTTGATGTATCAAGACTATGGATTAGATTTGTATAAAATGTTCTAAGATTGATCAGTGCCTAATCTATTGGGTGGATGGAGTCAGTGGATGAGTAATGACTATATGTATGGAGACAGATGTGGAGGATTGGTAGGTCTACTTTACAGCTTAACTCTAACTTGTTGGGCACTTGGAATGTTTGCACCTTATGCAAACGTGTAGATCTATAAGTTAATGTGCTCTTCTTTAATTATCCTAGTGATATTCCTCTAAATTACTGTGATCTTATGAAAGGAATTTAATTCTCAGTTTGAGGGAAACCAATCACAATAATTATTTCAAAAGGATTTTAATCCTTATCAGGAACCAATCAAAATGAATTACTTGAAAGGATATTTAGTTCACTCCAACCAGAAACCAATCAGAATAACCACACACCAACAACATTTATGTCTTGTGACAAATTATATAAATCTGAATAATTTAAAAGAACCACTGTGGAGACAACACAGCAGCATATAAGCATGTAAATCACACAATAGTTGAACACTAAAATAGATCACCCTGTAAGATCAATCTACTCCATTATATTGCTTCAGATAATATATAGTAAATGCATAAGTCTTTGAAATATGAAAATGGATGAGTGGGATGGATGCAGTCTATCTTCTTACTAATGCCTCACGTAAAATATGAAATGGTAATGATGATGATCTAACTCCTACTTCTCTGACTTATATAGTAATATTCTAAAGAGGATACACCTCTTCTTAAGCATCGTTTGGAATTTTAATTAACAATTATAAATTATCATTAATCTCTAATGAACCATAAATGGGTTTGAGTAACATGATCCAAGTATTTTTGACTTAAATGGGTATCGGCACACTCCACAACATTCTTTGTAGCAAACTCCATAGTAATCATCTTCTCCATGCATACACAGGCCTCTTCCAATGTTGGATCCTCACTTTTAGCTACCTCCAATGCTTTCTATAGGATCAGTTAGCATTCCTTTGTCCATTCTTGTTGACTTTTCAAATTCTTGTTACCACTGAACAATGCAGGCACTCCTTCCTCGGAAGCATTAATGAATTCCTTAGCCTCTGCATGAAGTTCCTCATGAAAATCTGTATGTTTTCTGATCAGGTCCTTGGCATTGGTAATGGCTCCAACATCAGGAGTGTCTTTATTCTATATTTCTTGGAGCTTTTCTTGAAGTATGTTAGTTAACCTTCTATGTTCTTGGAGAGTAGTGTGATTCTTGGAATAAGTAAACCAGAACTTATTCATCCATATCATCATATTAGCATATCTTTTTTGAAACACTGTAGAAAGTGCATCAAACTTAGTCTAGACTATCTGAGTGTTCACCTATGATGTTTCATCCTTGTCCTTTGTCTAGGAGCTTTCCCCTTGAGTTAACATTTTGGTAGAGACTGAATCTCTCGAGAAATCATTTTCTTTATGCATTCTTTCACAGTTCAATTTATACATATCCCTTTCTTTGATCAACATTTGAATCTGTGCTTTATTCAATTTAGCCACATTAATGCCAATATATGTTGTAATTACAGGATCAGTCTCACCTACCTTCAATGTCATTACATGACCAAATGCTCTTTGTATCTCAATAATTGCAAGTTTCTTGTGTGGCAGGTAGAGGGCCCGAATCATGAGAGAATTCTCATCTAGATTGTATCTTGATCCAGTATATACCTTTATCACACCTTCTGGACTAAGTTTATGTTTGGCATCATCATTATGTAAAAATCTATCAAAAACTAAAGAAGACTTTAAATCCAAACCAGGGAAGATTATTACACCGGACCCCTCTAACAACTTCCTTCCTCTTTCTAGAGTCATATTTTTCATTTCATTCTCAACATCTATTTTCAAGGTATTCAATAATTATTTTTCATTACTTGGTGTAATATCTAAAACTAATTCCCTAATTTCTTTGCCTTTGTGCTTGTACAAGAAAGATTTGAACTCGGGAGACTAAATGAAATAATCATCTGAGACAAAAGATTTATAAGCCAACTGTCTAGTATCAGTATCAGGTGTTTCCTCAATTTCTTGTTCTCTATTTGAAGGCTTGTATTCCTCAATTCTCAGTTTGGAGATTTTATTAGGTGGGCCTTGTGGTCTTTCATCAGAAGATCCTTCACTGTCAGAAGATAACACTTCAATCTCTTGTGTCTCCCTCATTTTCTTTTCAACTTTTTGATTATATTCATCAATGGCCAAATCAGCCTCTCCTTTCTCTAGGTTCCTGATGACATCATCGTGAGGAAATGGCACATGAACATATCCACTCAAATTTTGTTTCCTTCTTGCATAATCAATAAAACCTTCAGGATTAAATCTCCTTTTCTTGGTGTTGCTTTCCTCATGTTGAAATGGGACAATTTGTCCAAAATAAGATCATATCCTTCTTTGGATAATAAAGTAAAATCTCTGAAACATAATGCACTTGGCATAAATGATTGCTTGTTTATGCACTCAAGTTCATAACATTAGAGTAGTCTAGTTGCCTAACAATTTCTAGGTATGCAACTCTATCCGGCACAGTTTTTGGCAATAAAAAAGGTGTATCTTCGAAACCATAAACTTTGACCATGGTGGAGTCAAGGAAACAGTACCAATCTCCCCAAATATGATTCACAGTTGGCGGCCCATTGAAATCTTTGGGCCCCAAAAATCTTTTGATCTCATCATATAAAGAATAATTACATGGATAACCATAAAGTTTGTACAATGTTTTGACAAATAATTCTTCAAAATGCACGTAACTGGAATTAACAAATCTACTATCCCAAATAGAAGTCCACACTTGGATGGGTAGTGACTGGCCATTTTTATCCAATTGTGTAATTTTCAATTCATCTGGCCACATCTCTAACTCCTATCCATAGTATAGTATCACATGCATAAGAGATGAATAATGTTTGAAAGACATTGTAGGAGAACCATTTTTGATAGCCATCAATCCTGAATCGATTCCTCTGGAAACATGTGTAGCATAGTCAAAGGCTCTTGCATTATGGCATTAGAGGTCTACAGCAATTACCATAGGCCCTATAGACATAAACTTAGGGACCTCTATTCCCAATACCTGACCTAATGAATAGTAGGTATACTTCAAATATGATTCAAACAAGTCGACATGAAAGGGAGGCCTGTCATTATCCTCAAGTGGCACTAAATTTCCATCCTATCTAGGCCTATGCAATGGCAATCTCCAGCCTTTATAAGTAGTGTCCATTCTTGAGTATTCCTTTTCCAAATCTTCATGTACTATAGGCATATCGCATGTGTTATCCAAGTTGAAAACTTCACATAATGCATTTTTTGACACATGTATGAAAGGTTTTCCTTGCAGGTCGCATATAGCTTTAAGGTCTAGATTATAGTGATAGGCCAAGAGTTTTACAAGATCAATATTCACAAAGATGTCAGAGATAACTAGTTTCCCCAAATTGAAGGTCCAAGGGTTGCAGACAGGTTCGAATCTATTTGTTCGGCAGTAATGAAACATAAACAATTCATATCCCCTAATAGCGGTCCACACATTTCCTATGTGTTTTCATTTATCCTCTAACTTCTCGACAATGGCCCTTAACTATGCAGTTCTCCTAGACTTTGGTCCTGAACTAGGTAATTGATCTATGAGGTCTTGGTTCAATTTTCTTTCTTTTGTTTTCTCTTCCTGTCCCGACTCTATTTTTTGCTTTTTACTTTTAGATTGGCTACTATCTCCTGGTTTCTTTTTAGTTTTCATTTTTGTAGGGTTTTCCATTTTAGTTTTCTACTAGGTATCAAAACTGGACTACAATCTAATAGGTGTAGGAATGCTTACTTGTATGTGCTCGGCGTCCTAAATTTCTCGACCTTCGATCAATTCCCTACTTTCTCTGCCGCAACCCTTGAAGATTTCTTTTGGTTAAATCCTTGATCACAAATGTTCAAATAAGGTTTGTTTAGGTAGCCATTAATCCTAGCCACTAGAATTGAATGCAGTGGATTTCTTAGATTTTGAAATGTCAGGGTGATACCATGCATTTGTATTGGTGAAACTTTTCTAATCTCATGTTGATCTGTGTGTTTCAGTTTGGCACCATCTTTTGTTTATACTTTTATAACTGATCGCCAAGACCTACTGAATGTCTTTCTAATATGAAGTGTCCCTTTAGTTCTTTGATTTGATCGAGGACACTTCTTGATATTCTCATCGACCTTGCACAAATCCCCTTTTTCTTGTTTTTCACTTTTTAATATTTCGGGGAGACATTATGGATTTTACCCTGATATCGGGGTGGTCTGGACCATTGGAAATCCTTTTGAACATCGGCAAGTGTTTTCTTGATGAATAGTAATCATTTTGTAGTCATCAGGCTAACAAATGCCATCGGTAAGAAAATAAGATGATCTTTCGATGTATTAAGTCTCCCCGATATGTTTCTTTTATATCTTTTGTTCATTGGGGTACATCGGTGGGACTCTCGCTGAACTTTTCAGTTCTTTCTCATCAGAGTGACTTGTATAGTCGGGAAGATATAAAAAACCCATTCTGATGATATATGTCACTTCGATACAACTAGTGTCTCAACTTATCATTGAGAGTACTTGTATCTCTTGCCGAACTTGTGTCCATCGGTATGACTTTTGAGATCGGCATAATTTAATATTTTCATTCCAACTTCTTTTTTTTTGCTGATGAGTTTTTATCAGTGAAACATTATGTAATGTCTTCCCAATTATGCGCACTTGTTACCCTTTTGAACCGTTGATCGCTGAGACTTTTCATGTCTTCCCAATATGTATTAAATGTTCAAATAGAGAGCTATAGTTTATTTGATTGGAAAGACATGCACATGATCTTGCCGATAAGGATCAATTGCTCATTTTTCTCAACTATGGTCAGGGAAATGCTTATCTCAAGGGCCATATTCATGGAACCATTAGTCATCATGGGCTATAACATGGATCTTATCACACAAATTTTGATAATTAGTGTTGATCATAAAATCAAAGTGTGGCAAATTATTATGGTATGTGGGGGATAAGTGAGTGGTGGGTAGTGAAAAATGTGAATTTTTCCAGTCCTAACAAGTTCCAAAATACTATGCAGAGTTTTAAGGTGAAAATAGTTGAACATCTTTAAAGCGCATTACTTGTATCATCTACATGCAAGAGGCCAATCATCATTAAACACTACCCAACCAATTGCATGTTGTCCAATAGTATTGAAGAATCTATAACACTTCTCTTACAGAGGTATCAAGTCAATTTTAGGAGGCAGTCAGATATTGTCAAATAGAATTCAAACTCCATTCAATCCACTATCATATGTGATACAACAGTCAATATACAACCCAAACATGCTAATGTATCATGTATTGAGGTAACAACAAGAGTCAATTTCTAGATCAATGAGATGATCATAGATATTAATGATAGAAGAAAATCACATCATCAATGGAGCAGCAATTTATAAAAGATAAACCTTGGCATCATTTACCACAGCTTCATAGTTAGATTGCAAGCATGAAGAGAATCAAAGCCATCAAGGGAGAGTCATGATAGAGATAGACAGTCCTATGTGAGTCAAGTATCAAGTGCATAGAAGGATATAAAGTACAGTGGAGACACAAAGATTCAAGCATGAAGAACCATCAAGTCAAAATTCCATGTATTTTAGCTATAGTGAATCCATTGTCTCATCAGGAAGATCACAAAGTACAAATGTAAACTGCTACCATGTCATGAGAATGCCATATGAGACAATGGTAAATTACTAATGCCATCTTTTGTTACAGTCATGAAAGAAGACAGCCATACAAATGCCAAGAAATACTATTACAGACAGGCATAACCATGAAGGTTCAATAAAGAGTTGCATAGAACAAGGAGACCTCCAAAGTATCAATAGTATACATAGATGAAGGATAGTCAAAGCTTTAAGCAATATCATACAAAGTACAGTCAACATGAATAGCCATACCATGGAGCAGAATGAGAAAGTTATAGGAACCATCAAACAATTCTATCATCATGAGCCATATTCATATAAGAAGAATAACAAGGAGAGATGCCTCATATAGAGATCAGCTAGTTCAGATCAAATAGGAGCAAGTATAGTCAGGGTGGAACAGTCACTAAAGAGCTACTAATGCTATCAAAAGGAGGATGAAATATACACAATACATGACAACTCAATATACAGCCATATGCCTTATGCACAGAAGTCCAAGGATGTACAGATAGAACAACAAAAGAGAATCAATGAATATCAATCCTGCTACAGGAATAAAGGATAGTATGGTTGCATCATCAAGATGCCCATGTTTTCTATACATTGCAATATTCATCACTATAGAAGGTACAATGAGCTTTTAAAGATCATTTATAGGCCACTGGTGCAGTCATAAATAAAGAACACAAACTTTACATGACAGGGCATCAAGATCAAAATATATGAAAAGAGTACAGGAGATACAAACAAGTGCATATATTTTAAACTCATTCTATAGCCACATCATAAAATGCAAAGTCTATAATGAATATGCAAGTGTCTTGAAGTCATGAGAGCATTAGGCCATCAGTGAAGAGATAAAATGCATATGACATATAGTTATGCTACAAGAACTATGAAAGGTACAATGAATATTTAAAATGGAAATCTTGTTATAGCAGAAAATAACAACCACATGACGCCATTGCCTGAATGGAGTAGAAAGAAGAAAAGATCATAAGCTATAGGAGGTATATCTTACATGCATGACCAGAAAATAGTTTTTTTTGTGTTGTCTTTTTTTTTTAAACTCTCATAATCTGATATAGTGGTCAAGGTAAAGAGGAAAAGTAGGAAAAGACTAGGTAAGTGCTAAGCAAACCAGAGTAGCAGTTTACCAATTTTCTTTTATTTTTTATAATTTTTTCAAGAAAACCCTCATAGTCCTGTATAGGAGACCAACCCCACAAAGAGAAGAATAAAATGTATATGATAATGCAAATCATATGTATATGAGTTTTAAGGTCGAAGCCATGAGAAGGGTTTCTTTCAAAAAAGTTTTAAAACCCATATAATATAGTGAGGAGAAAAATACACAAAAGAATGAGGCCACAACCAAGAACAATATATTTTTCATCAAGATATGAAGAACCCAGTTAACTACTGCTGTAGGAAGAAAAGAGAAACTTCAAACCCTTATATCTTTATGTGCAGGGAAGGCCGAAGGAAAAATAGTGTTCATTTTTTCATTTTCACAAGGGTTTCAAGAACCAAATAAACAAATGCAAAGATTTCATGTATACAGTGAAGATGGTCGTGGCCTATGAGCAAGGGTTTCTACAAGAAAATGCCAAACCCACAAAATTTACTTCAAACCCTTGTTATGTTATGACGAATGCAAAGAGCTCATTTTCTCCTTTTTTGTAAAAAAGAACCAAAATACTTTTTAATTCAACAAGATTTGCCTTTTGCTATGAGTCAAGTGCCTTTTGCTATGGGTCGAGTTTCTTTTTTTCAACAGTGAACAAAAACAAAGCGCTACATGTATGCAGAATGAGCATGGCCACGACCTGGGAGGAACATTCTTTCAAAAAAATGCAAAACCCACATAGTCTTTCTTCAAAAACCTCACCATATATGCAAATACACAGTCAAAAATCCAGAATGGTATAAGATAAAAAGAGGCATTACCTTGTAAAAGTTGCAAAGAAAGGAAAGTGGCCTATAGACCGCAGGTTTCTAGCCTTCATATTCTTTCAAAATAGATCAAACAGCAAACATGACGGCCCACACAGAGAGAACAAGAAGCACAATGAGAAGATAAAAAATGGAAGTGAAAAAATAAGGAGATTACTTCAATGGCTGCAGCCTATAGGCCTTTTTATGCAACAAAAAGTCAAAGAAAATGTTTCAAACTATGATAAGTATGCTCACCTTTGAATTCTTGTTGAAGATTCAGAAGAAAACCATCAAGAAACCATAGAAATTGCAGAGAACAATGAAGAATGCTTCAAACCCTATTGGATTTAGGCCAGACAACTGAGAGGGGGTGAATCAGTTGTCCCAAATCTTTAACACTTGCAACTATTTCTTTATCACACAAAACTAATTAATGATATAAACATTTAAAGCATGAATCATCAACACATGAGAAAAAACAAATGAACACAGAACACTAGGATTTTTATGTGGAAACCCGGTTAAGGGAAAACCACAATGGGGGTTAACCCACAAAGATTTGTACCCTATTAAAAGTACTTTAGAAAAATAGAAGGCACATGCCTTTAAGCACACTGCCTAGAGCTCATTGCTCAAAAGAGGCTCACTACCTACAGAATTTATATTTTAATACAAAAGGAATTAACTAATAAATAGCATCTCTTTCATGCCTGGTTCAGTTTCATTGAATGCTCACAAAACTTTTGCTCTACCCCAAATACTTCTTCCCTAACTCTTCATCAAAACAGCTCTTGTTCTTATGCTTCTCCTCTCCTCAACTCTGCCTTTTGATCCTTTCTTCAGATTATATTATTTTTGCACAAGGATAATTTTCCACAACTCATCAACAAGTATTTATACACTTCATCAACCTTGGAATGAACATCAAGGTTGGCACTACAAACATCTGACTTAATGCGAATCACTAATCTATCAGCCAAACATAAATAGGACTCAAATCTTCCTTGATCAACATGCCACGCTTCATAGAATTGCTCTTAGATCATCTGCAACATGCTTGAATCATTCGGTCAGCCAAGACTGGGAAGAACAGCAACACCAAGAAGAAAATCTTCATTGATAAGCTCAAACTTCAATGCGGACCTCCAACATAGTAGTCACATGATCCAAAGACTTCCACAAGCACATTGAATTCAACAAAAACATCAGCACTCCTCCAAATCATCTAAATCGCTTGCATCTTCCTCTAGAACCTCAAGAACACTATCTGCCATGACTATCACATTAGAAAGATTGCTTGCGGACTTCCAAACCACAAACCACTTAAATGGATGATACACATTGACTTTACAAACCTACCTCTAGATCCACAGATCATCATTTGACATATTCAGAGCAATCCAGGCCTCTTTTATATCACTCTGTCTCTTTTGAATATTGTAGGAACTAGTTTTACTCAGATGGCCATAACTTCTTCATATCTTAATGTGAACCTCTCAAAACTTAATTGGAGCTTCTTCAGACAAACTTCTACATAGACATATGGTCTACATACATTGATCCTCATTAATTTTCTCAATATCCTCAACAATCCAGTCTTCTATACAGGTAGCAAAATAGGATACAGTTGACACCAATGACAACACTGCTTAGGCACATATTTGCAACAATCTCCCCTTTTGTTATTGATGGCAACATATGATGTGAAAAACTGATTTGACCATTAAGACAAGAACTTCTCCCCCTTTCTCTTCTCACTTCAATTACCTTCTTCACTGCTCCCCTTTTATCAACAACTAGTTTTTCACATGAACTTTTCTCCCCCTTTGACATCAATGGCAAAGGGCACATATTTGCAATCTTTTCTCCCTTTTGTGTTTTAGACTAATCCTAGCATTTGCATACTGACTACTCCCCCTGAGTAGTACCTCCTTGACATCAATCCAGGTCACAAGATGTGACTTTGAATTCCACTAGACTAATGCACTCTAGTGCATCTTAATTTTGATCAGGAGGGGTAATGACCCCCAGCTTCTCTCTGAGATACTCAAAAGTATCCTTGGGAAGAGGCTTAGTAAAAATATCTGCAATCTAATCCTTTGAAGACACAAACTCTAACTTGACTTCATTCTCATTTACCTTCTCTCTCAACAAATGAAACTTAATGGATATATGCTTTGTCTTTGAATGCAACACTGGATTCTTTGAGATGCTTATTACACTTGAATTATCACAGAAGATTGTGACAGGCTCTTCAAACACAATTTTGATGTCTTTCAACATTTGCTTCATCCACAGAACTTGAGTACAATTATCTATTTTCGCTATATATTCTACCTCTGCAATAGATAGAGATATTTCCTCTTGCTTTTTGCTCATCCAAGAGACCAATCTTCTTCCCGAGAAGAATGCACCACCACTAGTACTTTTCCTGTCATCCACATCTCCTACCCAATCAGCATCTATATATGCATGAAGAGTGAAGTCATTATCCTTTGGATACCACAATCCATAATCAATTGTCCCCTTGAGATATCTGAAAATTCTTTTGATTGCCACAACATGGGATTCTTTAGGATCAGCTTGAAATCTAGCAACAAGTCCAACTAGATTCATGATGTCAGGTCTGGTCTGAGTCAGATAGAACAATCCTCCGATCATTGATCTATACCTTTTCTGATTTGCCTTGGGGGAGTCATCATCTTTACTCAATTTGCATCTGGTTACCATAGGTGTACCTACTGGCTTTGAAGCTTCCATTCCAAACTTCTTCAACAATTCTTTCAGATACTTGGACTGAGATATGAAGATACCTTTATCTAACTAAACAATTTGTAGACCTAGGAAGAAATTCATCTCACCAAACATTGACATCTCAAATTCACTTTTCATCTGATCAGCAAATGCTTTGCACATTCATTCATTTCCACCAAAAATGATATCATCAACAAAGACCTCAACAATCAGGATGTCCTCATGATTAATCTTGAAGTAAAGATTACTATCAGTAGTACCTTTGCTAAATCCTATCTTAAGCAAATATTTATCCAATCTTGCATACCAAGCTCTTGGGGCTTGCTTGAGTCCATACAAAGCTTTTCTCATTCTGCAGACCATATTTCTCTGATCAGACAACTAAAAACCTTCTGGTTGCTCAATGTAGACTTCTTCCTCAATCTCTCCATTCAAGAATATTGATTTGACATCCATCTGATAAACTTTAAAATCTTTGAAAGCAACAAATGCAAGAAATAATCTGATTGCTTCTATTCTTGCCACCGGAGCAAAAGTTTATTCAAAATCAATTCCTTCCACTTGAGAATAGCCTTTGCATACCAACATTGCTTTATTTCTTACAACTTCACCATCTTCATTTAGTTTATTCTGGAAGACCCATTTGGTTCCAATCACATTTTTGCCCTCAGGTCTAGGAACAAGATCCCAAGTGTGGTTCTTTTTAATTTGCATCAATTCTTCTTCCATTGCTTTTACCCAATTTTCATCATTGCAGGCTTCACTTACTGATTTAGGTTCAATCTTTAAAATCAAACAAATCTCCTCTTGATCTTCAAAAATTTTTCTCCTAGTTTGAACACCTTTACTCTTATCTCCTATGATCTAATATTTAGGATGATTCAGTCTTACATACCTAGGAGTTTTAAGAATTGCTTGAACTTCTGTTTCTTGAGCTTGTTCCTCAACATCTGTACTATCCTCTTGAGTTCCTAGAGTTTCTGGATCAATCTGGATCTGAGTCTGGGATTGAACTTGCCTTCCTTGACTTGGATTTTCATCTTGACCATTTGAATCATATCCGTAAGACTTGGCATCTCCTTGTTTGCTCTCATCAACTCTAACATTAGCACTTTCAACAATCTTTTTCAACCTCTTGTTAAAGCACCAATAAGCTTTGCTTTGAATAGAGCAACCTAGAAAAATTCCTTCATCACTTCTTGCTTCAAACTTGCCTAGATCCTCATCTCTTTTGATATAGCACTTACTGCCAAAAACTCTAAAATATCTTACAATAGGAGGATGACCAAACCAGAGTTCATAAGGAGTCTTACCAAAATTGCCTTTGATTTGTACTTGGTTAAGAGTGTAGACATCAGTACTCACAGCTTCTCTCCAATAAACTTGTGGAACATTTGATTCCATCATCATGGTCCTGGCAACTTCTTGAATGGTTTGGTTCTTTCTCTCCACAACACCATTTTGCTGAGGAATCCTAGGAGTAGATAACTGTCTTTTTATTCCATGTTTTTCACAGAATGTATCAAACTCACCGAAGGTAAATTATCCACCTCTGTTGGATCTCAGACACTTTATATTCATACCAATCTCATTTTCCACCATAATTTTGAACACTTTGAATTTGTCAAGAGCTTCTGATTTTTCTTTTAAGAAGGTTACCCACATCATCCGAGAGTAATCATCAATCAGCAACATAAAATATCTATCTCCTTGCACACTCCTAATTCTAGCAAGACCACATAGATCAGTATGCACAAGTTCCAATCGCCCATTTGAAAATTATTCTTTACTTTTGAATGATGTTTTGTTTTGTTTACCCAATTGACATTCTCTACACATGTTATTAGGTTTCACAAGTCTTGGGAGATCTCTCATAGCCTGAGTAGAACTTATCTTGACAATGTTGTGAAAATTCACATGACACATTCTTCTATGTCACAACCAACTCTGATTTGTCTATGTAATCAAAAAACTTTTACCAGAGCTACTTAATTGAAAGATGTTACCTTTAGTTTGTGTACCAGATGCAATTTTAGTTTCAGAGCTTTCCAAGATTCTACATTTGCCATCCTTGAATTAGATATCATAACCCTTGTTAACCAACTATCCAACACTAAGAATATTATGCTTTGGTCCTTCCACAGACAAAACATCATTAGTATTATTCTTATCATCAAAAGAGATGGATCCTCTGCCACATATTCTACCAATTGAATTGTCTTTGAATTTCACAAGCCCACCTTCATATTTTTCAAATCTTACAAACTTACTTTTATCACCAGTCATATGATGAGAGCATCCACTATCAATCACCCATTCATCCTTCTCAACAACCTGAGTAGCCAAGGCACTTTCCACATTTGTACAGCTAGTAGATTCAGTAGACACCGGATCTTCTTCTTTGATAGCAATGAACACCCATTCATTTTTAGTGGAACCTCCTTGATTAGATTCATCATCTGTGACTCCTTCTTCTCCATCTTCTTAGACATAGTAGCATTTCTTTTGACCTTTAAATCTATTAGGTTTTGGTTTTGAAAATCTCTCTGGACATCTTGAGGCAAAATGACCAATCTTATTATAAGAAAAACATTTGAGTGGAAACTTTTCTTCATACTTACTGGATCCTCTTAGCATTCTTTTGGCAATAAGAGCTTCAAGATCTGTAGTCTCAATTTCATCATCTTCAAGATTCTTCCTTGCCTTCACAAATCTGTTTGATCTTTCTGAAGAGCTTTCCCCTGGATCATATCTTTGTTTTCCATATAAACTGGCCTTAAATATAGATTTAGACTTAGGAAGAGAATCACCAAATTCTCTTAATTCAAAAGCTAAAATTTTGCCAACTAGGTGATCTCTTGTAACTTCTGAGATAGTCATGATCTCCTCTATAGCAGCAACCTTATGTTTGTATGAATTAGTAAAGATCTGAGCACTTTTTCCACAATCTTTGATTCTTCCAAAGTTCCACCAACACACCTGATACCACACACAAGTTCATTTACCTTTTGCATGTAGATTGTGATGTTTTCATCTTCACTCATCCTCAGATTTTCAAATTTTCCTCTCAGACTTTGTAGTTTGGCACATTTGACATATTCATCACCTTCATATAGATTCTCCAACTTCTTCCATATTTCATGAGCAGTTTTTAGTCCAAAAACATTTGTCATTTCTGAATTAGTCAGGGCACTCAACAAGGCTTCTTTAGCTTGAAGCTTATTTTCAGCATCCTTGAGTTCATATGGAGTTGACGGACCTTTCTCCGAAGGATTATACTCTTCCTTAGTTATCACCCAATAAGTATCACCCATGCATTGCAAATGGCACTCCATGCGACTCTTCCAAACAAAGTAATTTGTTCCATCAAATCTCAAACTATCTTTCTTGTAGGTCGACATCCTAGATCTCCTCGAGTAGTTAAGCTCCTTTTAGAGGAACTTGGCTATGATAACAATTGTTTGATTTAGGCCAGACAACTGAGAGGGGGAGTGAATCAGTTGTCCCAAATCTTTAACACTTGCAACTATTTCTTTATCACACAAAATTGATTAATGATATAAACATTTAAAGCATGAATCATCAACACATGAGTAGAGACAAATGAACACATAACACCGAGATTTTTATGTGGAACCCCGGTTAAGGGAAAACCATGGTGGGGGTTAACCCACAAATATTTGTACCCTGTTAAAAGTACTTTAGAAAAATAGAAGACACATGCTTTCGGGTGCACTGCCCAGAGCTCACTACTCAAAAGAGGCTCACTGTCTACAAAATTTATGTTTTAATACGAAAGAAATTAACTGATAAATAGCATCTCTTTCATGCCTAGTTCAGTTTCATTGAATGCTCACAAAACTTTTGCTCTGCCCCAAATACTTCTTCTCTAACTCTTCATCAAAACAGCTCTTGTTCTTTTGCTTCTCCTCTGCTCTGCTCTGTCTTTTGATCCTTTCTCCAAATTAGATTTTTTGGAAACAATGTAGATAACTGAGAGGGGGGATGAATCAGTTATCTTATAACTTTTCTATTTTTACTTTCTTTTCTTATCTTATTATGTAGTGTTATATCAAAACAAGACAATCATAAAAACTAAAAAATAAATTAACACATAACACAAGGATTTTTACGTGGAAATCCTGTCAAGGGAAAAACCACGGGGTGACTAACCCAAGATTGTATTCTCTGTTAAAAGAATAAAGAGTACAAATTTGGCACTTGCCAATTAGGGCTCACTACCTGAGCACACTACTCACAAGAGGCCCATTGCCTACAAGAGACTTACAGTCTACAAATACTTATAGATGATACCAAGGTATTTGAACTGGTGAATAACATCTATACATGTAGTAATTCAATTCTGGTTAGGCACAGTATACTGATCTGGCACATTTCATTCTTCCTCTACTCAATATTACTTTTATGTCACATTCTGGGCTTGAATTACTACCTTCGCACTTGTCTCTGCTTTTCTTCACACTTAATCATTCATAATATCACTTACAAACACTCAAAATCTTGAATTCATCAGGTATATATATCCGCATCAAGGATTTCCCACAACTTTCTAGTCGGCAACAAGATCACTTAAGATATTTGCAAGTTACTATTTAGTCAGCTGAATCCATACTTGATTGATGATGCGTACCAAAAACTTAGGCATAGAGGTCATTATCTATGTCAGCCAAAATCATATAATGCCACAAATTACTTGATCAATACCTTTTATACATCCAGATTGAAGTCTGATATTCTGCTGGACAGTTCTTCCTTTGTCTGCTTTGCCTGACTAGAACCCAACACTCAGATGCTCATATATTTTTCATGATTTATCACTGGAGGCTAAATCTCTGGAATACAATAGTCATGATACCCCTCTTGACTTGTTCAAGTCCGCAACTTACTGAGTTACACCATCTAAGAGATCCGGACCTGATTGTCAGACCTTATTACATACTCTATTCTTGTTCACTAGACCAAAACAATCTTCAATCTAACTTCCGGTATAGGCATATTATGTACTGTGGATGTGTGGGATAGACTTTGTTTCCATCAATGACAACACCTATGAAGCCATACAATGTCTCTTGCCAACAATCTCCCCCTTTGGCATTGATGGCAACACTTAGTGAAAAATGACTAAGTGTTATAGTAACTCCACCTTTGCGTGTGCTCTGTTTCTTTACACTGCTTTACCAAAGCTTTCCTTTTCCTAGATTCCTCATTTTTCACTAATCTTCACTCCCTCTTTGACATCAATGGCAAAGGGTGGAATCTGCATACCAAAATTTTGCAAAAATTACTGTATACATGGTCACATATGTATATATAAGTCATACATTATACTTACATATACTTAAATATATCTGCAAAGGTTGTCTTTAACTGTACAGTTTTTGTGGTCCAACTCCTCTTCATTCTATCCAAAATGGAGATGTGTCCACTTGACAAAAATGCATATGCTTCTGTCCTCTTTAAGTCTGTTGGATCACTGGTCTGGATTGTACTTTGTGTCTCTGTCAAGGCATCATGCATTGCCTCTAACTTAGGGATGATTATACCTCTGAGCTCACCCATTCTATCCATTATGTTCTTTTTCTCTTTAACCAGTTCTTTAATTTCATTTATTATAGCAATAGCTTGACATTCATGATTCACTAGAGAGGTAGTAAGGGGATCAAAATTCTGAGATAAACTTGCCAATTTTCCTTCTTGTTCTTTCACTTTCTTCTCAATGTCCTCTATCACTTTGGGCCAACTTAAACAAAATTTGTATATGTCCCCACCATCCTTAAGAGCTTTTTCAAGGCTCTTTATGCCAATGCCTAAGGTTCTTCTATCATTAGCAATTAGCCCTTGTACTTCACTAAATCTATTTCCCTAGAACTCCTTCCGGACCTTAGTTTCTGTCGATTTCTCTAAAGATTAAAAATGAGTGTTAACATAATTAACTAAGTTTTTCAGATTACCGGATGGAGAGGCAGAAGGATCCTTTTGATAGGTTGGCATAATCTTCTCCAGCATCCCAAATGCAATCTCCAACAACTCACAATCCTCCATGTGTGATTTTAGAAGTTTCTCTTTTGCTTTGGCCTAAGCAAAAGATGCTACTTTCATTATCTAAACCGGAGAGAGAGAGAGAGAGAGTTGAAGTTTAGTGGCCCTTGACTCAACTCAGGTTCATCCAGCTCCATCATTTCTTTGTCTAGGAAATTCTATATTGTCTCTATAAGGTCTCTTGCTGACTCTACTTCCTTCCTTTTGGGGGCATCCGAACTGACTTGCTTATTAACATCAATGATATTTGTTTCTTTTATATGTCCTTCCTCTTCCAGAACAGAGGAGTCTAATGCCTCAAATGGCTCTTCATCATTTTTCTTTAATCCTTTGACATCCATGTTAGAAAGCTCTTCATATGTTTCCTCTACAATGGGAAGATTGAATCTCTTTAAGGCATTCTAGAGAATTTCTTTTGTTTCATTTGCTATTTGGTCAGTATCTCCAACCATGAGTTTGTTCATCCAGGACTTGCTTCAGAAATCATCTTTACAATCCTTAAAAACCATGTCCATTTGTTTTGGAGTGATAGAGGGACATAGTTGTATCACTATCTGCTCCTGGATCTCCAAGTCTTTTGCCTTTGCATTCTCTTTTCTTTGCTCCAATACATCTTCTAGGCTCTTTGGAATTAATAAAATTATTTCAATGAATGCTTTGTTATAGATATTCAAATACCTTACAGTAGCTTCCTCCAGAATCCTCTTGTCAGTATCATTGTATTCATCATAGAACTCTGTCATTGGCTACAGGTTCCCATCCACAGTAACTGCCTTGATGATGTCATCAATAGGAAGAGTAGACTTCTCAACATACTCTGCTGAATTCTGCTCCACATCAACCTTGGGGGATTTTACTTTTGCTTTCTTCAATTCTCTAATCTCTACATCTGACTCAATCTCATCATCATCCTTGAGACTCACATAGGCTCTTTTGGCCTTGGATTTCTTTCTCTTTTCTTTTGCATATGAATGGGCTTTCGGATTTGTAGCTTTAGAGCTCCCAAAGGTAGAACTCCTGGTAATTCTAGTCCAGGTGGAGGCTTCTATCAGAACCTTTTCTTCTTTTGCTTCCTCTTTCTCTTTCTCAATTTTCTCTGTTCTTTCTCTATTTGCAATAATAGCTTCTCTAGTATTGCCAAATTTCTCAGCCAGTTCTTCAACTTCTTTTCTCACCTTTCTTTTCATCTTAGGCCTTCTTAGTTCAACATGCAGCTTTATGTGCCAAACCTCTCTACTTTGGGGTCCTTGGGTTGACTCAGTAAATGTTGAATATGAGTCTCCAATATGTTTCCATCAACCTCATAGCCCATGGGCAATATCCATACTGTCCTTGGCTCAACTGCCTCTATTAGGCACTAATTAGTATCTACCATAAATCAGACTGTGTCTTTGTACTTCTCCACTATTATTTTGGGAAGTCTTTCTCTTCCTTGGATTATGCTCTGGAAGTTTTTGAAGTAACCCCAGAGAGTTGTCTTCCGGGTTTGAGTGTCACCAAGTTCATACAAGTAATCCCTGATCTATATAGCAACCGGTTTGTCATTTTCCCAGATCAGACTTTTTGAGCCTGGTAACTCATTCATGAAGTAGAAAAAAAAAGCATAACACCAAATCACCATATTTGAAAGAGTTCTTTTTATCTTTCTTGATCTTTTGCAGGTTCTCCAGCAACTAATTCAATAGGAGTTCACATAGGTCATAATCTGCATTCTCTCTTAGCATCTGGTATGCAATGTAGATGGCAGTACTAGATATAGAGTTTTCTCTACTTGAATGATAAGTCTTGTATCCAATAACAATTGAGGCAAACTTGACATCCGGATCAGTGATGTCATCAATGGTCATTGCCCTCTTATCATATTTTGAACCTATGGCTTCAGATACTATTTGATTCTTCACAAACTTAAGAGCAGGCAACCCACCAATGGAGTGCAAACCATTTATAGCTTTGATGGCATCTTTGGTTATTTTGAAAGGCCTCATTAACCACATGAAGTTATCATGGATCTTGCGTAAGATATACTAGACCCATTTGTCCTATCCAAAAGATAGAAAATGTATGCAATGTGCAAAATGCTTATCTTTTAGGGTCTGGAACTTCAGTTTCAGATCAAATTTCTCACTGCTTAACTGATTGCGGTATAGTTTCATCAATTTTAGGTATCCAAAGTCCTCAATGTTTGCATGTATATAAACCCTAATGTCTTCTACATGGAGAATGCCATACAGGGTACGAGAAAATGCGCCCAAAGGATCAACCTTAATAGATTTGTGAGGGTGTTTGTTGAAAACTGGCCTTGGTCTCTTGAAAACATTTACAACCATAGGAGTAGCCATTCTAATCAACGAAGATTGGAGAGATTTACAAAAGAAATACCTCTTCACGCCTTAGGGTTCAGAGCGACTACCGGAATAGATTGCACTTGGATTTGATCTTCAACTGAGTTTGAATGTTCTGTTGGATTTCTTTTCAGAGCTCTTCTCCCTTCTTCGTGAGTGTAAAGTGTTGCAAATGATGGATGAGAAACCTTTTAACCTTGCCCAAAAACCTAATTTTTCTTTGTAATAAATGCACAACTTAAGTCATCCGGTTAAACTATATTGAGAGAGATTTTCTTGAATCACTGCGTGGATCTTTAAATTATTGTCTATGAGGGTTGACAACATATCTTCACCCTTTTTCAAACATGCCATAAGTCTGCAAATTAAAACATTTCAATTCTGGATCATACCGGATCTGTCTGTGAAATTCTGCTTTACCAAATAGCTGCCAATATAGGATCTCCTCATAGCTTCCTCAAATTTGCATGCAAATTTGTCAAATTTTTATTGGATGAATTTTAAATGAATCTCCTCAAACCCTTTAAACCACAACCTCTTAATCTTACTCAATGTGCTGAATTCAGGCACTTACCAACTGGCTGGGGGAAAATGATTTTCACTGTAGCTCCCCCTGAGCCAGAGCTCACTTCTTAGTTTCTGGAAGGATTATCAGCACCAGATTCCAATGTAGATCCATCTCCAGTACTCATTGTACTCCTTTTTACCCAAATCTTGCTCATCTCCTTTTGAACTTCATCTGCATTTACTTTACCTTTGCCTTTATCTTGTTTCTGATCATGTTCCACCAAACCTTTTCTATTTTGATTTTTGCTTCTACAGAATCTGGTGGTATGACCAGATCCATTGCAATTGTAACACACAATATTTCTTTTTTTATTTGAATGATATCCTCTTGATCTGCACGCATTAGCCATATGTCCAATTCTATTGCATACAAAGCATTTACCATTGAAAGAATTGTTCATTTGCATATTTCTGCATTCATGAGATCTGTGACCATACCTTTTGCAACTGAAACATTGACCAGAGAAGGATGGATTGATTTGATTCATTCTATTTCTGCATTGGATTGCTTTATGACTAAACTTGTTACAATTGAAGCAGTATCCATTGAAGGATGGATGTCTTTGAGCGTTTGGTTGCCTTACTGGAGATCTTCTAGGCTTGTTTCTTTGATTTCTTGATCCAAAGTTCTTCTAACCGGATCTAGAGCTTTCATCTTTCTCATATCCCAAGCCACATTTATCATCTACCCTCTTTTGACTTTCAAGAAGAACTTCAAGTTAGGCTGAGCTTATCTTGAATTTTTCTTTGTATTTATTTGCAGTTTGAAGATCTTGTTTAAGAGTGTCTATCTGATTCTCAAGTTGTTCATCATTGTCTCTGGCTTCTTCAAGATCAGATTCAAGATACCTGATTATTCTATCCATTTTGTGGCAGTCCTCTGTTTTCTCCTTGAGGGATTGTTTAAGATTATCTTCAATCTTTCTCTTTTCTTCAATTTCTTGGGTGAATCTTATAACCTCTGATTCCATTTCATGCCTTATCATAATGACTTCTTTTGACAGCTTCTCACATAGCTTATTTTTCTCATTTAGATCCTCATTAGTATTATTGACTTCACTCTGATTTGCTAATTTCTGGAGTAGTTCCTTTCTCTTTTTCATAGAATTACTAAGTTTTTCTTTCAACTCATTTATGAAATCATCAGCTTGTTTGAGTCTTTCTCTCAAATTATTGACTTCAGAGTGGGATTGTTCAAGATCATCTAGGGCAGACTGAAGTTGTTCTTTCATACCATATGCATCCATTGAGATTCCTAGATCTTCCTCAAGCTATTAGGCTTTGTTTAGAGGAACTTAGCTCTGATACCAATTGTTGGAAACAATACAGATAACTAAGAGGGGGGTGAATAAGTTATCTTATAACTTCTCTATTTTTACTTTCTTTTATTATCTTATCATTTAGTGTTATATCAAAACAAGGCAATCATAAGAACTGAAAAAGAAATTAACACATAACACAAGGATTTTTACGTGGAAACCTTGTTAAGGGAAAAACCATAGGGTGATTAACCTAAGATTGTATTCTCTATTAAAAGAATAAAGAGTACAAATTTGGCACTTGCCAATTAGGGCTCACTGCCTGAGCACACTTCTCACAAGAGGCCCATTGCCTACAAGAGACTTACAGTCTACAAATACTTATATATGAAACCAAGGTGTTTAAACTGGTGAACAACATCTATACATGCAGCAATTCAGTTCTAGTTAGGCATAGTATACTGATCTGGCACATTTCATTCTTCCTCTACTCAATATCACTTTTTTGTCACATTCTGAGCTTGAATTACTGCCTTCACACTTGTCTATTCTTTTCTTCGCACTTAATCATTCATACTATCACTTACACACACTCACAAGCTTTCATCCATTAGGTATATATATCTGCATCAAGGATTTCCCACAACTTTATAGTCGGCAACAAGAACACTTAGGATATTTGCAAGTTACTGTTTAGCGGTTGAATCCATACTTGATTGATGATGCATACCAAAAAATTAGGCATAGAAGTCATTACCTATGTCGACCAAAATCATATAATGCCACAAATTGCTTGATCAATACCTTTTATACATCCGGATTGAAGTCTACTATTATGTCAGTCAGTTCTTCCTTTATCTGCTCTACCTGACTGGAACCCAACACTCAGATGCTCATATCTTTTTTATGTTTTATCACTAGAGGCTAAATCTTTGGAATACAATAATCATGATACTCCTCTTGACTTGTCCAAGTCCATAACTTACTAAGATACACCATCTGAGAGATCCGGACCTAATTGGCAGACCTTGTTACATACTCTGTTCTTGTTCACCGGACCAATACAATCTTCAATTTGACTTCCAGTATAGGCATATTATGTACTGTGGATGTGTGGGATAGACTTTATTTCCATCAATGACAACACTTATGAAGCCACACAATGTCTCTTGCCAACAATATTATTTTTGCACAAGGATAATTTTTCACAACTCATCAACAAGTATTTATACACTTCATCAACCTTGGAATGAACATCAAGGTCAGCACTACAAACATTTGACTTAATGTGACTCACTAAGATGTTGGCCAAACATAATTAGGACTCAAATCTTCCTTGATCAACATGCCACGCTTCATAGAATTTCTCTTAGATCATCTGCAACACGCTTGAATCATCCAATCGGCCAAGACTGGGAAGAACAGCAACACCAAGAAGAAAATCTTCATTGACAAGCTCAAACTTTAATGTGGACCTCCAACATAGCAGTCACACGATCCAGAGACTTCCACAAGCACATTGAATTCAACAAAAACATCTGCACTCCTCCAAATCATTTGAATCACTTGCATCTTCCTCCGGAACCTCAAGAACACTATCTACCATGACTGTCACATTAGAAAGATTGCTTGCAGACCCCCAAACCACGAACCACTTGAATGGATGATACACACTGACTTCCCAAACCTACCTCCAGATCCACATATCATCATTTGACATATCCAGAGCAATCTAAACCTCTTTTCTGTCACTTTGTCTCTTCTAAATATTGCAGGAACCAGTACGTAGATGGCCATAACTTCTTCATATCTTAATACAAACCTCTCAAAACTTAACTGGAGCTTCTTCAGACAAACTTATACATAGCCATATGGTCTACATATATTGATCCTCATTAATTTTCTCAATATCCTCAACAATCCAATCTTCTATACAAGCAGCAAAATAGGATACAGTTGACACCAATGACAACAAGGATATGTTGACATCAATGACAACACCACTTAGGCACATATTTGCAACAAACCTTAGGTGAGCATGGTGGCAGCTCAGGAGGAGTACAAAGAAAAGAAAAAGAAAAAATGATGAGTTTAGGGTTTCATGCCTCCTTTTTGGTCAATTTTTGACTATGTCTTTTCCTTATTTCTGACTTTCACTTCTTGAAATCAGTGTTATTCTCTTTTCACCATGGTCAAGACTTCCAAGTTATTTCAACCTAATGATCAAACCTTATGATGCCATAGGGACCCATGAGGGCATATATTATTATTGCCTTTTTTATTTGTGGATAAAGTCAAAACAATAATCAAAAGATAAGGATGAAAGCCTTGTGTAATTTTTTTCAAAAGGTATGAGGATAAAGTCAAATAAGTGCAATAATTCGAAGGTAAGGAAAGGATGGATGAAGATTATACATGAAGAGATAAGGTGATGCTAGGGTATGAAGGTGATGGTATGAAATGCATAATGTGCATGACTAATAATGTATGGATGTAATGTGTTACATTAAGCATTCAAAGGGAGCTATAAGGTATTTTTACGTGATGATGCATGGTATGATGTATTGTATGGCATGATGTATATATGGGTGACATAAGGGATATAACCTTATTTCTTTTCAAAATGTATTAAGGGTGAAATATGATGCATAGTGTATAATGCAAAGGGAGTTATAAGGTGTTTTATGTAGCAATGCAAATGCATGAAATTTATGCAAGTATATGAGGTATTGCATGAGGAGATCACTATGTATGCATGGAGCTATAAGGATGGTAGAAATGGAGATATTTTTCATGCATGAGGGCTTATTTTGTCTTGGCAGCATCATTGATGTATTGATGTAATCGTGTGAATACAAAGGGAGAAATAAGGGGTTATTTAGAAATGTTTTTTATCTTCTAAAATGGCAAATCCATCCAATTTTGCATGATTTTGCAACTAGATAAATTTAAACAAGTAATAAAGTAATGTAATTATAAATTACTTTATTATTTTGTCATAAGTTGTAAAATCAAGAAGATAGGACAAATTGTAATTGATAGTAAAGTAATCATGCAAAAATTACTTTATTATTTGCTCACATATCCCAAGATCATGCAAAATTGAAGGATATAGTTAACTGAAGTATTTTGGAGCTCATTTGCATGGTTCTTGGGTCAAAATTAGAGAGTTTGGTCCACCTTTTGGTCAAACATATAGAGGAGAATAGTTTGGAACTATTTTTGCTCGATTTGGGATAGTTATAGCCCTTATTTTTAGGGATTTTCTTGTTTTCTCATGGATCAATTTTTGAGAACTTATTTTTAGAGGCAGTTGACTGCAGTTGACCTTTCTAGGTCCCTTGGAGAGAGTACATTATATATTGTAATAAAAACTTAGGTTTTTCTAGTTCTTGCCTTTTTGCTCTTTACACTTTGAGAGAGAAAGAAGGTTTTGTAACTCACTTTTTGTAGATTTATAGAGATTACAGTAGGTTACAGGTTTTATCCTTATCTTTTTATGAAATTGTTCCTTTAATTTTCAGCTAAATCAAGTGTCTAACTTTCCATTAGTGTTGCTTTTGTGAATGATTTGATGAGATTTTATTGTGTTTAAACATCAGAACCTTAAAATCATTGTCTCATTTGTACTTGCATGTATTAGATAGCATTGAAAATCACAGGTCTTAGGCTATGCAATTGGAGTAATTTTCTTTTATGCTGTGAAAAACCCTTTTCCTTCAAGGAAGAAAATCATTTCTAGCCTCTCTTAGAATTATTTATGTGATAAAATTGCCAAAAGTGGTTTGTGTGGATAGATTTTTTGAGATCTATTGTGAGTTATATTGTTAGTTTTCCATCAAATTTAGGTGCATCACCATACTTTAGATTACAGTTTTAGTGTTTTTAGTAGATCTTTTTAACCCTTTTCCATATCAAAGTTATAGATCCATTGAATATTTTTAAGGGAACTGGCCCATAATCTGGAGGTTCAAGCTCACCATAGGTCACTCACAGCTTGAGTTTGATCCCATGTTACACAAGATTTCTGAGCTTCACAGCTTTGCATAAATAGGTACAATCCTGCTCGTCAAAAGTTTTTGGCATGCCCGGTGGGACTTTGAACTGATTCTCAGTTCAAAAAAGAACTTATTTTTTTGTTGTTTTGGTATGATCAATAGTTAATACAGCCTTTTTAGAGATGTTATTTCAAAATACTTGGTGACTCTAACTTTCTGGTTTGAATAAATCAGATGTTTGTAGCCTATGAGAAGGATTCACAAAATCAGGTGATGTTTTATTTCAAATAATTCTGGTTTTAGTTTATTTTCTAGATTTTGAATGAGTAAGTTTGTCTATCTTTCATGGGAACATGTCATATCATCTATCATATCATGAATATCCAGCTAAGCATGTAGCTGGTTTTAGCCCAAATTCTATGGTTTTTCAAGGAAACCAGCATGCACGGTACTCTTACCTCCCACCCACCCCAATTCAGCCTTGTTGGCAGCCTATACATAAACCAAATCAGCTTCAAGAAACCTATTTTCTTCAAAACTAGTAGTATATCTTCCCCAACCAATTCCAAGTGAGTGAAAAGGAAGAGATTAAAAGCATAAAAAGTATGATGCTTGATCTCCATAACACATTACTAGAAATCAATAAGCAAATAGAAGAAATCAAGAAGTAGCAAGAGTATGAGCAGCAACAGGACTTAGATTCTTAGGCCTATCTCTATGAGCAAGACTTGTTGATGCGGAAAAGAAAAGATGAAGAAGATCTTGCAAGGGAAGTTATAGCCAAAGAAGCACAAAAAAAACATTTGTTTGCACAAGTACAAAGGCACGAGATCCAAACAACTGCATTCATTCCAGATCAGCTTGTTCAAAATGAGGTTAGTAGGTATCAAATTCCAAGTTTCAAAAGTTTTGATTTTGCTCAGGAACCTGTTTGCATTCAAAATCAGTCCATTAATCCTCAGTGTCAATCATATCAAATACCTAAACCAAGTCATCACAGTTTAGAACAACCATGGCAACCTTCTTGGACCAAGTATCCAGATTATAAAATACCAAATCTTGTTAAAGCTACCTCTCCCATACCAATCCAAAATCAAGAAGGGGAAGAGGTAGTAAAATCTGAACCAATCAAGATTCTGAGTTTCAATCTAGCAGCTGAAGGTTCTTACAGTCCTTCTTGTGCCACTAAATCAGAAAATTAGATGTGGAGAAAGACGTTGCTGCTATTTTTTTTGGTCCCTAGCTAAAAATAAGCATAATGCATGTGTTGAGGGGTTTGACTCACGTTGGACACCAAATCCTTTACATTTTGATTCATTTGAGAAGTTTTCTAATGTTGTTCACAAAATAAATGAAAGCATGATACAAAGATTAGAAGGGCAAAATCTTCAATTGCAAAGACAGGTTGCCTACATTCTGATGACGAATAAACCAGACAAAGAAGATGATTTGGTTTCTTTGTTTGATCAACTGCCTTCATTTATTGACCAAGATGAAGACATCATACAAGCACCCAAATTACCAGCTAATTTGAGATAGCTAGATGATATTGTAGAGCATGATGTATTGTTGGTCCATAAGAACAAGGATGAGGTTGAGGCTTCGATTCAACTAGAAGAGCAAAAGGATAGTCCCATTTTGGAGACTAACAATCTTGTTATGCATGAACATAGGATTGACTACCAGGCTAAACATGAAACTAAATCAGATGACATTCTCCATGAAAATAAAACATCTGATTTGTTTTCAGAGCAGCCAAGTGAACTAAAAGAAGATATTCAATCTTTTCAAGATAACTCTATATCTGATTGTCAAGATCCTGACTGTTTAGCTTATAGGGAGCTTACCACTCTACTGAATTCTTGTAGTGATCAAACGCCCAAACCAATAAATGATGAGTATAACAAGGTAAATTAGGTTTCTAAACTTTTGCCCTTTGCATTTGAACAATATGAGGCTAATCAATTTGAGGGCAGCAAGGAAAGTATGTAGATGGAACTTTTGGAAGATGAGCAATGCTTGATTGAACTAGCATCAATGCCTAGTTTTGAACAGCAGAGGGATGAAATTCATATGGATTTAGTGCAAGATTATCAGTTAGATGGGAGCATGTTTTCAAGTATCATAGAAGTTTTTTCTTCTAACATTGATAATAATTTAGTATCTTTCAAGACAAAGGTATATGATCAGCCTTTTTAGTTGAAAGAGGCAAGTATTCCTTCATTTCATTCATGTGAGCTAACTTTTCCAAATTAGACTGAAATTGTAAGTGAAAACAAGATAGTAGATCTAAATCAAGTTATTAGGAGTATTAGCCAAAAGTTTATCATTGCAAGAGGGTGTCCCATTAGTGATTTAGCTGACAAAGAGCTTAAAAGGGAGATACATATTTCTATTGTACCCAAAGAGGAGATTGTAGCCCTAAAACAACAGAATGAGATCATGTATTCACCCTATAATAGTAGTGTCAATGATCATATTTAGATGGTGAGTGAGTTTGTTTTTATTCTTCAAAGGGTTTTGCAACATTCTGTAGGATATAGTCTCATGATTCATATCATATCAGTAACAAATCACTTTGCAAAACATCCTTTCTTAATCAGAAAGGGAAGTTATTTTACAAAGCCAGTTAATGGATTTGTTTGACCAGCTCCTTTGACTGGTTAGTGTAGGGTAGAGTAGAATTTTAGTTCAGTATTTCATTTTCCAAGAAGTGCACATGCACATTTTGTTGGCCATGTCCTAAACAGGTCAGGATAGTTTAATTTTTAGTTTTGTTTTGATGTTGTAGTTTTCTATCAATTTGAGTTGTAGAGGTTTTTTAAGTTGCAAAGGCAAAAAAAAGACTCATATGCCCAATGGAATTGCAAGGCTAATGGTTCTATTTTGTTTAGCAAGCAAACACCCCTGAGAAGTCACCAAAAATGTTACTAAATTATGTTCACACCTAATTTAGCAAGGCCTAAACATCAGTTGTTTAGAGGGGGTACAAAAAAAATCTTACTTATGCAAGATCATCCAGTAAATGCATGTTGTCTTGACAAAAGACAAGTGCAAAATAACTTGCCAGGATCATATGATAGCTCATATTGGGCTATCAAACTATCATGATAAGTGAAGTGTTCTATAGTCAAGAAAATAGACATTCAAGAATGAAGAGAATAAGGGATTTCATATTTTAGTTGATGATTATTCATTATGTTTCAGTGCAAAAAGAAGAGGTATTTATAAACTAGCATTTCATCGTCATGTTTTAAATATGTGTTTTAAAGCATATTCAGTTGTTTTTATCCTATGCATTTGATTCAGAAAGAAAAACATACATAAATCATTGCATAAGGTAAAATAACTGATTATATTCAAGAGAATGTTTAAATATGTCCCACACAAGCCGTGGGAATGACTAAACTGAGCCAATGAAACTAAGCATGCAAGCTATACATCTGATGATAAAGAAAAGGAAAAGAACACATGAGGAAAGTGATATTCATCACTGCCTTATCATGAAGGTTGACTCTACTGTCTTGTAGCTTAGTCTTCATGTCTTTAGCCTCTTGCCCCTGATGAAGATGATGGACCTGCAAGGTTGGAGAAAATTTGTTAGAGCTCCAGATATACAAGTTCATCATATGCCTTATTAGCAGATATATAAACTTGCAATCATGATGCATCAAAACAATTGGATCATTATCAGACATATGCAAAAATTAGATCATCAGTTGAAAACCAAACCATCATGAATCAAAGGTATGTTTTATATCTAATATGTTTGTTCATTGTGCAGGTATAAGTGAAATATATCAAGATCAATCATTGAAAGAGCATGTGGAGAAAATGTGGTTCCCACAAGGGTTGAGCCCAGCATGCTTATTAACAACATTTTTTCATATTGCAATCAATTTCAGTGAAGGACAGTCATCATTCAGATCAAAAGACTTGTGCCATCATAAAGTTACAGTCATTGCAGTAAAGATTAATCAAGTAATGAATAGCTCGAGGATAGTCATGAATATCAAAAGCATTTCAGCCATCATGGAGCAGCAGATAAGCAGAAATAGATCAGGTATTTGTTACTTTTTGTTGTGAATATGATTTAGAATTTCATGTTGAATTCATTGAACAGTCATAAAGGACAAAGGACAGTCATTGATGAATGTATAAAGTAGGACATGACAGTCATCATAAAGAATAAATGCACCTTTGAATCAAGAAGAGTACAGTCAAGAGCAAACTGGGAACATTCAAATGAAATCCTTGTATGGGACAACATTCATTATGGAGACTTTCAGGAAAAACTTAAGGAGCAATCATATAGTTTCCTCTTGGCATTCATGAGGAGCTAAGGTAACAATAGAAAGAAGCATGTCAAGGTATCAAGAGGAATTAAGGTCTCAATGTGTGGTATAAGGTTCAGTCAAAAGTTCCACAATACTATGTAGAGTTTTAAGGTGAAAATAGCTGAACATCTTTAAAGGGCATTACCTGTATCATCTACATGCAAGAGGCCAATCATCATTAAACACTACCCAACCAATTACATATTGTCCAACATTATTGAAGAATCTATAACACTTCTCTTACAGAGGTATCAAGTCAGTTTTAGGAGGTAATTAGATATTGTCAAATAGAATTCAAACCCCATTCAATCCACTATCATATGTGATACAACAGTCAATATACAACCCAAACATGCTAATGTATCATGTATTGAGGTAACAACAAGAGTCAATTTCTAGATCAATGAGATGATCATAGATATTAATGATAGAAGAAAATCACATCATCAATGGAGCAGTAATTTATAAAAGATAAAGCAACCTTGGCATCATTTACCATAGCTTTATAGTTAGATTGCAAGCATGAAGAGAATCAGATCCATCAAGGGATAGTCATGCTAGAGATAGATAGTCCTATGTGAGTCAAGTATCAAGTGCATAGAAGGATATAAAGTACAGTGGAGACACAAAGATTCAAGCATGAAGAACCATCAAGTCAAAATTCCATGTATTTTAGCTATAGTGAATCCATTGTATCATCAGGAAGATCACAAAGTACAAATGTAAACTGCTGCCATATCATGAGAATGCCATATGAGTCAGTGGTAAAGTACTAATGCCATCTTTTTTTACAGTCATGAAAGAAGACAGCCATACAAATGCCAATAAATACTATTACAGCTAGGCATAACCATGAAGGTTCAATAAAGAGTTGCATAGAAGAAGGAAACCTCCAAAGTATCAATAGTCTACATAGATGAAGGACTATCAGATCTTTAAGCAATATCATACAAAGTATAGTCAACATGAATAGCCATACCATGGAGCAGAATGAGCAAGTTATAGGAACCATCAAACAATTATGTCATCGTGTCATCATGAGCCATATTCATATGATAAGAATAACAAGGAGAGATGCCTCATATAGATATTAGCTAGTTTAGATCAAATAGGAACAAGTACAGTCAAGGTGGAACAGTCACTAAAGAGCTCCTAATGCTATCAAAAGGAGGATGCAGTATACATAATACATGCCAACTCAATATATAGCCATATGCCTTATGTAGAGAAGTACAAGGATGTACAGATAGAACAAAAAAAGAGAATCAATGAATATTAGTCCTGTTACAGGAATAAAGGACAGTATGGTTGCATCATTAAGATGCCCACATTTTCTATACATTGCAATATTCATCACTATAGAAGGTACAGTGAGCTTTTAAAGATTATTTACAGGCCACAAGTGCAGTCATAAATAAAGAACACAAAATTTACATGACAGGGCATCAAGATCAAAATATATGAAAAGAGTACAGGAGATACAAACAAGTGCATATATTTTAAACTCATTCTATAGCCACATCATAAAATGCAAAGTCTATAATGAATATGTGAGTGCCTTGGAGTCATAAGAGCATTAGGCCATAAATGAAGAGATAAAATGCATGACATATAGTTATGCTATAGGAACTATGAAGGGTACAGTGAAGATTTAAAATGGAAATCTTGTTATAATAGAAAATAACAACCACATGATTCCATTACCCGAATGGAGTAGAAAGAAGAAAAGATCATAAGCTATAGAAGGTATATCTTACATGCATGACCAGAAAATAGTTTTTTCTGTGTTGTCTCTTTTTGTTGAAACTCTCATAATCTCATACAGTGGTCAAGGTAAAGAGGAAATGGAGGAAAAGACTAGGTAAGTGCAGAGCAAACCAGAGTACCAGTTTACCAGTTTTCTTTCATTTTTTATAAATTTTTCAAGAAAACCCTCATAGTCCTATATAGGAGACCAAGCCCACAAAGAGAAGAATAAAATGTATATGATAATGCAAATCATATGTCTATGAGTGTTCAGGCCAAAGCCATGAGAAGGGTTTCTTTCAAAAAGGTTTTAAAACCCATATAATATATAGTGAGGAGAAAAATACATAGAAGAATGAGGCCACAGCCAAGAACAATATATTTTCTTCAAGATATGAAGAACCCAATTAACTACTGCTACAGGAAGAAAAGAGAAACTTCAAACCCTTATATCTTTATGTGCAAGGAAGACCGAAGGAAAAATAGTGTTCATTTTTTTATTTTCACAAGGGTTTCAAGAACCAGATAAACAAATGCAGAGATTTCATGTATACAGTGAAGATGGTCATGGCCTATGAGCAAGGGTTTCTACAAGAAAATGCCAAACCCACAAAATTTACTTCAAACCCCTGTTATGTTATGACGAATGCAGAGAGCTCATTTTCTCCTTTTGGTAAAAAAGAACTAGAATAATTTTTTATTCAATAGGAGTTGCCTTTTGCTATGAGTCAAGTGCCTTTTGCTATGGGTTGAGTTTCTTTTTTTTTCAACAGTGAACAAAAACAAAGTGCTACATGTATGCAGAATGAGCATGGTCGCGACCTGGGAGGAACATTCTTTCAAAAAATGCCAAACCCACATAGTCTTTCTTCAAAACCCTCACCATATATGTAGATACACGGTCAAAAATCTAGAATGGTATAAGATAAAAAGAGGCATTACCTTGTAGAAGTTGTAGAGAGAAAGAAAAGTGGCCTATAGACCACGGGTTTCTAGCCTTCATATTCTTTCAAAATAGCTCAAATAGCAAGCATGGCCGCCCACACAGAGAGAATAAGAAGCATAGTGAGAAGATAAAAAATGGAAGTGAAAAAATAAGGAGATTACTTTAATGGCCATGGCCTATAGGCCTTTTTATGCAACAGAGAGTCAAATAAAATGTTTTAAACTATGATAAGTATGCTCACCTTCAAATTCCTATCAAAGATTCAAAAGAAAACCATCAAGAAACTATATAAACTACAGAGAATAATAAAGAATGATTCAAACCCTAGGCGAGCATGGTGGCAGCTCAGGAGGAGCACAAAGAAAAGCAAAAGAAAAAATGATGATTTTAGGGTCTCATGCCTCCTTTTTGGTTGATTGTCAACTGTGTCTTTTCTTCATTTTTGACTTTCACTTCTTGAAATCATTGTTATCCTCTTTTCGCCATGTTCAAGACTTCCAAGTTCTTTCAACCTAATGATCAAACCTTATGATGCCACAGGAGCTCGTGAGGGCATATATTATTATTGCCTTTTTTATTTGTGGACCAAGTCAAAATAATAATCAGAAGATAAGGCCAAAAGCCTTGTGTAACTTTTTGCAAAAGGTATGAGGATAAAGTCAAATAAGTACGATAATTCAAAGGTAAGGAAAGGATGGATGAAGATTATACATGAAGAGATAAGGTGATGCTAGGGTATGAAGGTGATGGTATGAAATGCATAATCTGCATAAGGAGTAATAAAGTATGGATGTAATGTGTTGCATTAAGCATGCAAAGGGAGCTATAAGGTATTTTTACATGATGATGCATGGTATGATGTATTGTATGGCATGATGTATACATGGGAGACATAAGGGATATAACCTTGTTTCTTTTCAAAATGTATTAAGGGTGAAATATGATGCATAGTGTATAATGCAAAGGGAGTTATAAGGTGTTTTATGTAGCAATGCAAATGCATGAAATTTATGCAATTGCCTGAGGTATTGCATGAGGAGATCACTATGTATGCATGGATCTATAAGGATGGTAGAAATGGAGATATTTTTTCATGCATGAGGGTTTATTTTGTCTTGGCAGCATCATTGATGCCTTGATGTAATCATGTGAATACAAAGGGAGAAATAAGGGGTTGTTTAAAAATGTTTTTTATCTTCTAAAAGGGCAAATCCATCCAATTTTGCATGATTTTGCAACTAGATAAATGTAAACAAGTAATAAAGTAATGTAATTATAAATTACTTTATTATTTTGTCACAAGTTGTAAAATCAAGAAGATAGGACAAATTGTAATTGATAGTAAAGTAATCATGCAAAAAGTACTTTATTATTTGCTCACATATCCCAAGATCATGCAAAATTGAAGGATATAGTTAACTGAAGTCTGTTGGAGCTCTTTTGCATGGTTCTTGGGTCAAAATTGGAGAGTTTGGTCCACCTTTTGGTCAAACATATAGAGGAGAGCGGTTTGGAGCTATTTTTGCTTGATTTGGGACAGTTATAGCCCTTATTTTTAGGGATTTTCTTGTTTTCTTGTGGATCAGCTTTTGAGAACTTATTTTTAGAGGCAGTTGACTGTAGTTGACCTTTCTAGGTCCCTTTGAGAGAGCACGTTATATATTGTAAGAAAAACTTAGGGTTTTCTAGCTCTTGCCTTTTTTGCTCTTTACAGTTTGAGAGAGAAAGAAGGTTTTGTAACTCACTTTTTGCATATTTATAGAGATTACAGCAGGTTATAGGTTTTATCCTTGTCTTTTTATGTAATTGTTCCTTTATTTTTCAGCTAAATCAAGTGTCTACCTTTCCATTAGTGCTTCTTTTATGAATGATTTGATGAGATTTTATTGTGTTTAAACATCAGAACCTTTAAAATCATTGTCTCATTTGTACTTGCATGTATTAGATAGCATTGAAGATCATAGATCTTAGGTTGTGCAATTGGAGTAATTTTCTTTTATGTTGTGAAAACCCCTTTTCCTTCAAAGAAGAAAATCATTTCTAGCCTCCCTTAGAATTATTTATGTGATCAAATTGCCAAAAGTGGTTTGTGTGGATAGATTTTCTGAGATCTATTGTGAGTTATATTGTTAGTTTTCCATCAAATTTAGGTGCATCACCATACTTTAGATTACAATTTTAGTGCTTTTAGTAGATCTTTTTAACCCTTTTCCATATCAAAGTTATAGATCCATTGAATATTTTGAGGGAACCAGCCCATAATCTGGAGCTTCAAGTTCACCATAGGTCACCCACAACCTGAGTTTGATCACATGTTACACAAGATTGCTAAGCTTCACAACTTTGAATAAATGGGCGCAATCCTGCTCATCAACATTCCCCATCACAAATTATCTTTTAATTCACTTGCACAAATATGTATATGTGAGGGCAAGGTCAACTAGTCTCCAAGTGATAAACCTATAGCTTGCATATTATGGTTTAACTAATACAATGAATGGTCTTTATATAAGAGCTTAAATACACTTTTTGAATGTTACACACTCATGTGTAAGGACAAATTAAACTTAGGAGAGGTCTAATATTCCTACATGATTCTTCAAGTTAGGTGGAATGGTTGTACAACTACTTCACAAGGCAAGTCTAAATTAGATAAATAAATAGTCATTTTTGGGTGACAAATTGCTTGATCCCTAGGAGATACATATGTAATGTAGGAATTAGTGAGGGAAATGTAGGAAAATAATTTATCCATGTTGGGAAAAATCTCAGGAAGTCAACATTCATTAGTGAGTACAAGGTCAACTACTACATAGAAGATTTCTATGATATGGGCAAGAGGTAGCTCAAGATTTAAAATATGGATTTAAATAGAATGAATGGTCTTTATCTAAGTTTTAATAAACCTCTTGAATGTTGCACTCATATGTAATGACAAATTAAACTTAGGAGAGGTGTCTAATATTGAGATTAGGATTGTCAGTTTGATGAGCTCCTTTGAGTATAACTTTAGGTTTGGGGGGAACTTCACACAATGGAGGGGACATAGATATTCTAGGTTCTATAATGAATTTCTCAAACCATTTTTGGTGTTTGTATGTGGGTGGTGGATATAGGCTTAGGTGATGTCTTGGATGGGGATTTTGATTCGATGTGGATGGGGTTTGAAAGATATAGGATGAAGGATGAAATTGGATTGGAATAATGGATTATGATGTGGATTATGGATGGCAAATCGATGGAGGATGGATTATATGATGTGGATTATGAAGGAAAAATGGATGATAGATGATGAGGATTGGATTAGGATAGTGGATTTTGATATGGATTATGGGTGACAAATAGATGAGAGATGACTAGGATAAGGATTGAAAATGATTAAATTGGATGAGGATAGTGGATTATGATGTGGATTATGGACAACTAATGGATGGAGGATAGTGCATTATGATGTTGATTATGGAGGACAAATGGATGAGGGATGATGATGATTGGATTAGGATAGTGAATTTTGATGTGGATTATGGGTGACAAATAGATGAGAGATTATTAGGATAAGGATGAATGATAGGATTGGATGAGGATAGTGGATTATATGTGGCTTATGGAGGAAAATGGATAAAGGATAGTAGATTATAATGTCCAGATTATGGAAGACAAATGGATGAGGGATGATTAGGATTGAATTAGGATAGTGGATTTTGATGTGGATTATGGGTGACAAATGGATGAGAGAAGATTAGGATAAGGATGAATGAAAGGATTAGATGAGGATAGTGGATTATTAAGATATAAAGGTATATATATTTAAGTTTTGGTTTTTCATTTTTACATATATAGCTCTTTTACACAACACGTGAGATAAGAAAAAGACATTTCAACAACCTATACTAGTTATGTGGGAGTATGTACAACCTGTGAGCCCACCAATATACTAATCTTGTTCATAAATAGTGTAAGCCCAATGTTTCAGAGCACTAGCTATGGAGGATTGGGATTGTACCCATAGCCCACTATACCATCTCCAAGATTGTACAAATGAGTAACTTCTCAAGATTTACCGATGCATCACTAATTATAAACAGTCGATGGCTTCCTAGTCTAGGTTTAAACAAATCTCAACTAGGGAGTCCTCAAAATACCTTATGGTACATGAGGCCCAAATTCATGATACAAGGGTGTTCTCTGAGGCCTGGGTATTGGTGGGATGAAACCACCTCACTTCATAGTGTGCTTAAAACGCACAACTACTTAGCCAAAAAAGGAAGCTCCTCAGAATTTATATAGCCTGCTAGAACACAGGCTTTGGCCAAGTGCTTGGTGATGAAATCCAAGTTGCTTAAACCCCTAAAAAATACAAATGAAAAAATCCACTCCATTTTGATTTTTAAGATAGTCTTACAATATGAAGAAATCATACTAGGAAATGGACTTGGGAAATGTACATAAACAGACATCAATAAAGACTAATAAAAACTATGACACATTTATATTATAAATTAATAAAATTAAATTAATTAAATAATTAACAAATAAAAAATAATACCTGTTGTCATTTTTTTGTCTTTTTTTGCCCCTATGGGCGGGTGCAAAAAGTTGAGGGGCCAAATAGTGGCCAATTTTTTTAAAAAACTTGTAATACATAATGCGAGCACGTTATAACGCGCTCGCGTTATGGTTTGGTGATGCCAAGCCTAAAGCTTGGCAACACCAAACCATAATGTGCTCATGTTATAACATGAGCGTGTTTTTTTTTAGTATTAAAGAAAAACCTACATTGAGGCTCATTTCTTCATTTCATTTTCTTGCACCCGTGGTTTGCAAACCCTAAGGAGCATGCTCACATTATTGGAGACCAGTTTTGACACCAAATTCTCACTGATTCATCGCCAAAATGCTGCCACGATGTCAGAGAGACCAAAGGAGTGAGTTGTATTTGTTTTTTTGTGTGAATTTGTTTCGAAATAGGTAGGTTTAAGTTGATTTTTTATGTAAATTTCCTTAATTGATAGGAATTGATAATGCACCTCCTCCTCCTGAAAATCCACAAAATACTAAATCACCTAAACATGAAATACCTGCTAAAGAATAACCCCAACAACAAACACCTCCATTCATTCCTCAACATGCCCCTGAAACACAAGAAAATCTAATGGGGCAAATTGAAAACAATAAAAAACAAACTAAGGACATAATTGCAAGGTTGAAAGATCCTACAACTTCAACCTTGCATAGATCCACACTTGCTCAATCTCTTGAATCTATGTTATCAAATGTAGATTCAATTAGCAAGCAAATATCTAGTTGGACAGAAAAGAGGAGAGAATTTAGAGTGTATCATGCAGACAAGTTGTTGTATGAGCAAGTAAAAAATGAACAAAATACAAAATTGGACTTGTGTTCCATTTTTACAAACCCATGAACAAATCAACTACTACCCCTTGTAACATGCAAGAGGTTCCCTATCCATTGGTGTAACAACCAAGTGATAAGGGACAATTTTGGGCAGAGGTAGTGGATGGTTTCTGACCATCCTCCATGCAACAATAATGAGGTCCCATAATACTTTTTGAGGAAACTCTACTACGAGTTTGTAAAAAATAAAGTGCCAAACTATTTTGATATGCGGGACTTCCAGAGTAGAGGTGGGGGGTTAGCACAGGATAGACCAAGGGTACATGTTGACCCATAGTGGCCAACGAGACAAGCACTCACTAGACCATCCCATGAGCATGTGTCTATCCCTTCCATTGTGAAGGGGAATGCTGAGGTCGAGACACTTCAGTCCATTAGTGCCTTGACCTAGAGCATCATAGAGCAGGCCAGTCCTACAGCACAACGTGGGCTGGTGGAGAGTTCAAGGAATAGGGTTCCACCCCATACTTGTCATGCTTGCAGGTCAACCTGTGGTTATGACCCCATGGATAGCTAGGATGCAGGTGTGCAAGCTACATCTGTAGTTGAGCAGATGGTGATGACAGATACCCTAATGAGTGAGACTTTTGGCCTTGATACTCAGGTAAATGTTTGCAAGTTTATTAAATTTTATTTTTGAAATGTAAGATTAACTAATTTAGTTTGATGATTTTAATGAAATTTCAGGGGCATAGAGTTGATGCAGTTTTCAGCGGTTCTCCACTTGCATATTACACTATGACATCTATTGTTGGGGTATGTAACTAGTAAATAATTATACATAGTACATGTGAATAGCATCATTATATGAATGGTATTCTAATATCTAATTTTGGATGTTGAATAGGTTAATATTGGAGATTTCACGGCAACACCTGCCAGTGGTGGTGGACTTCAAAGCTTCACTGAGGTAATAAAATAAATAATTTAATTAATGAATTGTACTTACTAGATTTTTGTATTTTATATTCATATCATTGGTTACATTTCATTGCACATCTTTCAAACTCAAAGCATTAGTAGACATTGCATAACTAATAACTAGATGTTGATAGATGACAAATTTTTAATTACAATATAGTTATTTGAAAAAATGCCTCAAAGAGATGTGGTCTCATGGAATGCCATGACAAGCAGATGCATAGACAAGGACATCACCATGAGACCACATTTCTTTGAGGCATCATTTCAAATAGCTCACTACCTTGTCTATGCTACAACATTTTCCATACATGTCTACCAAAGCTTGTTGATCCCCTCCGCACTATTCTTTGGCAACTTCTCTCTAATAAACTCATCCAATTACCACCAATTAGATCCTAGGACATGACACTAGAGAGGGTATGAGCCTATGACATCTTATATAGCATATGATTGACTCCAACATCATCTAGGTCCCTCCTTTATTGACTCTAAAATTCCCCATGATGGTAATGTCTTCACCATTTCTCATAGCCCATACCAACTAGTTGTTACCTTAAGACACTTCTCCTTAGATTATTTTTTGTCAACCCCTTCTGGTCCACCTCAACCTCATACCAATTCCCTCTTTCACCTTTACCTATCTTATGCCTCTAAATGCATTGTTGCCCCAACCCCACAACCTCTTTCTATTACTTCACCTACTCTACTAGTTATGCCCCTATCTTCCCCACCATATATCCACCTATTACTACTTCACCTTCCTCATTGACTTCTATCTCCACTCTAATGCCCCTCCAAGATAAAGTAAAAGAAAAAGTGTAGGACCTTTCCCCATCCACTTCTAAAAGTAGGCCTAAGAAACTTCCCCAACACTACACCCAACCTACTAACCAACCCATATCTACCCTACCTATTTCCTAATATACCCCTAATAGATGTCCTAGACCTAGTTTTCTTCCAACCCACCCCTTCACAAACCTCGAGACAAAGAAAATGATAAGAAAATTTTAAAATAAGGTTTTTATTCTCCTATCTAGTATGTTTCATCCCTCCTATTATCCCACAAACTCTTGATATTCCTCCTTCCCATAAACTCATAAACTTACCTAATGTCTATGTGATTTATAGTTTATGCATTGTCCCGTAAACCCACAAACTCCATCTTAGGCATTGTCCTACCTCCATGACTACCAAACAAACAAAAATTTGAGCACAACCCTACCCCACCCTACCACCAAGCTAAAACTAAACTAACACCTTCACTCCCTTTCTGGCATCTTAAACCTAAAATTTGATGCTACTATGGTCCATCATTTGTTAACCCTTATACCGCACAATAGTCATGAATCTTCATCTAATTTGTATATATGCATGTGACTTGTGTGCTTTATTGTGTGTACTTCCATGTTTAGGTGAACATGTGTGTATATTAGGAGCCATGACTTGCATTACTATTATAGTTTTCATAATTGAATAATGTTGTTTAATTTTTAGATGATGCAGGCTGCGAAGACACCTCCTGATGTTCATAGGGCAATGGAGCATGGTGTGTCCTCTATGATTCATAGCTCCATGCCTTTGATGGGGGTATGAGGCAGATTAGTAAATTTCAAATTACATTCATTGCTATAGTTGTTTATATTTTAAAAATCAAATGATTATTGATTTGAAGTTTGATTTCTATCTAGATAGTTTCTATAGGACATGACATCGCCACAACCTAATCCTGGTACTGAGGCAAATGAGGAGACAGATTTTCAGATAGCAGTAAGTGATTATTTTATTAAATGTTTCATTTTTTATAATGTAATTTCTATATATTAATGTTTATACTTTTTATTGTAATAGCTACAGATCCATGAACAACTAAATAGGAGGAGCAGCCCTCGGGTTCGTAGTAGACCACCCTCATATGCATCTCCATCCCCTCGAAGATCAAAGGTTGCCCATGATCTATTCTTTTCACCAGACAGAGGGGAATGACTTTTTATTGTGTTCCTTTGTTGTATGCCTATATCACATTTATGGACATATATTGTGTATTTCATATAGTTGACATTGTATGCCTATATGGTATTCTTGTAAGCCTATATGGCTATTTTGTATATATGTTATACTTATATCAATAGATATTGATGTATGCCTATATGGATATTTGGTTAATGCAAATCAATTTTGTTGATCATTATGTAATATGGATAGGTGCAGTGTAGATCATTTCTGTATGCCTCGAGGTTTTAAAGTTTAATTGTCAAAGAATCCATCCATTTCAATGCATCATTTTTTAGTAGTTTTGTAATTGTTGCATTGTATGTTGTCAAACTCTTGTGAAACATCTTTGTTCTTATTGTTTTATTTTAGTGACCAAAAGGCCTGATAATACCATGATTTGGTCTTGCTAGCCCAATTTGGGTGCATCATATAACAAAAATAATACTCTATAAATATGTCATGTTGGTATATTGAAAAGAGGTTGATTGTTGTAACATAGATATTTGCAATTCCCTATGTTCCAAAAGGATGTTCTTATGGTTCCTCCTTGGTATGCGGATCCATATTCTTTATGAGTAGCTCAATTGAAAATATTTCTTAATTCCTTGTTATTATACCATATTGGGATGCAAAGAGTATGTTTGTTGTCTTGAATAAGATAGTAAAAATCATATGCTTATGGGCACGTGAAGACCATTATGGTTATTAAATGTAATTCCTCTTACATATAAGGTAAGGTTATGAGAGTACATTGAGTTTTAGCTAATTTGAGTATCTAACATAACATTAGGGCTATAGGCTTCCATAAGTCATCAGCAATACCTTTGAGAATGTGGTTAATATTATAAATGTATACTTTTCATCTCACCATGTTACTATCTATCATGTCATCACATTTACCAATTTGACTCTAATTCCATAAAGCAATTCCCTACCCAAAAACTTGTTAAGCTTGAAAGCCTTGTTACGACATTGTATTGATCTTGTAGAAGGTTGCATAACACTTACCCAACTCTTTGCAAGATTGCTATGAAATATGATAAGCAAGATAGGTGCAGTGTAGATCATTACATAATGATAGAGCCATGAAGTGTAGAGGGTTTCAAATATCACAGAAGTCTAAGTTCAAGCCTAATAACATAGTGACCTAAAGGTGGAAGAAGATGAGGGTTGAACAGCATGGATATGACAACATGAAGATGATATTAAGCTTTAGGAGAGTAGCCTAACAGAGGTCTATTTCAAGCCTAATAGGGGTCCAAGATTGCAATGATGGAACAATGCATTGAAGGTCTAAAACAAACCCTATAGAGATAGTACTAGAGAACAAAGTCAAGGTGAACCAAGATAAAAGAATAAGCAATTCATATATGAATGTGTTGATTGCTAGAACAAGTATGTTAATACACATAAGATGCATGTTGACATGTGAAGACTATAACAGTTATAGAAAAGGTAATGTGTGAGGATATCGCCAGTACAATGTAGCTCAGACTGTTTCAACATGTTTGGGTGCGAAACAGGACCATGCCTAGCCTAAAAGTACCCATATGAACATGTTGGAATAGTCAATTTGGCCGCATGAGGATCAAAATGAAAGTTACACCCCTTTGCAACTTTACACTGCATGCATCTGACTATTTTGGGGCAATAAAAAAAATTTCACCACGAGCAAACGCCTTAGAGATATAAAAATTTGAGAGATGTTATTATAGAGGGACCCTACATGATCCCATAGCCTTAGATAGAATGTTTCTAAGTGTCATAGTTTCTGAATAACAACTCGTCAAAGATTGTTGCCTTTTTGCACTTTGGACTCTTTAGGAATATCATCAGTATAATGTAGCTTGAACTGTTTCAACATGTTTGGGTGCAAAATAGGATCATGCCTAGCCTAAACCTACCCATCCTGACATGTTGGAACTATCAATTTGGTCGCATCAGGAGCAAGATGAAAGTAACACCCCTTTGCAACTTTACACTACTTCCTTCTGACAATTTTTGGGGCAGTAGAAAACCTTTCACCAAGGGTAAACACCTTAGAGATATAAAATATAAAGAGAGGTTATTGTAGAGGGACCCTACATTATCCCATATCCTTAGATGGAATGTTTCTAAGTGTCATGGTTTCTGAGTAACAGCTCATCAAAGATTACTACCTTTTTGCACTTTGGACTCTTCAGGGATATCGCCAATACAATGTAGCTCGAACTGTTTCAACATGTTTGGATGCAAAATAGGACCATGCCTAGCCTAAATGTACCCATCTAGACATGTTGGAACTATCGGTTTGGTTGCATCAAGAGCAGGACAAAAGTTACACCCCTTTGCAACCTTACACTATCTCCTTTTGATGATTTTTGGGGCAGCAAAAAACCTTTCACCTTCGGCAAACGCCTTAGAAATATCAAAAATTAAGAGAGGTTATTGTAGAGGGGCTCTACATGATCACTTTACCTTAGACAGAATGTTTCTAAGTGTCATGGTTTCTAAGTAACATCTCATCAAAGATTGCTGCCTTTTTGCACTTTGGACTCTTTAGGGATATCGTCAGTACAATGTAGCTCAAACTGTTTCAGCATGTTTGGGTACAAAACAAAACCATACCTAGCCTAAATGTACCCATCTAGATGCGTTGGAACTATTGGTTTGGTCGCATCAGGAGCAGGATGAAAGTTACGCCTCTTTGCAACTTTACACTACCTCCTTCTGACAATTTTTGGGGCAGCAAAAAACCTTTCACCATGGGTAAATGCCTTAGAGATATCAAAAATTGAGAGAGGTTATTGTAGAAGGGTTCTACATGATTGTGTTTCCTCAAATGAAATGTTTCTAAGTGTCATGGTTTCTGAGTAACAGTTTGTCAAAGATTGTTGCCTTTTTGCACATTGGACTCTTCAGAGATATCACCGGTGTAATGTAGCTCGAACTATTTCGGCATGTTTGGGTATAAAATAGGACCATGCCTAGCCTAAACATACCCATCTAGATGTGTTGGAACTATCATTTGGTTGCATCAGGAGCAAGATGAAAGTTACACCCCTTTGCAACTTTACACTACCTCCTTTTGATAATTTTTGGGGTAGTAGAAAACCTTTCACCATGGGAAAATGCCTTAGAGATATCAAAAACTAAGAGCGGTTATTGCATAGGGCTTCTACATAATCGTATTGCCTCAGACAGAATGTTTCTAAGTGTCATAGTTTCTTAGTAACAGCTTGTCAAAGATTGTTGTCTTTTTGCACTTTAGACTCTTCAAGGATATCACTGGTACAATGTAACTTGAACTATTTTGGCATGTTTGGATGAAAAATAGGACCATACCTAGCCTAAACGTACCAATCTAGATGCGTTTGAACTATCAGATTGGTCACATCAAGATCAAAATGAAATTTACAACCCTTTGCAACTTTACACTACCTCCTTCTGACAAATTTTGGGGCAGCAAAAAACCTTTCACCATGGGAAAATGCCTCAGAGATATCAAAAACTAAGAGAGGTTAACATAGATCTCTAGTACGGGTGTAAGGTATTAACTTAGATTAAACAAAGAGTATAACACAAACAAAACTTACCAAACTAGGTCTTTAAAGACAATACACTTAGGGTTTAAAACATAACTAATAACTATAACTTAAAAACCATAACTAGTTTTAAATGTTTAAACCTCTGTAGCTGTGATATGAACACTACCACTATGAAATCCTTTAGACTTCCAAAACTTTCAACAACAACCACAACTCATCAATCAACATCAACATGACCTTAACACCATATTTTGTGATCAACATCAACATCATGATGATCAAACTTAGGGAACACATACATATTTCATCAAGAGCACCAAATAATAACTTAATCAATGCATTAATTCTAGTTTTTCATAACTTCTATGTACAAGAAAAAGAGCTTCCTGTAGCTTCAAGAAATATAAATATTCTATACTGAAAAGGCTAACCACGTGAAGGTGGAAGCTCATGTGGCCTCACCTAAGACCTAAGACGCGTGTATTCTAGTAGACGTAGGACACCTAAGACACCTATTGTATAGTATGTATCTAGATTTTATAGACATAGTAGACCTAAGACACCTAGTCTTAATACCTTATCGTAGTCTAGACCTAAGTCACCTAGACACCTAGATTATAGTTCTACCTAAGACACTTATTATGGTAGACCTAGTTGACATATAGTACCTACCTAAGACACCTAGATTAAATTATACCTTATTCTAGTCTCTATACAGGTAGTTGATATATAGTATCTACCTAGAAGACACCTAGATCATTCTAGATTATACCTTATTCTAGTCTTTAGATAGGTCGTTGATATATAGTATCTACCTAAGACACCTAGATTAGATTAAATACCTTTTTTCTAGTCTCTATCTACTGACATATAGTATATACCTAAGACATAAGTAGAGACACCTATTATCTAGTTAGAAACCTAGAGACCTAGAGACACCTAGATTTTATACATTACTCTTAGGATCAACTTCATCCATCACTTAGATCTAACCCCATGAAGCCTAACATGATGATGATGCAAACATCAAATGTATACCATAGCAAACAAATCAAGTTCATACCACTGCTTGTCAAGTTCATACCACTCTGTGCATCACATCACATACTCTATGAAGAAGCAAGTGTCTTTATATCACAAAACCAACAACATATCCTGAAAGCATAATGGTATAGACAACCAATAGACTTGCACAATTATGCATTCCTTACTCAATTACTAACATCCAAGCACTTTGACATCAATGACAAACATATTCATCACAATATTCACTGTATATGTGTAAAAATGTAGCAAAAAATAAAAAAAGACAAACCTATGTAAACTTACAAATTAATGTGCATACTTACAAGTCAATGTAACATGACTTTACAAAATCAATGTGAATACTTACAAATTAATCTAACGAACCATTTGGGTCTGCTCTACTCTTTATTGTGTCAAGTATTTCCTCATGGTCAGACTCATGCACCTTCCACAAAGTCTTGTTCAAAGGTCTACCCTAATATTGTATCAAATACACATTGGATGCCACGATAAAGTTTGAGTAATGAAGAATCTTCTAATGCATGTCAAAGTCTTGAAATAGCCAAACATTAACACTCTTATGTGGGTACCTTCTAAACTATGTTCCAATAACAACCACTGAGCCTGTAGGGTATTTGATGTTTTCTCCATCTGTAACTGGGGCCTCCAATTTCTTTTTGGCCTCAACACAACAACACAAGTAATAATATGTTCCCTCTTCATTATCTTCATCTACAATAACTGCCCTAGAATGATATGTGTAGCAAATTAGATGAATTTAGTCAACATTACAAAAACACAACAAAGTAAGATAACATTAGGAATTTCAAAAACTATGCAAGTAGATATATTACATGGTTGAACTAGATTGGATATGTGGTCAAAGTCAACTAATAATTCTATCTCTGTCAGTTATAGTGCCATCGGGGGTTGATATGTGTCAAGTGGGCTAAGTTAACTTAACCTCCATTCTTCATTATCTTCATCTACAATAACATGCCCTAGAATGATATGTGTAGCAAATTAGATGAATTTAGTCAACATTACAAAAACACAACAAAGTAAGATAACATTAGGAATTTCAAAAACTATGCAAGTAGATATATTACATGGTTGAACTAGATTGGATATGTGGTCAAAGTCAACTAATAATTCTATCTCTGTCAGTTATAGTGCCATCGGGGGTTGATACGTGTCAAGTGGGCTAAGTTAACTTAACCTCCATTCATCAACCCACTCATTTGACTCGCACTCATTCCAGGCTTGAATTGTACATAAAGAACAAAAGCATGCCATCTTCCATGTATAGATACTCTATGAACCTACAATTAAGCTTCTGAAAGAGTGTATCTCACTTGATCCTATCAGTGTACAATAGTCCTCATACGGTGCAATGTTAGTATCATCTATCAACCAAAAAAATCTACGAACTGAAGACTTACCTTCATGACCTGGACCCATCAAAGTATTACACCACTCGATGATTGATTTTGCATCTATCAACTTTGCATTGTCTTTATACTTTAACTCTTCTCGTTCTATGGCTCTTTTGATACATGCTCTTGCACCATCATGCTCCCCCTTTCCATGCCCAGCCTCACAAAAGTTCCACATATGTTAAACACCTGTAATATTATGCCTCTTGCTCAGCCAATAGAAATTCTGTGAGCTCTTGAATTATGATGCACAATTATCTGACCATATGATATGTTGACTGAACGATATGCCCCTTCTAGCCAAATCATTGTAGAACACCTAAAAGCAACCTTGCACAAACTTTACGAAATGCATACGATCATCACTTATATAAAAATGATACTCCCTTATGATCTTTCTATAATCCTCTATACTATCATTCGCATGAATGAATGTGATGTGCACAAATATAGAAACCTATGTCGAGTTGTAATATTGGGATTACACCTCACGCTGTGGCTATAGACTGTAGTTCTCTACAAAGTCAACAACTAAAACAATGCTACCAACTAGAAATGTCTCCTTGCATGACTTGAATTGCAAGTCCAACCATTGAGCTCTATGGGCATGTCTTGCATACTCATAAACTATGCTATCATGAAATATATGTTGGAAATAGGACTGTCAACTGAGAGGGGGGTGAATCAGTTGTCTTAAAACTTTAATACATTCTATAGTTAATTCTTCATTTTACCTCTTAACAATAAATCAATAACTTAATCATGAAAACAACAATCATAAGTGTAAGAACATGTGAGGACCGCCCTTTTTACTACTGTTGTTATGACTATTTACAGTACTGTTATTGTTACTTTCATATTTGTGGGATAGCAGTTCCCGGAATTTGTCAGACTATTAAACTTTATTATGTTTTCGGAAAAACTAATTGGGTGATGTTTGGATAAGTTTACTTTTCAGAAAAATGAATTAGGTGATGATGGAAAATTGTAATATGATTTTAATTATGTTAAATTGTACTATGTCATGAGAATGCATGTTTTATTTAAGTTGCTTCGGCTATGATGATTTTATGTGGTTACTGATCTTGTACTTGAGTGTGCAGGGATTACTAATCGAACCACAGATTTCGGAGATCATTCCACACCTTGTTATTTGTTATTCCCTGTTAAGCCGATCTGGTTCCACGAGGAACCAAGATCTCTTTGTGTTTGATGTCTTGATGTAATGTGGTCTTTCGTATGGTCGAGTGGGTTAGGTTACCCTCATGTAACATTATTTTTATAATTTGTGTTGTAAAGAGATTGAATTTGAAATTTCTTTAAGTATTTAATTATGAGGCCCTTTTCTTGTGCTTTACCTTGACCAGGGGTGTCTTGTATGGGTTAAAGTTGACCCTGGGTTATACCCCATGGGTCCAGGGGCCCATTTGGCATGGGTAACCCTTGAGTAACCTCCATCTAGTCAACTTAACCTCCCCCTGAAGTTAAGTGGCGAAAATTGGAGGTAGGAGGGGACATGATGGGTTGTACCAACACTCAACCCATCCCCTCTACATTCCCCTAGATATGAGATGCCATCCATTATTGAAGGTCACCTCTTCTTTAGTAAGATTCCCCCATGTACTGTGGGGACACCCATGTGAAGAAAGGAGAAAGAGGCATGGGTCACCTGTCTTGTTCCCATTTAACTCTTTTTTTTATTTCTCCCATGAGAAAGTGGAGTCACATGAGAGGAATAAGGAGTACCCTTGGGAATGGAGAGTGACATAAGCCACCAGGACAGAATAGTGGTTTTGGGGAAGGGTGAGGAGGTGACAAGTGTCACTTCCCCATTTCTCAAAACGAAAAGAAAAAGAATTTGGGTTATTTATTTTCAAATTTTGGGGATGAGAGGGAGTTAGTTGAATTTTGAGAAAACTTTCATTTTTGCCTTACCAAAAATAGAGAAGTTAGTTTGCAAGATAGAGAAGGGAGAGGGAGTTGGTGGCTAAGGTTGGAAGTGAACTCTGTGGACTCTGCAACAGCTTCATTCCAGGAGGGCTTTGCAAGGTTGGTCTGAATTTTACCTTTGTTTTTGTAGAACTGAAATGTGTATGAAATGTGTGTGAAATTTTGTGTTTAGAATTGTTTTCTGTGGGGTTATTGTCGGGTTGTTTGACAGAGCGACTCCCACTTGGGAGAAATGCTCATCAAGTTTGGGGTAGGGGAGGAGAGATCCTCCTCGGGTGCATACCTGTTTCCATCTTTTGGGATGTTGAAAGCCTTGAGGGCATGTATCTGTGACTGCATTTTTGACTTGAGAGTCATATGCAGATTTCTCAAAAATTGTGATCACACTTGGTTTGAGACCAAGAGAAATTTATATTGGTTAACTTATCCATCAGGGTGACACTCTAGAGTCGAGTGTGTCCACTCTCCTGCCCCTTATGAAACTCACTGTAGTTGAGTTTCCGTATTGTGTAAAATACCCACGGGTGTATGTGTGCTTTGGGATTGTTGTTGTTTCTATTGTAAAGTGGAGTGTTTGAGTACCCAGGTGTGAGTGGTCTCCCTAGCTCGGGGGTGACCCACTTGCGGGTCTACGGAAGGGAGGAGAGCTAGATGAGTGGTGTTTTCTTCTTTGTTTGTCTTTGATACGCAGGTTTTCTCTTGGAGCTTCCGGTTGGATATTTATGAAGAAGCAGTTAATCTTCCTTGTCATGAGAATTAGGCCTGGTTCTTTTCCTAGAGTTGAAGAGAGAACACCTCTCTTGTTATTGTTGTAATTTATTGTTATTCTGGGAGTGAAGAAAATCACCTCCCTGATCTTGTTATTATTGGACTTTTATCTGGTTGTCATAAGCTGTCAGTTGTATACTATTTGGGAGAAGAAAATTCATATCTGGGAAGTTAGTTGTTGTATCCATGATTGAAAATCTGTAATATGAATGTGCTTAAATTTTCAAGTTGATGTTTGTCAACCTAGTTCAATAGCAATTTTTGTGTTTCAAGTATTACTGAAAGGAAAAGTTCATTATTGCAATCTAATCTGAGTTGTTTACATTTGAAAGTTTGGAATTGCTTAACTAGTTGAAATGTTAGTTATGGTTCATTGTTCTAAAGGAATTAATTGTTTAAGTTTATTCTTCATAATTAATGGATTCTGTGAAGTTGGAAGGTTTAGAGGAAATCTAGCATGAATATATATTCCTGTTTGTAAAGTTAAGAATCTTAACTGTTTAAGTTGTTATATCCTTACCATTGTTACCGAAATATATATATATATATATATATATATATATATATATATATATATATATAAATTGTTATTTAATTATCATTCTATCAGGTTGAATTTGAGAAAATGAATAGGGTAGTGAATTTGAGAAAATTATGAATTATAGATATACATAAAAGAGAATATATATATATAAACATATATATCTATATATATATATATATATATATATATATAGCACAGTTTTATTAATTATCATTTTTATCGAATAATATAGAAACTGAATAAAATGTGTTCTTATGGGACTGATTTATATATATATATATGAATATATATATATATATATGAATATATATTATATATTAATGTTGATAGTTATCAACGAAAAGCACATAAATAAATGACTGTCGACGTTTAAGCCGTGAATAAAAAAAAACACAGTCGCGGATTATATTGGGCGGTGGGGAGAAAACCCCACCGCAGGCTTGAACTTATGCATGGAGGTGTGGGGTGGGGCGGAGCCCCACCCACACCCCACATCGTGGGATGTGGGTGGGGCTCCGCCCCACTCCACATCCCCCCTTCCCCTTATGACTCCCGCGGCCAATACAGGCCTACCCCCTCCACCGAGACCCCCGCTTCCCACTCGCCGCTCAGCGCGGCCACTATTGCCGCGGCCTGTGGCTTAAACCCACATCCGCGCCTCCTCTGCTTCGGTCCTCCGCTGGCTGCGGCCACCGCAGACCCTGCTCCTCCGCTGGCTACGGCCACCGCCGCCCATCTCCTCCGCTGTCTGGAAAATTAAAACAAAAAAAAAAGGGGTTAAGTGTTAGGGCTTTGGGCCCTAACACATAAGTTGGATTTTATTTGAAATAGAACACATTAAGTTGCCATATATATAGGCATATATAGATACTATATATGCCTATGTATATAGCAATTTAATATGAAATAATTAATATATATATATATATATATTTCTATATATATTTATATATAAAAAGATTACGTGGAGTTTATTAAATAACTAAAAGAACAAGTTCGTCAATACATGGACATTAAAATATATATATATATATATATATATATATATATATATATTTTTATGAAAAGAGTTTTATGAGCCATTTTATTGGGCCCTTGTTTAAAATCTTAATAAAATGTGACACGTGGATATACAAAAATAAAATAGCAAATTATATTTTCACAGTTAGTTTTATTAAGTGTTGAACACAACAACCAAAGAAGTTATATTCCCATGATCAGGGTTTTATAAAGTGGAGAGCCTCCTACATCTATTTACAATGTATACGAGTCACAATCAGAGTATTAATAGTCATTATTAGTAATAGTAACAACAGTAATTATAAACAAGAGAAAATAAAATTATAATGTAAAAAGAGTGTAAAGGAATATTCAGTGATACTCTGGCAAGAGTTTCTCGGAAGTTTCAACTATCAACGTAATTTCAATCACCCAGAAAATGAAGAGGAAAATTACACATCACCTTGCTTAAAAGAACACTGGAAATAAACTTAAGAAGCCACCACAGACATTCCATGTGGCCATTTTAATCTCAACTGTAGTAAACGACCTCATAAGTAAACCTGTAAGAGAATCCGAAGAAGAAAAAACCTAACATTGGAAAACACAGAGGAGAAAATGCGCGACATTTCTCACATGGGATAAGAGAACTAAGTTGACGGACCCTTCTGCCAAATCTGTTTAGGAACAAGTTGACTAAGTATATACGAAGAGGAGGAACCTAGATCGGGGAAGATTAGGAGACCGAGTCCAGCAAAATAGTAAACCAGCCTATGTGACCTAGATCATCCTGAAGTTAGGTTTAATATCAACAATAGCTGCAGTGATAACCCTGATTGACGTAAATCATGAAGAAAGGACAGGATGCACATAAAGAAAGCATAGAAAATGAAAGAGAGAGAGAGACCGAAATATAAACACACTAAATGAATAGAGAAATAGTTAAGGTAAGGGCGATAAAAATACAATCAAAAGTTAAGAAACCGTGAAAAGGGAAGAGAGAGCAATCAAACCGCCTTGTTGAAAATGCTAAGTCATAGGAGGAGTATGTTTCAGGAAACAAGAGAGGAGACAGACAACCGTGCCTGGCTGAAAAATGACTAAATAGGGAGATCACTAGCCGGTTTAGTCGAAACAAGGCGTCGTGGGAAGTTGTTAATCTATCAGCGAACCACGTGCATAAATGAGTGCAGCGTAATTCCCACTAACGCCGTAAGGCATTATGCTACCAAAAATTACCGAGGTTTAGATGTAGGAACTTTGGTAATCTCACTCTTGCAATGACGTTAGCGGCGTCGTACAGAACCTCTTGTTGATCTGTATGCGTCTGGTTGCACGCAATTGTACTTATATCCCATCGAAAATTGTAGTGGTTCGCCATGAGTGAACACCGTCGAGCATGCGTACGCATGCGCAGGGGGTTTATAGGACAGTGTGAGAAAAATTTTTCATATCTCGTGTCATAACCACATGACAGATGTGGCTATGACACGTGCGATGTGTGTTGTGACCACATGGAAAATGTGGGCATGACATTTGGTATCAGAGCACAGTTGTAAACACTGGGCGTATTTGGGGGGCACGTTATTATTCTGCAACTTTGGCTAATTAGTTTCTACCCTGTTTTGTAGGATGCCTCCCCGACGTGTCCGACGAGCGCGATCACGCCACACTGCGTCAGTCGAGGTGCACAGTGATTCCTCAGCTGAGGGACTGGCACCCGTAATTACAGCAGCACCACCTGCACCACCTGTACCACAAGCACTACTAGTACCACAGGTGACACCCGTAGTTACAGCAGTACCACCTGCACCACCTGTACCACAAGCACTACTAGTACCACAGGCAACACCAGTATTGGATATAGGGCCATAGATTTTACAGGCACTACAGACTATGTTAGACAGGTTACCACCAGTGATTCCTGAGCCACGTATAGAGCCTCGTGTTGATCTGCGAGAGGAGCCACGTGCCGAGTCACGTATTGAGCCACGTATGGAGCCCCGCGTTGATCCACTAGAGGTGCCACGTGTGGAGCCCTTCGTTGAGATTCCCGACACAACAGTAGAGGAGGTAGGGTCAGCCTCCCGAGCACGGAGCAGGAGTCCTCCGAGACTTTTGAGACAAGAACAGGTTCAGCATGGAGTATATGAGGATGGTGTGGAAGAGCCACTTGTGAGACTTAGAGACAGAGGGGACCCCATCAGAGATCTACTGAGGCTCAACCCACCCACTTTCGCAGGTGCTACAGAGGGAGCTGTGGCCGAGGCTTGGCTAATTAGCTTAGACAGGTGTTTCGCATTGCGACCATATGGGAGCAACACGAAAGCACGAGTGGCAGTTCATCTTCTTAGGGATGCAGCAGCCACCTGGTGGCGCACAGAGGAGTGCAAGCGCCGACTCTCCGTGGATACACTCACATGGGACATCTTCATTGAGCGCTTCAATGCGCGATATTTGTCCGAACATTATAGACAGCGCAGGATCGATGAGTTCCATGATTTACAGCAGAGGGGACTCTCCGTTACTCAGTATGAGAGCTAATTTATAGAGCTTTCTCGTTACGCGGAATACCTCCATGACGAGAAAATCTTAATACACAAATTCATCAGAGGGCTAAATCACGGGATAGCAGGACCAGTTCGTATGGCAAATCCCCATACCATGAGTGAGGCTGTTGAAAAGGCCCTTATATCAGTGGAAATTCAGGGACGAGGACAGAATCCACGCCCGCAGTACCAGGAACGTAATCCCCAACAACAGCAAAATTTCTGAAGGCCTCAAAACACAACACAGAGAGGAGGATATAATCCTTCATCATTACCTCCTAGGCCTCCACAGCAGCAGCAACAGCAGCAAAAATCCAAATTTCAACAGAGGGGACAGGGAGGACAGAACCGTGGATGGTAGCAGCAGGGTCCACGCAGAGATCAGAGACAGCAGGGTTCATCGGCAGGACCCGCAAGGTCCCAGCAGTCTTACAGAGGCTCACAGGGATCCACCGGACGGACTGGGCAACAACCATTGGGCAGAACACAGTCAGGGCAGTTACAGGTTCGAGGACCTTGTTATGTGTGTGGTGGGGCAGGGCATCTGGCTAGAGAGTGCCCGCAGGGATTTACTGCAGGGGGTCAGCCCCGATCAGGAGGGTCTGAGCAGACCGTAGGTGACGTGGGCAGATCTCACCACATGTTTGCAGCGGTTGATAACCGCCAGGCCGATTTCCAGGCTTCTGTCATCGAGGCAGCAGGTACGATTAGAGACTTTCCCATCTCGATCCTTTTTGACTCAGGAGCTACTGACTCCTTTTTGTCTACATCGTTAGTGGAGCATTGCAGGCTGGTGGCTTCTAGGCAAGACATTAGGTGGGAAGTTGAGTTGGCCTCAGGGGCCAGGATGTCAGTAGATACCTTGGTTAAAGACTGTGAGATCACATTGGGATCTTTCACCACAACATGTGACCTTAGGATTATGCCATTAGGGTCTTACGGAGTAGTTCTGGGTATGGATTGGCTTGCGGCACATAGAGCCAAGCTTGATTGTCGCCAGAGAATGATTAGCTGTTTAGACGATCATGGTTCGTCGGTTGAGATAGTGGGCATTCAAAAGCCCACGGCTGTTCGTATGATATCCGCTCAGCAGCTTAAGCGCTGTATGCGGAAGGGATGTCAGATGTTTGCCATCACAGTCAGTGATAGAGCAGAGGATGAACCTGAGGCTACTTTAGATGATCACCCTATCCTTAGAGAGTTTGCCGATGTATTTCTGCCAGAATTACCTGGTATGCCTCCACGCAGAGAAGTGGACTTCCACATCGACTTAGTACCAGGTGCAGAGCCGATATCCCGTGCACCCTATAGGATGACTACCCATGAACTCACTAAACTTAAACTGCAGAGAGGAATTACTTGAGAAGGGACACATCCGACCTAGCGTTTCACCATGGGGCGCACCAGTTATCTTCGTGAAGAAGAAGGATGGGTCTCTTCGTCTATGCATGGACTACAGGCAGTTGAACAAGGTGACGGTGAAGAACCGTTATCCTCTGCCTAGGATTGACGACCTTTTTGATCAAATGCAGGGAGCCAGAGTGTTCTCGAAAATTGATCTAAAATCTGGATATCACCAATTGCGCATCACAGAGTCAGATATTCATAAAACTACTTTTCGAACCAGATATGGCCATTATGAATTCACAGTGGTACCTTTCGGGTTAACGAATGCTCCTGCAGTATTCATGAGTCTCATGAACGGGGTGTTCCGTACATACCTAGATCAGTTTGTGATCATATTTCTAGATGACATTCTGATTTATTCACGGACTGAGGAGGAGCATGTAGAGCACTTGCGTCAAGTTTTGCAGCAATTACGAGGGCAGCAGCTTTATGGCAACTTGGCGAAGTGTGCCTTCTTCAGGACAGAGGTGCAGTATTTGGGACACATTTTATCAGGCGATGGCATCTTCGTAGATCCATCTAAAATTAGAGCAATTCAGGAGTGGCCGGCACCCACGAACGTGACAGAGGTCAGAAGCTTTATGGGGTTAGCCGGGTATTATCGTCGGTTTGTCGAAGGTTTCTCCAGGATAGCACATCCCATTACTTCCCTTCAGCGAAAAGGGAAGGGTTTCACTTGGACCGAGCAGTGTGAAAAGGCTTTTGGAGTCCTCAAGGAGCGTCTTACTAGTGCTCCTATTTTAGCAATTCCAGATCCTTCAGAGGAGTTTGTAGTTTACACGGATGCATCATTAGAAGGTTTGGGAGCCGTGCTTATGCAGGATGGTCGAGCGATCGCATACGAATCGCGGAAACTAAAGACACATGAGTTAAACTATCCTATGCACGACTTAGAGCTCGCAGCTGTTGTTCATGCCTTGGTTCACTGGAGACACTTTCTCTTAGGTCGACGCTTTGAACTCCATTCGGATCATCATAGTTTGCAATATATTTTTACACAGCCTAATTTGAACGCTCGCCAACGGCGTTGGATGGAATTCCTATGCGAATATGACTTCGATGTCCACTTTATTAAAGGGAAGGAGAACGTGGTCGCTGATGCTTTGAGTCGAAGACGCCACGAGATCCAGACCCTGACCTTGAAGATGGACTTGAAGGATCGCATCTTACAGCATCTGCCAGAGGACGAATGGTTTCTTGAAGTGCAGCAGGCAGTACTAAATCAGAAGGCCCTTGAGGGCAAATTCACAGGATATACCCTTGAGTCTGATGGTATGCTTCGACATCGGCAGCGCATCTATGTACCCCGTGCGGGTAATCTTCGTACAGTAATCCTATCAGAGGCTCATAGAGCACCCTATGCAGCACACCCAGGAGTGAAGAAGATGCGTGCTGACTTACGACAACTTTATCATTGGGCTGGGATGAGGCGTGACATTGCCGAATTTGTTGCTCGTTGCCTGGAATGTCAGAGGGTCAAGGCCGAACATCAGCATCCAGCGGGACTGTTGTACCCTCACGAGATACCTGAATGGAAATGGGACACCATTTCTATGGATTTTATCGTTGGTCTACCTATGTCATCACGTCGCCATGATGCTATTATGGTGACAGTTGACAAGCTGACCAAAGTGGCGCATTTTTCACCAATATGCACAACATACAATGCACCATCAGTGGCCAAGGTGTTTCTTGATCAGATTGTTTGACTTCATGGGGTACCTCGCCGCATTATATCTGACAGAGACTCCGTATTCACTTCATCGTTCTGGAGAGCCTTACATCAGGCGTTGGGCACACAACTCAACTTCAGTTCAGCATATCATCCGGAAACCGATGGACAGACAGAAAGAGTTAACCAGGTGTTAGAAGACATGCTTCGCATGTATGTGATGGACCACCAGTCTAGATGGGAGGAGTACCTGTATCTAGTTGAGTTCGCCTACAATAATGGGCATCATAGCTCGTTGGGTATGCCTCCTTTCCAGGCGTTATATGGCAGACCATGCAGAACACCTTTGAATTGGGATCGGATAGAGGACAGAACAGTCATCGGCCCAGAGATAGTTCAGAATATGGAACTGCAAGTCAAACAGATAAGACAGAGGCTTCAGGAAGCACAGGACAGGCAGAAAAAGTATGCCGATGCTAAGAGGACAGACCGAAGCTTCTCTGTGGGGGAAAGAGTATTTTTGAGAGTGCGGCCGCACAAGAGTCCAATCCGTTATGGAAAAGGCTCTAAGCTCGCACCTCGATTTGTAGGACCTTTCAAAATCTTGGAGCGGATAGGACCAGTAGCCTATCGTCTAGCCTTGCCACCTAGCCTGTCACGTATCCACGATGTATTTCATATATCAGTTTTACGTTTATATATTTCTGACTTATCTCACGTGTTGGATTGGAGTGCTCTTCAGGTAGAGGCAAACGGACAACTGGCATTGGAGCCAATTCGCATATTGGCTCGCTGGACGCTGGCCCTTCGAGGTCGAGAGCTGGACTAGGTTAGAGTCCAGTGGGACCTATACGACGAAGTCACTACAACATGGGAAGATGCAGAGAGACTGAAGACCCTTTATCCTCACCTTTTTGATGACTTCCAGGAGGAAGTACCGTCTTAGGGGGAGAGGATGTGAGGACCGCCCTTTTTACTACTGTTGTTATGACTATTTACAGTACTGTTATTGTTACTTTCATATTTGTGGGATAGCAGTTCCCGGAATTTGTCAGACTATTAAACTTTATTATGTTTTCGGAAAAACTAATTGGGTGATGTTTGGATAAGTTTACTTTTCAGAAAAATGAATTAGGTGATGATGGAAAATTGTAATATGATTTTAATTATGTTAAATTGTACTATGTCATGAGAATGCATGTTTTATTTAAGTTGCTTCGGCTATGATGATTTTATGTGGTTACTGATCTTGTACTTGAGTGTGCAGGGATTACTAATCGAACCACAGATTTCGGAGATCATTCCACACCTTGTTATTTGTTATTCCCTGTTAAGCCGATCTGGTTCCACGAGGAACCAAGATCTCTTTGTGTTTGATGTCTTGATGTAATGTGGTCTTTCGTATGGTCGAGTGGGTTAGGTTACCCTCATGTAACATTATTTTTATAATTTGTGTTGTAAAGAGATTGAATTTGAAATTTCTTTAAGTATTTAATTATGAGGCCCTTTTCTTGTGCTTTACCTTGACCAGGGGTGTCTTGTATGGGTTAAAGTTGACCCTGGGTTATACCCCATGGGTCCAGGGGCCCATTTGGCATGGGTAACCCTTGAGTAACCTCCATCTAGTCAACTTAACCTCCCCCTGAAGTTAAGTGGCGAAAATTGGAGGTAGGAGGGGACATGATGGGTTGTACCAACACTCAACCCATCCCCTCTACATTCCCCTAGATATGAGATGCCATCCATTATTGAAGGTCACCTCTTCTTTAGTAAGATTCCCCCATGTACTATGGGGACACCCATGTGAAGAAAGGAGAAAGAGGCATGGGTCACCTGTCTTGTTCCCATTTAACTCTTTTTTTTATTTCTCCCATGAGAAAGTGGAGTCACATGAGAGGAATAAGGAGTACCCTTGGGAATGGAGAGTGACATAAGCCACCAGGACAGAATAGTGGTTTTGGGGAAGGGTGAGGAGGTGACAAGTGTCACTTCCCCATTTCTCAAAATGAAAAGAAAAAGAATTTGGGTTATTTATTTTCAAATTTTGGGGATGAGAGGGAGTTAGTTGAATTTTGAGAAAACTTTCATTTTTGCCTTACCAAAAATAGAGAAGTTAGTTTGCAAGATAGAGAAGGGAGAGGGAGTTGGTGGCTAAGGTTGGAAGTGAACTCTGTGGACTCTGCAACAGCTTCATTCCAGGAGGGCTTTGCAAGGTTGGTCTGAATTTTACCTTTGTTTTTGTAGAACTGAAATGTGTATGAAATGTGTGTGAAATTTTGTGTTTAGAATTGTTTTCTATGGGGTTATTGTCGGGTTGTTTGACAGAGCGACTCCCACTTGGGAGAAATGCTCATCAAGTTTGGGGTAGGGGAGGAGAGATCCTCCTCGGGTGCATACCTGTTTCCATCTTTTGGGATGTTGAAAGCCTTGAGGGCATGTATCTGTGACTACATTTTTGACTTGAGAGTCATATGCAGATTTCTAAAAAATTGTGATCACACTTGGTTTGAGACCAAGAGAAATTTATATTGGTTAACTTATCCATCAGGGTGACACTCTGGAGTCAAGTGTGTCCACTCTCCTGCCCCTTATGAAACTCACTGTAGTTGAGTTTCCGTATTGTGTAAAATACCCACGGGTGTATGTGTGCTTTGGGATTGTTGTTGTTTCTGTTGTAAAGTGGAGTGTTTGAGTACCCAGGTGTGAGTATGGTCTCCCTATCTCGGGGGTGACCCACTTGCGGGTCTACGGAAGGGAGGAGAGCTAGATGAGTGGTGTTTTCTTCTTTGTTTGTCTTTGATACGCAGGTTTTCTCTTGGAGCTTCCGGTTGGATATTTATGAAGAAGCAGTTAATCTTCCTTGTCATGAGAATTAGGCCTGGTTCTTTTCCTAGAGTTGAAGAGAGAACACCTCTCTTGTTATTGTTGTAATTTATTGTTATTCTGGGAGTGAAGAAAATCACCTCCCTGATCTTGTTATTATTGGACTTTTATCTGGTTGTCATAAGCTGTCAGTTGTATACTGTTTGGGAGAAGAAAGTTCATAGCTGGGAAGTTAGTTGTTGTATCCATGATTGAAAATCTGTAATATGAATGTGCTTAAATTTTCAAGTTGATGTTTGTCAACCTAGTTCAATAGCAATTTTTGTGTTTCAAGTATTACTGAAAGGAAAAGTTCATTATTGCAATCTAATCTGAGTTGTTTACATTTGAAAGTTTGGAATTGCTTAACTAGTTGAAATGTTAGTTATGGTTCATTGTTCTAAAGGAATTAATTGTTTAAGTTTATTCTTCATAATTAATGGATTCTGTGAAGTTGGAAGGTTTAGAGGAAATCTAGCATGAATATATATTCCTGTTTGTAAAGTTAAGAATCTTAACTGTTTAAGTTGTTATATCCTTACCATTGTTACCGAAATATATATATATATATATATATATATATATATATATATATATATATATATATATTGTTATTTAATTATCATTCTATCAGGTTGAATTTGAGAAAATGAATAGGGTAGTGAATTTGAGAAAATTATGAATTATAGATATACATAAAAGAGAATATATATATATATAAACATATATATCTATATATATATATATATATATATATATATACATATATATATATAGCACAGTTTTATTAATTATCATTTTTATCGAATAATATAGAAACTGAATAAAATGTGTTCTTATGGGACTGATTTATATATATATATATATATATATATATGAATATATATTATATATTAATGTTGATAGTTATCAACGAAAAGCACATAAATAAATGACTGTCGACGTTTAAGCCGCGAATAAAAAAAAACACAGTCACGGATTATATTGGGCGGTGGGGAGAAAACCCCACCGCAGGCTTGAACTTATGCATGGAGGTGTGGGGTGGGGCGGAGCCCCACCCACACCCCACATCGTGGGATGTGGGTGGGGCTCCGCCCCACTCCACATCCCCCCTTCCCCTTATGACTCCCGTGGCCAATACAGGCCTACCCCCTCCACCGAGACCCCCGCTTCCCACTCGCCGCGGCCTGTGGCTTAAACCCACATCCGCGCCTCCTCTGCTTCGATCCTCCGCTGGCTGCGGCCACCGCCGCCCATCTCCTCCGCTGTCTGGAAAATTAAAACAAAAAAAAAGGGGTTAAGTGTTAGGGCTTTGGGCCCTAACACATAAGTTGGATTTTATTTGAAATAGAACACATTAAGTTGCCATATATATAGGCATATATAGATACTATATATGCCTATGTATATAGCAATTTAATATGAAATAATTAATATATATATATATATATATATATATATATATTTCTATATATATTTATATATAAAAAGATTACGTGGAGTTTATTAAATAACTAAAAGAACAAGTTCATCAATACATGGACATTAAAATATATATATATATATATATATATATATATTTTTATGAAAAGAGTTTTATGAGCCATTTTATTGGGCCCTTGTTTAAAATCTTAATAAAATGTGACACGTGAATATACAAAAATAAAATAGCAAATTATATTTTCACAGTTAGTTTTATTAAGTGTTGAACACAACAACCAAAGAAGTTATATTCCCATGATCAGGGTTTTATAAAGTGGAGAGCCTCCTACATCTATTTACAATGTATACGAGTCACAATCAGAGTATTAATAGTCATTATTAGTAATAGTAACAACAGTAATTATAAACAAGAGAAAATAAAATTATAATGTAAAAAGAGTGTAAAGGAATATTCAGTGATACTCTGGCAAGAGTTTCTCGGAAGTTTCAACTATCAACGTAATTTCAATCACCCAGAAAATGAAGAGGAAAATTACACATCACCTTGCTTAAAAGAACACTGGAAATAAACTTAAGAAGCCACCACAGACATTCCATGTGGCCATTTTAATCTCAACTGTAGTAAACGACCTCATAAGTAAACCTGTAAGAGAATCCGAAGAAGAAAAAACCTAACATTGGAAAACACAGAGGAGAAAATGCGCGACATTTCTCACATGGGATAAGAGAACTAAGTTGACGGACCCTTCTGCCAAATCTGTTTAGGAACAAGTTGACTAAGTATATACGAAGAGGAGGAACCTAGATCGGGGAAGATTAGGAGACCGAGTCCAGCAAAATAGTAAACCAGCCTATGTGACCTAGATCATCCTGAAGTTAGGTTTAATATCAACAATAGCTGCAGTGATAACCCTGATTGACGTAAATCATGAAGAAAGGACAGGATGCACATAAAGAAAGCATAGAAAATGAAAGAGAGAGAGAGACCGAAATATAAACACACTAAATGAATAGAGAAATAGTTAAGGTAAGGGCGATAAAAATACAATCAAAAGTTAAGAAACCGTGAAAAGGGAAGAGAGAGCAATCAAACCGCCTTGTTGAAAATGCTAAGTCATAGGAGGAGTATGTTTCAGGAAACAAGAGAGGAGACAGACAACCGTGCCTGGCTGAAAAATGACTAAATAGGGAGATCACTAGCCGGTTTAGTCGAAACAAGGCGTCGTGGGAAGTTGTTAATCTATCAGCGAACCACGTGCATAAATGAGTGCAGCGTAATTCCCACTAACGCCGTAAGGCATTATGCTACCAAAAATTACCGAGGTTTAGATGTAGGAACTTTGGTAATCTCACTCTTGCAATGACGTTAGCGGCGTCGTACAGAACCTCTTGTTGATCTGTATGCGTCTGGTTGCACGCAATTGTACTTATATCCCATCGAAAATTGTAGTGGTTCGCCATGAGTGAACACCGTCGAGCATGCGTACGCATGCGCAGGGGGTTTATAGGACAGTGTGAGAAAAATTTTTCATATCTCGTGTCATAACCACATGACAGATGTGGCTATGACACGTGCGATGTGTGTTGTGACCACATGGAAAATGTGGGCATGACATTTGGTATCAGAGCACAGTTGTAAACACTGGGCGTATTTGGGGGGCACGTTATTATTCTGCAACTTTGGCTAATTAGTTTCTACCCTGTTTTGTAGGATGCCTCCCCGACGTGTCCGACGAGCGCGATCACGCCACACTGCGTCAGTCGAGGTGCACAGCGATTCCTCAGCTGAGGGACTGGCACCCGTAATTACAGCAGCACCACCTGCACCACCTGTACCACAAGCACTACTAGTACCACAGGTGACACCCGTAGTTACAGCAGTACCACCTGCACCACCTGTACCACAAGCACTACTAGTACCACAGGCAACACCAGTATTGGATATAGGGCCATAGATTTTACAGGCACTACAGACTATGTTAGACAGGTTACCACCAGTGATTCCTGAGCCACGTATAGAGCCTCGTGTTGATCTGCGAGAGGAGCCACGTGCCGAGTCACGTATTGAGCCACGTATGGAGCCCCGCGTTGATCCACTAGAGGTGCCACGTGTGGAGCCCTTCGTTGAGATTCCCGACACAACAGTAGAGGAGGTAGGGTCAGCCTCCCGAGCACGGAGCAGGAGTCCTCCGAGACTTTTGAGACAAGAACAGGTTCAGCATGGAGTATATGAGGATGGTGTGGAAGAGCCACTTGTGAGACTTAGAGACAGAGGGGACCCCATCAGAGATCTACTGAGGCTCAACCCACCCACTTTCGCAGGTGCTACAGAGGGAGCTGTGGCCGAGGCTTGGCTAATTAGCTTAGACAGGTGTTTCGCATTGCGACCATATGGGAGCAACACGAAAGCACGAGTGGCAGTTCATCTTCTTAGGGATGCAGCAGCCACCTGGTGGCGCACAGAGGAGTGCAAGCGCCGACTCTCCGTGGATACACTCACATGGGACATCTTCATTGAGCGCTTCAATGCGCGATATTTGTCCGAACATTATAGACAGCGCAGGATCGATGAGTTCCATGATTTACAGCAGAGGGGACTCTCCGTTACTCAGTATGAGAGCTAATTTATAGAGCTTTCTCGTTACGCGGAATACCTCCATGACGAGAAAATCTTAATACACAAATTCATCAGAGGGCTAAATCACGGGATAGCAGGACCAGTTCGTATGGCAAATCCCCATACCATGAGTGAGGCTGTTGAAAAGGCCCTTATATCAGTGGAAATTCAGGGACGAGGACAGAATCCACGCCCGCAGTACCAGGAACGTAATCCCCAACAACAGCAAAATTTCTGAAGGCCTCAAAACACAACACAGAGAGGAGGATATAATCCTTCATCATTACCTCCTAGGCCTCCACAGCAGCAGCAATAGCAGCAAAAATCCAAATTTCAACAGAGGGGACAGGGAGGACAGAACCGTGGATGGTAGCAGCAGGGTCCACGCAGAGATCAGAGACAGCAGGGTTCATCGGCAGGACCCGCAAGGTCCCAGCAGTCTTACAGAGGCTCACAGGGATCCACCGGACGGACTGGGCAACAACCATTGGGCAGAACACAGTCAGGGCAGTTACAGGTTCGAGGACCTTGTTATGTGTGAGGTGGGGCAGGGCATCTGGCTAGAGAGTGCCCGCAGGGATTTACTGCAGGGGGTCAGCCCCGATCAGGAGGGTCTGAGCAGACCGTAGGTGACGTGGGCAGATCTCACCACATGTTTGCAGCGGTTGATAACCGCCAGGCCGATTTCCAGGCTTCTGTCATCGAGGCAGCAGGTACGATTAGAGACTTTCCCATCTCGATCCTTTTTGACTCAGGAGCTACTGACTCCTTTTTGTCTACATCGTTAGTGGAGCGTTGCAGGCTGGTGGCTTCTAGGCAAGACATTAGGTGGGAAGTTGAGTTGGCCTCAGGGGCCAGGATGTCAGTAGATACCTTGGTTAAAGACTGTGAGATCACATTGGGATCTTTCACCACAACATGTGACCTTAGGATTATGCCATTAGGGTCTTACGGAGTAGTTCTGGGTATGGATTGGCTTGCGGCACATAGAGCCAAGCTTGATTGTCGCCAGAGAATGATTAGCTGTTTAGACGATCATGGTTCGTCGGTTGAGATAGTGGGCATTCAAAAGCCCACGGCTGTTCGTATGATATCCGCTCAGCAGCTTAAGCGCTGTATGCGGAAGGGATGTCAGATGTTTGCCATCACAGTCAGTGATAGAGCAGAGGATGAACCTGAGGCTACTTTAGATGATCACCCTATCCTTAGAGAGTTTGCCGATGTATTTCTGCCAGAATTACCTGGTATGCCTCCACGCAGAGAAGTGGACTTCCACATCGACTTAGTACCAGGTGCAGAGCCGATATCCCGTGCACCCTATAGGATGACTACCCATGAACTCACTAAACTTAAACTGCAGAGAGGAATTACTTGAGAAGGGACACATCCGACCTAGCGTTTCACCATGGGGCGCACCAGTTATCTTCGTGAAGAAGAAGGATGGGTCTCTTCGTCTATGCATGGACTACAGGCAGTTGAACAAGGTGACGGTGAAGAACCGTTATCCTCTGCCTAGGATTGACGACCTTTTTGATCAAATGCAGGGAGCCAGAGTGTTCTCGAAAATTGATCTAAAATCTGGATATCACCAATTGCGCATCACGGAGTCAGATATTCATAAAACTACTTTTCAAACCAGATATGGCCATTATGAATTCACAGTGGTACCTTTCGGGTTAACGAATGCTCCTGCAGTATTCATGAGTCTCATGAACGGGGTGTTCCGTACATACCTAGATCAGTTTGTGATCATATTTCTAGATGACATTCTGATTTATTCACGGACTGAGGAGGAGCATGTAGAGCACTTGCGTCAAGTTTTGCAGCAATTACGAGGGCAGCAGCTTTATGGCAACTTGGCGAAGTGTGCCTTCTTCAGGACAGAGGTGCAGTATTTGGGACACATTTTATCAGGCGATGGCATCTTCGTAGATCCATCTAAAATTAGAGCAATTCAGGAGTGGCCGGCACCCACGAACGTGACAGAGGTCAGAAGCTTTATGGGGTTAGCCGGGTATTATCGTCGGTTTGTCGAAGGTTTCTCCAGGATAGCACATCCCATTACTTCCCTTCAGCGAAAAGGGAAGGGTTTCACTTGGACCGAGCAGTGTGAAAAGGCTTTTGGAGTCCTCAAGGAGCGTCTTACTAGTGCTCCTATTTTAGCAATTCCAGATCCTTCAGAGGAGTTTGTAGTTTGCACGGATGCATCATTAGAAGGTTTGGGAGCCGTGCTTATGCAGGATGGTCGAGCGATCGCATACGAATCGCGGAAACTAAAGACACATGAGTTAAACTATCCTATGCACGACTTAGAGCTCGCAGCTGTTGTTCATGCCTTGGTTCACTGGAGACACTTTCTCTTAGGTCGACGCTTTGAACTCCATTCGGATCATCATAGTTTGCAATATATTTTTACACAGCCTAATTTGAACGCTCGCCAACGGCGTTGGATGGAATTCCTATGCGAATATGACTTCGATGTCCACTTTATTAAAGGGAAGGAGAACGTGGTCGCTGATGCTTTGAGTCGAAGACGCCACGAGATCCAGACCCTGACCTTGAAGATGGACTTGAAGGATCGCATCTTACAGCATCTGCCAGAGGACGAATGGTTTCTTGAAGTGCAGCAGGCAGTACTAAATCAGAAGGCCCTTGAGGGCAAATTCACAGGATATACCCTTGAGTCTGATGGTATGCTTCGACATCGGCAGCGCATCTATGTACCCCGTGCGGGTAATCTTCGTACAGTAATCCTATCAGAGGCTCATAGAGCACCCTATGCAGCACACCCAGGAGTGAAGAAGATGCGTGCTGACTTACGACAACTTTATCATTGGGCTGGGATGAGGCGTGACATTGCCGAATTTGTTGCTCGTTGCCTGGAATGTCAGAGGGTCAAGGCCGAACATCAGCATCCAGCGGGACTGTTGTACCCTCACGAGATACCTGAATGGAAATGGGACACCATTTCTATGGATTTTATCGTTGGTCTACCTATGTCATCACGTCGCCATGATGCTATTATGGTGACAGTTGACAAGCTGACCAAAGTGGCGCATTTTTCACCAATATGCACAACATACAATGCACCATCAGTGGCCAAGGTGTTTCTTGATCAGATTGTTTGACTTCATGGGGTACCTCGCCGCATTATATCTGACAGAGACTCCGTATTCACTTCATCGTTCTGGAGAGCCTTACATCAGGCGTTGGGCACACAACTCAACTTCAGTTCAGCATATCATCCGGAAACCGATGGACAGACAGAAAGAGTTAACCAGGTGTTAGAAGACATGCTTCGCATGTATGTGATGGACCACCAGTCTAGATGGGAGGAGTACCTGTATCTAGTTGAGTTCGCCTACAATAATGGGCATCATAGCTCGTTGGGTATGCCTCCTTTCCAGGCGTTATATGGCAGACCATGCAGAACACCTTTGAATTGGGATCGGATAGAGGACAGAACAGTCATCGGCCCAGAGATAGTTCAGAATATGGAACTGCAAGTCAAACAGATAAGACAGAGGCTTCAGGAAGCACAGGACAGGCAGAAAAAGTATGCCGATGCTAAGAGGACAGACCGAAGCTTCTCTGTGGGGGAAAGAGTATTTTTGAGAGTGCGGCCGCACAAGAGTCCAATCCGTTATGGAAAAGGCTCTAAGCTCGCACCTCGATTTGTAGGACCTTTCAAAATCTTGGAGCGGATAGGACCAGTAGCCTATCGTCTAGCCTTGCCACCTAGCCTGTCACGTATCCACGATGTATTTCATATATCAGTTTTACGTTTATATATTTCTGACTTATCTCACGTGTTGGATTGGAGTGCTCTTCAGGTAGAGGCAAACGAACAACTGGCATTGGAGCCAATTCGCATATTGGCTCGTTGGACGCTGGCCCTTCGAGGTCGAGAGCTGGACCAGGTTAGAGTCCAGTGGGACCTATACGACGAAGTCACTACAACATGGGAAGATGCAGAGAGACTGAAGACCCTTTATCCTCACCTTTTTGATGACTTCCAGGAGGAAGTACCGTCTTAGGGGGAGAGGATGTGAGGACCGCCCTTTTTACTACTGTTGTTATGACTATTTACAGTACTGTTATTGTTACTTTCATATTTGTGGGATAGCAGTTCCCAGAATTTGTCAGACTATTAAACTTTATTATGTTTTCGGAAAAACTAATTGGGTGATGTTTGGATAAGTTTACTTTTCAGAAAAATGAATTAGGTGATGATGGAAAATTGTAATATGATTTTAATTATGTTAAATTGTACTATGTCATGAGAATGCATGTTTTATTTAAGTTGCTTCGGCTATGATGATTTTATGTGGTTACTGATCTTGTACTTGAGTGTGTAGGGATTACTAATCGAACCACAGATTTCGGAGATCATTCCACACCTTGTTATTTGTTATTCCCTGTTAAGCCGATCTGGTTCCACGAGGAACCAAGATCTCTTTGTGTTTGATGTCTTGATGTAATGTGGTCTTTCATATGGTCGAGTGGGTTAGGTTACCCTCATGTAACATTATTTTTATAATTTGTGTTGTAAAGAGATTGAATTTGAAATTTCTTTAAGTATTTAATTATGAGGCCCTTTTCTTGTGCTTTACCTTGACCAGGGGTGTCTTGTATGGGTTAAAGTTGACCCTGGGTTATACCCCATGGGTCCAGGGGCCCATTTGGCATGGGTAACCCTTGAGTAACCTCCATCTAGTCAACTTAACCTCCCCCTGAAGTTAAGTGGCGAAAATTGGAGGTAGGAGGGGACATGATGGGTTGTACCAACACTCAACCCATCCCCTCTACATTCCCCTAGATATGAGATGCCATCCATTATTGAAGGTCACCTCTTCTTTAGTAAGATTCCCCCATGTACTGTGGGGACACCCATGTGAAGAAAGGAGAAAGAGGCATGGGTCACCTGTCTTGTTCCCATTTAACTCTTTTTTTTATTTCTCCCATGAGAAAGTGGAGTCACATGAGAGGAATAAGGAGTACCCTTGGGAATGGAGAGTGACATAAGCCACCAGGACAGAATAGTGATTTTGGGGAAGGGTGAGGAGGTGACAAGTGTCACTTCCCCATTTCTCAAAACGAAAAGAAAAAGAATTTGGGTTATTTATTTTCAAATTTTGGGGATGAGAGGGAGTTAGTTGAATTTTGAGAAAACTTTCATTTTTGCCTTACCAAAAATAGAGAAGTTAGTTTGCAAGATAGAGAAGGGAGAGGGAGTTGGTGGCTAAGGTTGGAAGTGAACTCTGTGGACTCTGCAACAGCTTCATTCCAGGAGGGCTTTGCAAGGTTGGTCTGAATTTTACCTTTGTTTTTGTAGAACTGAAATGTGTATGAAATGTGTGTGAAATTTTGTGTTTAGAATTATTTTCTATGGGGTTATTGTCGGGTTGTTTGACAGAGCGACTCCCACTTGGGAGAAATGCTCATCAAGTTTGGGGTAGGGGAGGAGAGATCCTCCTCGGGTGCATACCTGTTTCCATCTTTTGGGATGTTGAAAGCCTTGAGGGCATGTATCTGTGACTGCATTTTTGACTTGAGAGTCATATGCGGATTTCTCAAAAATTGTGATCACACTTGGTTTGAGACCAAGAGAAATTTATATTGGTTAACTTATCCATCAGGGTGACACTCTGGAGTCGAGTGTGTCCACTCTCCTGCCCCTTATGAAACTCACTGTAGTTGAGTTTCCGTATTGTGTAAAATACCCACGGGTGTATGTGTGCTTTGGGATTGTTGTTGTTTCTATTGTAAAGTGGAGTGTTTGAGTACCCAGGTGTGAGTATGGTCTCCCTATCTCGGGGGTGACCCACTTGCGGGTCTACGGAAGGGAGGAGAGCTAGATGAGTGGTGTTTTCTTCTTTGTTTGTCTTTGATACGCAGGTTTTCTCTTGGAGCTTCCGGTTGGATATTTATGAAGAAGCAGTTAATCTTCCTTGTCATGAGAATTAGGCCTGGTTCTTTTCCTAGAGTTGAAGAGAGAACACCTCTCTTGTTATTGTTGTAATTTATTGTTATTCTGGGAGTGAAGAAAATCACCTCCCTGATCTTGTTATTATTGGACTTTTATCTGGTTGTCATAAGCTGTCAGTTGTATACTGTTTGGGAGAAGAAAGTTCATAGCTGGGAAGTTAGTTGTTGTATCCATGATTGAAAATCTGTAATATGAATGTGCTTAAATTTTCAAGTTGATGTTTGTCAACCTAGTTCAATAGCAATTTTTGTGTTTCAAGTATTACTGAAAGGAAAAGTTCATTATTGCAATCTAATCTGAGTTGTTTACATTTGAAAGTTTGGAATTGCTTAACTAGTTGAAATGTTAGTTATGGTTCATTGTTCTAAAGGAATTAATTGTTTAAGTTTATTCTTCATAATTAATGGATTCTGTGAAGTTGGAAGGTTTAGAGGAAATCTAGCATGAATATATATTCCTGTTTGTAAAGTTAAGAATCTTAACTGTTTAAGTTGTTATATCCTTACCATTGTTACCGAAATATATATATATATATATATATATATATATATATATATATATATATATATATATATATATATATATATATATTGTTATTTAATTATCATTCTATCAGGTTGAATTTGAGAAAATGAATAGGGTAGTGAATTTGAGAAAATTATGAATTATAGATATACATAAAAGAGAATATATATATATATAAACATATATATCTATATATATATATATATATATACATATATATATATAGCACAGTTTTATTAATTATCATTTTTATCGAATAATATAGAAACTGAATAAAATGTGTTCTTATGGGACTGATTTATATATATATATATATGAATATATATTATATATTAATGTTGATAGTTATCAACGAAAAGCACATAAATAAATGACTGTCGACGTTTAAGCCGCGAATAAAAAAAAACACAGTCGCGGATTATATTGGGCGGTGGGGAGAAAACCCCACCGCAGGCTTGAACTTATGCATGGAGGTGTGGGGTGGGGCGGAGCCCCACCCACACCCCACATCGTGGGATGTGGGTGGGGCTCCGCCCCACTCCACATCCCCCCTTCCCCTTATGACTCCCGTGGCCAATACAGGCCTACCCCCTCCACCGAGACCCCCGCTTCCCACTCGCCGCGGCCTGTGGCTTAAACCCACATCCGCGCCTCCTCTGCTTCGGTCCTCCGCTGGCTGCGGCCACCGCCGCCCATCTCCTCCGCTGTCTGGAAAATTAAAACAAAAAAAAAGGGGTTAAGTGTTAGGGCTTTGGGCCCTAACACATAAGTTGGATTTTATTTGAAATAGAACACATTAAGTTGCCATATATATAGGCATATATAGATACTATATATGCCTATGTATATAGCAATTTAATATGAAATAATTAATATATATATATATATATATATTTCTATATATATTTATATATAAAAAGATTACGTGGAGTTTATTAAATAACTAAAAGAACAAGTTCGTCAATACATGGACATTAAAATATATATATATATATATATATTTTTATGAAAAGAGTTTTATGAGCCATTTTATTGGGCCCTTGTTTAAAATCTTAATAAAATGTGACACGTGGATATACAAAAATAAAATAGCAAATTATATTTTCACAGTTAGTTTTATTAAGTGTTGAACACAACAACCAAAGAAGTTATATTCCCATGATCAGGGTTTTATAAAGTGGAGAGCCTCCTACATCTATTTACAATGTATACGAGTCACAATCAGAGTATTAATAGTCATTATTAGTAATAGTAACAACAGTAATTATAAACAAGAGAAAATAAAATTATAATGTAAAAAGAGTGTAAAGGAATATTCAGTGATACTCTGGCAAGAGTTTCTCGGAAGTTTCAACTATCAACGTAATTTCAATCACCCAGAAAATGAAGAGGAAAATTACACATCACCTTGCTTAAAAGAACACTGGAAATAAACTTAAGAAGCCACCACAGACATTCCATGTGGCCATTTTAATCTCAACTGTAGTAAACAACCTCATAAGTAAACCTGTAAGAGAATCCGAAGAAGAAAAAACCTAACATTGGAAAACACAGAGGAGAAAATGCGCGACATTTCTCACATGGGATAAGAGAACTAAGTTGACGGACCCTTCTGCCAAATATGTTTAGGAACAAGTTGACTAAGTATATACGAAGAGGAGGAACCTAGATCGGGGAAGATTAGGAGACCGAGTCCAGCGAAATAGTAAACCAGCCTATGTGACCTAGATCATCCTGAAGTTAGGTTTAATATCAACAATAGATGCAGTGATAACCCTGATTGACGTAAATCATGAAGAAAGGACAGGATGCACATAAAGAAAGCATAGAAAACGAAAGAGAGAGAGAGACCCAAATATAAACACACTAAATGAACAAAGAAATAGTTAAGGTAAGGGCGATAAAAATACAATCAAAAGTTAAGAAACCGTGAAAAGGGAAGAGAGAGCAATCAAACCGCCTTGTTGAAAATGCTAAGTCATAGGAGGAGTATGTTTCAGGAAACAAGAGAGGAGACAGACAACCGTGCCTGGCTGAAAAATGACTAAATAGGGAGATCACTAGCCGGTTTAGTCGGAACAAGGCGTCGTGGGAAGTTGTTAATCTATCAGCGAACCACGTGCGTAAATGAGTGCAGCGTAATTCCCACTAACGCCATAAGGCATTATGCTACCGAAAATTACTGAGGTTTAGATGTAGGAACTTTGGTAATCTCACTCTTGCAATGACATTAGCGGCGTCGTACAGAACCTCTTGTTGATCTGTATGCGTCTGGTTGCACGCAATTGTACTTATATCCCACCAAAAATTGTAGTGGTTCGCCATGAGTGAACACCGTCGAGCATGCGTACGCATGCGAAGGGGGTTTATAGGACAGTGTGAGAAAAGTTTTTCATAACTCGTGTCATAACCACATGACAGATGTGGCTATGACACGTGCAATGTGTGTTGTGACCACATGGAAAATGTGGGCATGACAGAACAGAAGCACAATAATACACTTGACACCAATATCTTTAGCGTGGAAACTTGGTTAAGGGAAAAACCACGGTGGGGGTTAACCCACAAAAATTAATACCCTGTTAAAAGTTTTTTTACAAATGAGAATGCACATGCATTCAGGCTCACTGCCCAAAGCTCACTACTCAAATAGAGTCTCACTACCTACAAATTATTACAAGAGAATAACAGAGATTTTGAACTAATGAGAAGCATCTACTAGTGCATGAATTTAGTTCCAGTCAAGCACAAAACATTGATCTTACACATTTCATCTTCACTCTACCATTTTTACTGATCTGCCTTCATCTAAATCTTAGATCTCTACTCTTTTCACATTTACTCCATATTTGCAACACACACACCGAATTCATTCAAATACATTAGGTATATATATCCATATCCTGATCTTCAATCACTTTTCAGTTGGCTTCAAGAACACTTAGAATTTTATTGAATACTCTGGTTTGTTGGCTAGATCAATGCATAAATTGAGATGCGGACCAAAACTTGCACTCACAAATCATCAATTAGGTTGGCCCCTATCATTAGTCATCACTAATTTCCCAATCAACAACTTCCATACATCCGGAACCAAGATCATTTACAAGGTCGGTCTATTCTTCTTTTGTCTGCTCTGTCAAACTGTTAACCTGATACTCAGAAGATAATAACTTTTGAATCCTTTATCACCAGAGGCCAAAAGTCTAGATTTAGATTGTCTTGGTAGTGCTTATGACTACTTCAGATCTGCAATGAATTAAGACTTTTCACTAGAGAGATCCGGACCAAGATATCAGACCCTGTCATCTGCTATGTTCCTGACTACCTAGACTTAGATAAAACTTCAATCTGATTTCTGATATGAGAAAATTATGAAATGTGGATGTGTAGTAGAGACTTGGTTTCCATCAATGACAACACTTATCATGCCTAGAAGTGTCTCTTACCAACAGTCTCCCCCTTTGGCATTGATGGCAACACTTAGTGAAAAATGACTAAGTGTCTAAATAACTAACCCTTTGCTTGTTCTCCATACTATTGTTCACATTGCTTTCTGGTGCTCCCCCTTTGTTGGATTCTTCATTTTTCACTAATCTTCACTCCCCCTTTGACATCAATGGCAAAGAGTGGAATCCGCAAGCCAAAATTCTCCAAAAATTTTGTGTATAGTGCCGCATATGTACAACTAATCATTAAGTTCTATTCACATGAACTTGAGAATGTTTGCAAAGCTATTTTTCAATTGCACAAAATAAGAGGCCCAAGTTCCCTTCATTCCATCCAAAATTGAGATGTGTCCACTCAACAAAAATGCATATGCATCTACCTTTATCAAATCCAGAGGATTACTTGTCTGAAGTGCAGTCTGAGCTTATGATAAGGCATTAAACATGGTTTCTAACTTGGGGGCAATCAATTCCTAGAGTTCACACATTCTCTTCATAATGTTACCTTTTTCTTTAACAAGCCTCTTTATCTCATCTGTCAAGATAATTACTTGACATTCCTAACTTATAGGCGAAACTGTTAGAGGATCAAAAATTTGAGAAAGATTTGACAATTTATGTTCTTGCTCCTTTATCTTCTTCTCAATATCCTCACTAACTTTGCACCATGATAGACAGAATTTGTACATATCACTTCCATCTTTTAGAGCATTCTGAGTACTACTTATGCTAATGTCGAGTATCATCCTATCACTTCCTATTAGATTTTGTACTTCACTAAATTTCTTATCGAAAAATTCCTTCTAAACTTTCACCTCCGTAGATTTTTCAAAAGACTCAAAATGTGTCCTTACAGCATTTACAAGATTCTTTAGGTGACTGGAGGGGGGATCCATTGGCAGGTTGGCAATAACTTCTCCAAGACTCTGGTTGCAAGCCCTAATAGTTCACTATCCTCCATGTGAGATTTTAACTTCTCTCTGGCCTTGGCTTGAGTGAAGAATGCAATGTTCATCACTTGTACCAGAGAGAGCATCTAGATTAAATGGTCCTTGGAGTAATTCAGGTTCATCAAACTCAAGCATCTCTTTCTCCAGAAGACTTTTCACTACATTTGCAGTGTCTCTTGCAACAATTTTTGGAACACTTTCCTCTTCTTGGATTTTCTCCGGACTATCTTGTTTGGGTGCTTCAACATTTGCACCATCTTCTTCTATTTTCTCATCCTTACTCTCTTCTTTCTCTTTCTCTACTTCACCTTTCTTTGTATCATCTACAGTGGGATTATCTCCTTTGTCCTCACGACCTAAAATCTATTCTGGAGGATCTAGTGTGGCAGCAGTATTCTCAACATTATCTTCCTTTTCTGATTGGTCAGGAGGAGTTAGAGTATCACCTGCATCATCAATTTGGTCCACCATCTATGTATCTACTTTGTTTATTTGCTCCTCTCCTGGAATAGAGGAGTCATGAATCTTTGTTTATTACTCATTGATGTTTACTTCTCTAACAACTAGAATTGATGAATTAATTCCATCATCTATCTCCTCATAGGTTTGCTCTGAAGGATCTAGAGTATTGCCTTGGTCATCATTTCCTTTTTCAATCTCTTCTTCTGGAGCTTCTTGTTCCTCTAAAATAATATAGTATTTATTTTTGTCAAGGGATTTTTTCAAAATTTCATCTATTTCTTTTACAACTTCCTTAGTTTCACCAAGCATTAACTTGTTCATCCAGATCTTGCTTCTAAATTTCTCCTTAACTTCCTTGAGGATTTTATCAGCTTCTTTTCTAGTCATTACTGGACACAGGGTGGAAAGAACATAGTCTCTGAGTTCTATGTCTTTGTCCTTGGCGGCTTCCTTCCTCATTTCTAGTAATTTCCTTAAACTTTTGGGAATTTCTTACAAAATTTCCAATAGAGCTCTATTGAATTTATTCAAGTACAGGATGGTGGCATCCTCCAAGATTTTCTTATTTTCTTTATCAAAACTATCATAATATATTTTGATAGGCTTTAGATTTTCATGAACCGTAATTGATTTTACAATTTGTTCAACAGTCATAGCAACCTTACCAGTCTCTTGCCTTTTTGCTTCTAGAGGGTTGTTTCTTAGAGGCCTCTGAAGTATTGGCTTTCTTTGATCTTATCTCTTTAGCTTCTTCATCTGTTTATGTTTCCTCATCATCTTTTGTGCTCTTGTAGGCTCTTGTGGCCTTGGTTTTTCTTCCTCTTTCCTCCTTCACTGGATGGTGTGGCTTCTGGTGTCTTAATGGAAATAACTTGGATCATTCTAAGATAGTTGCAGAGCTTCTTGTTTTCCTTGAAGAACTAGGTGGGACTTCTAGAGCAGCTACTGGCTCACTTTTTGTCTGTTCTTTTGAAGCTTGCTTTAGCTCTTCTCTTCATCTCCCCAATCCTTTCTTTATTCTTTCTTACTATTTCTTTAGTGATGCCAATACTCTCAGGATATGTTTCAACCTGCCTCAGCACTTTTATTTTAATCTCTAGCTTTCTGAGCTCCACATGTAGTTTTAGACTTAGCTCTTTGTATGTTCCAAATCTTTCAACAAATGTGTCTTTACGTTTGCTTAGAAGATGTTGAGCATACATGTCCAGAATTATCTCATCCACCTCATAACCCATTGGCATTATCCATACTGTTCTTGGTTCTACAGCTTCCATCAAACATTGATCAGTTTCAATCATAAAACATATCTCATTGTCATATTTTTCTACAACTGACTTAGGGATTCTTTCCCTTGCATGCATCAGACTCTGAAAATTTTTGAAATACCCCCAGATTGTAGTCTTTTGTGCACCTAAATCTTGAAGGCTATATAAATGATATCTCATCTGGATTACCACTGGTCTGTCACTTGTCCAATGCACACTTTGCACTCCAGGCACTTCATTCATAAAATAGAAAAATAAGCATATAATTAAGGAACCATACTTGAAGGAATTTTTCTTATCTTTCTTGATTTTGTTTAAATTTTCAAATAGTTGAACCCGTAGTAGCTCACAGAGGTCATAGTCTGCATTCTCTTTTAGAATTTTATATGATGCATATATAGTTGTTCCAGAGACAGAGTTTTCTCTGCTTGAGTGATAAATCTTATACCCAATTACCATGGAAGCAAACTTGACATCCGGTACTAAAATGTCATTGATTGTCATGGCTCCTTTATCAAATTTCGCACTGGTTGCATCAGTGATAGTTTGGTTTTTGATAGATTTTAGCATGGTTAGTCCACCGGTTGAGTTTAACCTGGTTAGAATTCTGATAACATCTTTGGTGATCTTAAATGGTTTCAACAACCATATAAATTCATCGTGCATTCAGCTCAACACATAACGAACCCATTCACTCTCATCAAATAACAAAAATTCAATAATTTGCATAAAATGTTTGCTTTCTAGGGCTTCAAATTCAGGTTTCAATTGGTAATTGTCATCCTTTAGATGGCTCTTAAACAATTATAGCAGTTTTAGATTCCCAAATTCTTCTACATTACAATGAATGTATTCCCTAATGTCTTCAACATGTAAAACCCCATATGGAACACCTAAAAAAGCACCTAGCAGCTCGACTTCAACATATTTGTAAGGATGCTTCTTAAATTTAGGATGGGGCCTTTCAATGACATCAACAACTAAAGGTGTAGCCATTTGCAGAGATTGAGAATTCAGGAGGTTTCGCAGAAAACAGAAATATCTTGTTTCGCAAGTTAGGATTTTGCTTGGAGATTCTCTTCACACTTCAATTCTTGAGAATTCTCAGCTCTGAGCTCATTCACTCCTCTTCTTGCTTTCTTCTGATGCAAAGTGATCTAAATGAGGAATGAATGACCTTTTATGCTCAGCAGCGCCTAATTTGTCTTTGTAATAAATGCTCTACCCTAATACATCTGGTTACTCTGTTTGTTGAATAGTTTCTCATGAATTACTCTACAATTTGCCATATCCACCTTTTTTCTTCTAGAAATCCTTCCAAATGATCTGAAACAATCCAAGATTTCTTTTCTCACTATGCCAAATTCAGACACCCAAGTACTAGCTGGGGGATTTGATTTTTAATGTAGCTCCCCCTGAGCCAAAGCTCCTAATTCAATTCCCAGAGGAATTATCAGCACTGAATTCTTATGCAGACCCATTACTATGGTTCACAATTGTTTTCTTGACCCATGTCTCACTCATTTCATTCTAGATATTATTCTCATCAATTTTTCTTTTGCCTTTGTCTTGTCTCTGCTCATCTAGTTTTCTGTTTACCGGACCCCTTCTTTCATTAATCCTACTTCTGCAAAATCTTGCAAAATGACCATATCAGTTACAATTGAAGCACACAACATTTCTTTGCCCATTTTATTGATTTCCTCTTGATCTGTACTGAATGGCCATATGTCTAAATCTATTACATGCAAAGCATTTTCCATTGAAAGAATTCCCATTTCCTCTATTTGATGAGTTATTCATTATCATACTTCTGCATTCATTAGATTTATGACCATACCTCTTGCAATTGAAGCATTGCCTAAAGAAGGATGGATTATTTTGATTTACTCTACTTTTGCATTGAGTGGCTCTATGACCAAATTTATTGCACCTGAAATAATTTCCATTGAAAGATGGATACCTTTTAGCATTAGGTTGTCTTACCGAAGGTCTTCTAGATCTGTTTCTCTCATTCCTTGGTTGAGAGTTTCTTTGTCCAAATTCGGAGCTTTCACCTTTCTCATATCCAAGACCATGCTTGTCATCAGCCTTTTTCTGACCCTCAAGTATTGCTTCAAGTTTAGTTGAACTTATCTTGAACTTCTCCTTGTATTCATTTGCAACTTCTAGGTCATGGCTGAGAATGACAATTTGTCTTTCAAGATCTCTTTCATTGTCTCTACTTTCTTGTAGATCAAATTTTAGATGGCCATCTATACTATCTAATCTATAGCATTCATCAGTTCTTTCTTTTAGAGTTTGTATCAATTCTTCTTCAGTCTTCTTCCTTTGCTCAATTTCTTTGGTTAACCTCATTGCCCCATATTCCATCTCAATTTTCATAATAGCAACTTCTTTTGACAGCTTCTCACATTCCCTTGTCTTTTCTTCCAAAGCTTCATTCATGTCATTTTCTTTAGTTAAACTGGATAACTGCAGAAGTAGCTCCTTTTTCCTTTCCATAGATTTCTTTAATTTATCTTTTAACATTTCAATGGTATCATCAGCATCTTTAAGTTCACCTCTTAGACTACTAATTTCTTCTTTAGACTGAACAATATCTTCTAGGGCCAACTAAAGTTGATCTTTGAGTGAACCCATTAAAACTCCTTCCAAGATCTTTGCTTAAGCTGTTAAACTTTTTCAAAAGAACCTTTCTCTGATACCAATTGTTGGAAATAGGATTGACAACTAAGAGTGGGGGTGAATCAGTTGTCTTAAAACTTTAATACTTTCTGTAGTTAATTCTTCATTTTACCTCTTAACAATAAATCAATATCTTAATCATGAAAACAATAATCATAAATGTAAGAACAAAAGCAAAATAATACACTTGACACCAAGATTTTTAGCGTGGAAACCCAGTTAAGGGAAAAACCACTGTGGGGGTTAACCCACAAAAATTAATACCCTGTTAAAAGTATTTTTACAAATGAGAATGCACATGCATTCGGGCTCACTACCCAGAGTTCGATGCTCAAATAGAGGCTCACTGCCTACAAATGATTACAAGATAATAACATAAATTTTGAACTGATGAGAAGAATCTACTAATGCATGAATTCAGTTCCGATCAAGCACAAAACACTGATCTTACACATTTCATCTTCACTCTATCGTTTTTACTGATCTGCCTTCATCTGAATCTTAGATCTCTACTCTTTTCACATTTACTCCATATTCACAATACACACACTGAATTCATTCAAATACATCAGGTATATATATATGTATCCTGATCTTCAATCACTTTTCAGTCAGCTTCAAGAACACTTAGAATTTTATTGAATACTCTACTCTGTCAGCTAGATCCGTGCTTAACTTGAGATGCAGACCAAAACTTGCACTCACAAATCATCAATCAGGTCGGCCACTATCACTGGTCATCACTAATTACCCAATCAACAACTTCCATACATCCGAAACCAAGATCATTTACAAGGTCAGCTTGTTCTTCTTCTGTCTGCTCTGTCAAACTGTTAACATAATACTCAGAAGCTAATAACTTTTGAATCCTTTATCACTGAAGGCCAAAACTATAGATTTATATTATCTTGGTAGTGCTTATGACTACCTCAGATCTATAGTAAATTAAGACTTTCCACCAGAGAGATCTGGACCAAGATACTGGACCCTGTCATCTACTCTATTCCTGACTACCCAGACTTAGATAAAACTTCAATCTGATTTCCAGTATGAGCAAATTATGAAATGCGGATGTGTAGTAGATACTTGGTTGCCATCAATGACAACACTTATCATGGCTAGTAGTGTCTCTTTCCAACAATATAGACATAAACTGATACACTAGAATCATTTGAATAACATATTCACACATCTTTGCTTCTTTGCCATCTTTTGTATTGTATGCCACTATTTTATACTTGCCAAACTCTACTAGTTCGTTTCCAACCGCATGTGTTCTTTCCATATGTTCACATATTGGCATATGTTGCAAGCCACTACAATGCTGACATGTGCCATCCAAGCATAATTTCCTATAGAATATTTGACCTTCCTCTCTTTCACATAAAATTCTTGATATGAAGTCTCTTTAAGATGTTGGTGGGGCATGTATGCCACAATCTTGCAAAATATTGTTAGTATGAAAATATAAACATATAGACTGATAAACATCAAAATGGTTAGAAAATTCAATATGTAATCTACAACAACAAGTAGTGCATGTGTGATTTATCTTTACATAGAAAGGTTTTAGCATTTCAAAATATCTTTGACAAATTTTAATTTGAGGATACATCTCTAGAAATTTACCAAAAAACTGTGTTTGAGTCATATCCAAAAAATGCTTTGGATGTGGCTCATAGTTCTAACTATTGATTCTCCTTCTTACCACATCCCTTTGATTCAGAGATACCCTTGTGTAATTCTTCCAAAAGTCTTCAATTAGTGATCTCAATGCTTCAACAATTGGTTTATCTTTTCATGGTAGTCTCCCCGAGAACACCCATAATTCATTGGCATTTGTGTCCTCAATTCTTTGGCACCTTCCAATGGCTCTTGATAAAGTTTTTCTATTAATTCACAATGCTTGACTCATCTGTCTAATGAGATAAGCTTTTCTCATTTGACTACTTACTATAGTCGATGTAATGACATGCTGTGTTGCATTACGATCTTTTGTGCAAGAGGTGTTACCCACACTCTCATATGCACTCATTAGATTCTTGACAATACATTTTTCACTTGAAGCCTCTGATGTTCTCAACCCGAGAATCTTCATGATGGACCTATACTTTATACTTCGCATCATTTCAACAAATAGTTGACATCTTGTGGTCTCATTTAACTTTTCAAAGAACAATCTCCAAATCTTATGAGCATATCTTCTACAAGTGCGTTTTGGAATCTTACCTTCCATTGGCTGCAAAATATTCTCATCAATATCAATCAAATACTTTGGCTTTCTATGCAAAAATCTAGGTGGTGTTAAGATAGGTAAATTCATCTCAACATTAGGAATTTCATCAATATTTAAATGAGATGGGCTAAATGGCATAGCTCTTCGATTGAAGATGGAATAGATGACATACCTTGAGGTTGAGGTGGGAACGATGGCATACCTTCTTCCTCACATGTGAGTGATGATGTACTCTCAACTTGAGATGTAGTAGATGGTGTCCCTACATGGTGTCCAATTTCCTCTTCTCATGAAGTTCCCTCATAGCCGCTGCTTTCTTTGCATTCTTAGCTTCTATCTGTTCCTGTGTTGGTTTAATTCTTGATTGTTTCCTCAGCGTGACAAATAATTTATCTGTAGCATGATAAAGAGACAAATATTAGTTCCTAAGAAATGGATCCATACAAATAACTAAAATATATGTCATTCAACCCTTCATACAAAATGAACATACAATCATCATGTAGAAGAGTATATGTCACTCAACCAAAATAGGTACAAATCATACAAAGCATTATTGCAACCATACAAAGTATTATGGTACAAAGTTCACTTCAGTCCTATGAGGATAAGGACAGATGAGAGTCACCTATTGAGGCTACAAGTGAAGAGTACATGGGACTTCATGTTGACTACAAGGTTGAAGATGTGGGGGAGGCCTTGGTGCTAGTGGCATCAAACTACCTACACTTACTTGTGGATAGAGATCATCTCCTCACACATGAAGATTCAGCTTGTAGCCATGGGACAAAATTTAGGACACATGATACACTTGATTTTCACTTGGAGACGTCTCATTGGCCAGCACTTGTTGATAACCATCTAGTCATGAAAGTAGAGATGATTGAGATCGTGGGAGACATCACACTAGGGCATGAGGTAGAGCAGTCCCTTATCTTCACATTATCATGTTATGACAACCAAGAGGATCAGCCTTAAGGCTTATGATTTTCATGGAGACACTCATGTTGAACTTTTCACTTTGTTGTGACTGAACTATCTTGAGACCCTATATCAATTTCATGGCAATGTGACTGATTTGTAGTATTTAACTTGGTACATTGTCATAGATATGGGAATGGAAACATTTGGTATACAAGGTTTGTATGAACTATCAACATGAAGAATAATGTAGCATAGCATGGATCATGATTGGATTAAGCCTATTGGGATTTACTTGTATGATCTTGGCACCTATTTATTTATATTTTAACTTGTTATGACAAGATAATAGTATTTCATTATGCTTAAGGGATTGTATATTTATATGTTGTAAGGATTTATTCTTGTATAAATTGACATCATGGTATGTTAAGGTCTATTTAATTCATTATTGCACATACTTATAAAGAGCCCAAGTGTAGAAAAATACATGGCACCATGTGAGATTGTAGGCTGACCTTATGGATTCTTGAATAATAAAGTCTAGATATTTAACTTAAGGCTATATATGTAGGTTTAAAGGAAACACACATGATGGAATTTTACATGAGGTCCTTTAGGTTGAATCTCATTAGATAGACATTAATGAGTTTTTATTATAAGGTTCATTATGCAAAGGGATTTAACAATGATATCGTGATTGTGTCTATTTTAATTAATGTTGACCTTCGAGATATCTTTTATTATGCATACCATGAACTGATTTAAAACATAGTCTATTATAATGACATTTGTGTGTGATGACTAATCTCTTTGGGTAGTAAGAACTATGATGAACTATAAATACAAAATGTAAGATATGTATGCAAAATGTAAGACATGTATGCAAAATGTGGAAGCATAGACAAGGCAGATGAACTATAAAATCAAAAAAGTGAGACTGATATAAACACAAAATATGTAAACCATACAAGTGATATAAACATGTATGATAAAGCATGATAAAGTAATTCAAATAGAATTAAGGAAAATGTAAAGAACATGCATGTAAAGACTTGACATACCTAAAAAATGGAGATTCGAATGGAGAGAGTACCCAATTATGTAGTGTTTTTTTCTTCTTACATCAAACTCCTCAACAATTTGAGTATTTCACCACTTGCTTCCTTTTAAATGTTAAATTGAATAATGTACTCAAATAGAATTAGTAACAACAATACTATTAACCAATCTATAATGTTAAATTTCTACAATTGAATCACAATTAACATTGCAACACTACAAAAATTAAAACTTGAATTGATATATATCAAATTTGATGTGAAAACTATGTTATTCCCTCCTTCTTAAGTTGGAAAAGTAGAAAAAGGTGGTGGAAAGTTCATGCAAAGGTGGTAGAATGTGCAAAATGTGCATGTGAACTTCCCAACAGCATGAAAACACTTTTTTTTTGTCAGAACATACGCATAAATAGAATAAAATAGAGTATGTGGGTTTGGATCATGGGGGTCCGGGCCTTTTTACTATTTGTATAGCAAGACAAAATGTGAGCACATTTTTTTCCTGCTATAGATTGATCCATAGAAAAATATGTGTCTAAAGAAGAAAGGAGTTCAAAGAGTTCATGTGTTACTGAGGGTTCCTTGATCCAAATACCAGTAGATTGATGCTTTAGAAGTGGAGGGATTGGCATTTGCATAATTCAAGGGATCATCATCCTTATTTTTGTAGTGGTCTAGGTATTTTATTTTGAAACTTATGAAGTGAATTAACTAAATGTAGTCTCTTTATAATTTGCCACCGAGTTGTCATGGCAAATAAGTGCCATGTAGTTAGAGGTGAGATATATTACAAAATATGATAGAAAGGAGTGCCTATAAATATTTGTTCATATCTCACCTTTGATATCACCTTTGCAATATCTCTCACATCTAGTTCCATTAGCTCATGTTCTATCTCTCACCTCTCTATATCTCACTTATCTCTCCCCCTCACCTCTCTACCTCTCCCCTCTCTATGTCTCTCAGTCTCTCCTTGTCTATCTCTCTATCCGTCCTTAGCTATCTAGGTCTCACTTAATGCTAAACCCTAAAGCCTCAACCCTCAACCCTTAAAGCTTAAATCCTAAACCCTATCCCTAAACCCTCAACACTTTACCTTAAACCCTATTTCCTTAACCCTAATCCCTCTACACTAAACCCTAAACCCTATCACTAAACCCTCAACCCTAATCCCTTAACCCTAAATGCTATCCCTAAAGCCTTAACCCTAAACCCTAATCCCTCGAGGTCCTAAACCCTAATCCCTTATCCCCAAAACTCTAAACCCTATCCCTAAAGCCTCAACCTTAAACCTTAATCCCTCAACCCTAAACCTTACAGGTTAAATCCTAATCCCTTATCCCTAAACCCTAAACCCTATCCCTCAACCCTTAACCCTTAAACCTTAAACCCTAAAACCTATCCCTAAACCATCAACCCTTAACACTATACCTTAAACCCTAATCTCTCAACCCTAAACCCTAATCCCTCAACCCTAAACCCTCAACCCTCAACATTATACCTTAAACCCTAATCCCTCAACCCTCAACCCTCAACTAAACCGTACACCCTATCACTAAACCCTCAACACTAAACGCTATCCCTAAAGCCTCAACCCTAAACCTTAATCCCTCAAGGTCCTAAACCCTAATCCCTTGTCCCTAAACTCTAAACCCTATTCCTAAACCCTCAACCCTCAACCTTAAACCCTAATCCATCAACCCTAAACCCTAATCCCTCAACCCTAAACCCTATCCCTAAACCCTCAACCCTCAACACTATACCTTAAACCCTAATCCCTTAACCCTAAACCCTCAACCCTCAACACTATACCTTAAACCCTAATCCCTCAACCCTCAACCCCCAACTAAACCCTAAAGCCTATCACTAAACCCACAACCCTAATCCCTTAACCCTAAATGCCTAAAGCCTCAACCCTAAACCCTAATCTGTCAAGGTCCTAAACCCTAATCCCTTATTCCTAAACTCTAAACCCTATCCATAAACCCACAAGCCTCAAGCCTCAACCTTAAACCTTAATGCCTCAACCCTAAACCTTTCAGGTTAAACCCTAATCCCTTATCCCTAAACCCTAAACCCTATCTATCAACCCTTAACCCTTAAACCTTAAACCCTAAAACCTATCCCTAAACCCTTAACCCTCGACACTATATCTTAAACCCCAATCCCTTAACCCTCACCCTAAAGCCTCAACCCTCAATCCTTAAACCTTCAACCCTAAACCCTATCTCTAATCCCTCTACCCTTGACACTCTACCTTAACCCTAATCCCTCGACCCTCAACCCTAAATGCTATCCCTAAAGCCTCAACCCTAATCCCTCAAGGTCCTAAACTCTAATCCCTTATCCCTAAACTCTGAACCCTATCCCTAAACACTTAACCCTCAACCTTAATCCCTCAACCCTAAACCTTACAGGTTAAACCCTAATCCCTTATCCCTAAACCCTAAACCCTATCCCTCAACCCTTAACCCTTAAATCTTAAACCCTAATCCATCTACCCTCGACACTCTACCTTAACCCTAATCCCTCAACCCTCAACCCTATCCCTAAACCCTCAACCCTCAACCTTAAACCCTAATTTGTCAACCCTAAACCCTAATCTGTCAACCCTAAACCCTATCCCTCAACCCTCAACCCTCAACACTATACCTTTAACCCTAATCCCTCAACCATAAACCCTAATCCCTCAACCCTAAACCCTAAACCCTATCCCTAAATCCTTAACCCTCAACACTATACCTTAAACCCTAATCCCTCAACCCTCAACCCTCAACCCTAATCCCTCAATCCTAATCCATCATCCCTAAACCCTAAATGCTATCCCTATTCCTAAACCCTCAACCCTCAACACTATACCTTAAACCCTAAACCCTTATCCCTAAACCCTATCCGTCAACCCTTAACCCTTAAACCCTAAAACCTATCCCTAAACCCTTGACACTATATCTTAAACCCTAATCCCTTAACCCTCAGCCCTAAAGCCTCAACCCTTAATCCTTAAACCTTCAACCCTAAACCATATCCCTAATCCTTCTACCCTCTACAATCTACCTTAACCCTAATTCCTTGACCCTCAACCCTCAACCCTCAATGTTAAACCCTAATCCATTAACCCTAAACCCTAATCCCTCAACCCTAAACCCTATCCCTAAACCCTTAACCCTCAACATTATACCTTAAACCCTAATCCCTTGACCCTCAACCATATCCCTAAACCCTCAACCTTAAACCCTAATCCGTCAACCCTAAACCCTAATCTATCAACCCTAAACCCTATCCCTAAACCCTTAACCCTCAACACTATACCTTAAACCCTAATCCCTAAACCCTAATCCCTAAACCCTAAACCCTAAACCCTATCCCTCAACCCTCAACACTATACCTTAAACCCTAATCCCTCAACCCTCAACCCTAATCCCTCAACCCTCAACCCTAAATGTTATCCCTATTCCTAAACCCTCAACCCTCGACACTATACCTTAAACCCTAATCTCTTATCCCTAAAACCTAAACGCTATCCCTCAACCCTTAACCCTTAAACCTTAAACTATAAAACCTATCCCTAAACCCTTGACCCTCGACACTATATCTTAAACCCTAATCCCTTAACCATCAGTCCTAAAGCCTCAACCCTCAATCCATAAACCTTCAACATTAAACCCTATCCCTAATCCCTCTACCCTCGACACTCTACTTTAACCCTAATCCCTCAACACTCAACTCTATCCCTAAACCCTCAACCCTCAACCCTTAACCTTAAACCCTTATCCATCAACCCTAAACCCTAATCCCTCAACCCTAAACCCTATCCCTAAACCCTCAACCCTCAACACTATACCTTAAACCCTAATCCCTCAACCCTAAACCCTAATCCCTCAACCCTAAACCCTAAACACTATCCCTAAACCCTCAACCCTCAACACTATACCTTAAACCATAATCCCTCAACTCTCAACCCTAATCCCTCATCCCTAAACCCTAAATGCTATCCCTATTCCTAAACCCTCAACACTGTACCTTAAACCCTAATCCGTTACCCCTAAACCCTAAACCCTATCCCTCAACCCTTAACCATTAAACCTTAAACCCTAAAACCTATCCCTAAACCCTCAATCCTATACCCTCAACCATATACTTAAGCCCTAATCCCTCAATCCTCAACCCTATACCTTAAACCCTGAAGCCTACACCACAAACCCTCATCACTATACCCTATAACCTCACCCTTATACCCTAAACCCCAAATATTATGCCTCAACCCTATACTTGAATTAAACCTAAACCATACGTGCTCTCAACCCAAGTCATCCTATGCCTTATATACCCTCAATCCATATCATAAACCCTAAACTTGATATCCTAAACCCTAATCCCCATGCCTTAAACACTTAATCTTATACACTCAACAACCTAAATATTAACTCTCAACTGTAACCCTCAATCCTCTAACCTCTAACCTCTATCCTCTACCTATTACTTCAGCCCTCATCCCTCAACCCTAAAAACTATACGGGCTCAGGTCCTTATATACCCTAAACTCAAAACCCTTACATACATACATACATGCATACATACATACATACATACAAACATGCATACATATATACATACATACAAGCATGCATACATGTACATATATACATACAACCATACATACATACCTACAAGCATACATATATAGATATATACATCCATCAAACATACTTATGAAACTTGAACATAAATAATTCAAAGGAAGACATAAAGTGAGCACATTATAATGCGCTCGCGTTATGTCGAACTAGGCAAACACCGGCAAACATGCAAAAAAGGAAAAAAAATTACAACATAACGTGAGTGCATTATAACACGCTCACATTATATTTTGCTTTGGGAATCCCAAGACTTAGGCTTGGGATTTGCTTTGGATTTCCAACCCAAAGGCTTGGAGTGCCTTCCCAACGTCCACAGACGTGTTTTTACAAATTCTTCAAGATTTCACATAATTTTGTTCGTGCTAACCCTTAGATTTGTATGTGTTTCAAGTTCGAACAAATTGAACACTTGGGTAATGTTAGGCTTTCTCTTAGCTATTTAATGATGTAATTTTTTCACATTTTGACAATGTTAAGCCTTTCATCTTTAATTTCTTTTGTTTGTGTGTCCCTTTTTAGGCAAAAATTAGTGTTTAGTCTTTTTTTCATTATAAATTAACCATTCATTGAAATTTCAAATAAATTACATTTTTATAAACTAGACTCCATTCTACACATATTTTTAAAAAAACCAATTAGTTTTCAAAATTTACAAGGGTAGCACAGCCAAAATTCTATTTTTTAGGATGTGTCCACTTTGAAAATTAGTAAAAATCAAATATTCATTAAAAAATTATTAAAAAAATCAGGCATAAACTACATGTTAGCTAATTTCTCACTGAAGCGATTTTAAAAATACCAAAAAAAAGTTAACCTTTTGAGGCAGCCACAAAGCACACTATGTTATGTTTTTTTGACAGAAACAACACCAATTTCTGTGGCTCCCTATTTTGAACCCCCTAATCTATACCATTTTCAAAATAAATTAGTAGTTTAGAAAATAGACTCAGAGCACTACAAACATTGTTTTGGTTGCATCTTCAAATTTTGAGTGTAACTATGCTCAATTTCTCATCCAAGGTCAGTATTTCCTGATTTCAAAAAAAAAGTGGCCACTTAAGACCCTTTTTTGGCCCCCTATCTTCTTGCACTTACCCCTATCCTTTTCATCATTTTTTACCTATTGAAAAGGATGGGGTTAAAAAAAAACATATAAAAAATGGTTCTAGGTAGAACCTTATTGGGCGAAAACCTTCTATCCATAAAGGATTCATCCTCCTTGGTTTCACCCAGAACCTTATCGAGCAGAAACCTTCTACCCAGAACCTTTCCGAGTGGAAGTGTCTATGTAGCATCCTAGGTGATAGTCCACACCCCTTTTCCAAGAAATTTCAAAAATGTCAACTTCTACTACAAATTTCTTGTGTCAAAACATATTTTTACAAAAAATCATAGAATATCTAGATTGTAGTGGTCGAACTGCAAATTCTGGATATTTTTTTTGTCAAATTTTGATCATTTTTATTATACATTTTTTGAAACTTAATGTAAGTAGGTTATTATAATCAAACATGAAGCAAATTAGAAATTACAAATAAATTAGTATATATATATATATATATATATATATATATATATATATTAAAAATTTTAAAAATATATGGCACACTAGAGGAGAGAGTCTTCTCCAAAATGGCGAGTACTACTGACCCGACTCCAAGCGGCTGGGAAATCTCTCCAGGCGGCTGGGAGATCCAACCGGACCTACAGCATAACAGCTGTCTTAACAAACTAGCTAAAAATAGTAAAGCATGGTCAACATGACCTTATTACATGCATTGGTCTTATCAGACCTTCTTGGAAACATTAACAAGACTCAAAACAAACTAACTGCCTCATGGAGGCCAGTTGTCAGGTAGGTGCTCCTGCACCATACTCCCCAACAGAAAAGAACTCATGTCCCATGAGTTTAGTTGTGGAAGTCCTCCACCTTTACACTTTGTCATGTCAGTGTTCTGACCTGTTCCAGCTTTGTCCTCTGCTGGCTCTTGGCTGCTCCAAGACTTCTGAACTGTAACTTGCTTTGTTGCAAGTAAATCCTCATGCCTGTCAATGTAGGCCCTTCTCTCACACATACCTTGTGTTTGTCAGGTTGTCTGACCAGAACCTCTGTCTGAACTGCCTCTTGAACTTCTGTAATGTTCAACTCTATCTTTCTTTCAACCTTTATAGGACAAACAATAGTCCCAACTATGACAACATCCTTGTCATTCCTCTCAACTGGTTGCTGTTTGCAAACCTGTTTCTGCACCTGCTGCTGACCTCTGTCAGTCACAACTGTAACTTTCTTCAACCTATTGTCCTTAACAACTCCTTTCCCTGCAGTGTCCTCAACTACCTTTATGCCTGCTCCTATAGGCATCTGCACAAATTCCTTCTTTCCCACTAAAATGATTTTGGCTGCCCCCTGTGCTGCAGCATCTTCCTGCAATGGCATCAACCTAATAGTCTTCCCATCTTTCTTGATGGTGTAGGTATTAGCATACCCATCATACAGTACCCTCCTATCAAATTGCCATGGTCTACCCAACAGTAGGTGACAACATTCCATGGGCAAAATGTCACACAAAACTCTATCATGATATGCTCCAATCTGAAAATCCACATATGCCTGTTCATAGACAAAAAGTGATTGACTATCACTCACCCAAGATGCCTTGTAAGGGTGATGGTGTGGAATCCTTTCCAAATTCAGTTTATCCACCATTTCCTGAGATACCATGTTGTCTGTTGAACCAGTATCAATGACAACCTTACACACTTTACCTTTGCTCTTGCATGTGGTCTTGAAAAGAGCTCTTCTTTGCATCATATCCTTTGATGCCTGCAAACTAATTCTCCTAAGCATCAATGCTTCTCCCTCCTCAGGATATCCATAACCGTCAGGCTCCCTATCTCTTTGATAAGTGTTTGAACTTTGCACACTTTGCTCTACTTTCTCTTCTTGTACAAGTTGTACTCTCTTGTCATTAGTTCTATCATTTCTGGATGATGAACCTTTGCTTTCTGGACATTTGAAAAATGGATGACCAAACTCACCACAGGTGTAACATTTTCCTGAAAATGTAGTAGAACCTCTACCACCTCCAAATCTGCCTCTATTACCTTTCCATCCACCTCTGAAATCAGACTGTCCCTGTCCTTTACCAGTGTCTTCTTGACCCTCATTTGTTTGCCTTGTTGTAGGGGCTGCTCCTCTTCCCCTCATATTGCTGCCTCTTCCTCTCATGGACTTATCTTGTCCTCTATTCATCTTTTCTTCAATCCTGATTGCCATTTGGTAACAATCCTCCACACTCTTAGGGTTAGCTAAAACTAACTCATCCTGTATGTTCAATCTCAAACCAGCCAAGTACCTAGCCACCTTTTCTACCTCATTCTCATGATGACCAGATCTCATACTCAATTTATAAAACTCCTCAGTATATGCCTTCACATCCATTTCCTTCTGCCTTAAAAATTGCAGCTTCTTAAACATCTGAATTTCATAATCCCTAGGCAAGAATTTACCTTTGATCCTTGCTACCATCTTATCCCATGAAGTGATCTTTGACTTCCCTTGTTTCCTTCTCTCAGATTGTACATAATCCCACCATACCAAAGCATGACCTCCTAACTTGGTCTTTGCAATCTTTACCTTCTGATCCTCAACAACATCTTCACATTCAAAGTGATTATCAAGTGCAGCAATCCAATCCAGTAACTCATCTTCATTCAAACTTCCATTATACTTGGAAACATCAACCTTTACCTTAGGTTTATCACTCTACACTGCCTTTAACAGTTTTGCCAATCTCTGGTCTTCAGCATCCAGATCTTCAGCTACCTCTTCATACTCTTCAACAGTATCTTCATCTTCTTCAGACTCACTGTCTTCCACTTCCCTCTTTTTGTTCTTTTCCAGCGCTACAAGCCTGGCTTGAAGTGCTTCAGCAAGCTCCTTCATCTTCCTCATCTCTCTGGCATGTTTTTCCTTCATCTCCTGCAATTCCCTTGCAGTACCACTACCTTTCGGAGGCATTTTGTCAACCTCTCACTCCTCTACCTCTGCCCTTTCAGTGACAGAATCAACTCTACCTCTGCCCTTTCGGTGACAGAATCAACACACAACAGCCCAGACCTTTTGCTGAGCTCTGATACCACTATGATGCAGAGGCATCCACACTAAAACCCTGACATACAGCATGGATGTCCGCAACCCTTCATCATCATCATCATATTTCTTGCTAACACTGTCAGCATCATCATATTTTCTCTCGCCGACCGATATCCTCCTGCAGACAAACCTTCGACTCTTCGTCTGTCAGCAGCATCATCATATTCGGCAAGCGCAAACATCCTCCTGATGTTCACTGTTCATCTTACCGCCAACCTCTTTCTTCATCATCATGATGTTCAACATCATGTTCATCAGCAGGATATAGAACATCCGGTTCCTCCCATATATCCTGATGACAACAACCTCTTGCACCCTTCCTTTGATGCTTACGTCACCCCGATATCCTGATGACGATTATCCTGATGACGATGACGTCACATGCAGCTCCTTCAATATCCTGCTGCCCGATATCCTGATGACGAATATCCTGATGACGATGACGTCACATGCAGTTCCTTCAATATCCTGCTGTTGGCCAAACTTAACATTATCAGCCCGCGAAGGAATTGTCAACCCGATCTTCTACCTTATGCCGATACGCTCCTCCTCGGCAACACCTGATGATGATCACCCCAATGCACTTTCACTTTATGCAACCGACTGCATCATGCTCATCTCCACTTACTCGGATGACACCCGAAGTACCTGCAGGATACACGCAGAAATATCCTGATGATGCTGTTGCGATGGATTTTCTAACCTTAGCGAATTTCGATCCGCCGAACCTCCTGAGGTGACCTGATCTACTTTCAGAGTGATCTTCCAAACTCTAACAACCAGCACGACCTAGCACATACCCATGCTAGGGTTCTCAACACCTCTTGATCGCGATCCTGCAAACATGCACATGAACAAACACAAAATGCAAACTAAATCCTACCCTACTGTACATGGCCATTCCACCGATTCGACAAATCAACCGGTGGAATGGATCAGCGAATCCATGAAACCACCAAAACAGCAACTCGATTACACAATGGAGATCAAACAGAAAATGAACACAAACAAGATCTTTATTGATTTCAAAAGATGCAAATACAATATTCAGTCTCTCTCTGCAATCTAACTCCTCTGCTCAATGCAATACTATATCTAAAACCAACCGATCCTCATGCATAAATAGGATCTCTTGCGAGTACTACTGACCCGACTCCAAGCGGCTGGGAAATCTCTCCAGGCGGCTGGGAGATCCAACCGGACCTACAGCATAATAGCTGTCTTAACAAACTAGCTAAAAATAGTAAAGCATGGTCAACATGACCTTATTACATGCATTGGTCTTATCAGACCTTCTTGGAAACATTAACAAGACTCAAAACAAACTGACTGACTCATGGAGGCCAGCTGTCAGGTAGGTGCTCCTGCACCACTTAAGCTTTTTCCCTATTTCATCCATTTTCATGGTTCAAAAACTCATTAGTTTGCCAAAATCTTCTTCTACCAAAATCCTTTTGTAATGTCTTCCTTTTTGGCAATATTGGAAGTTTTCAAACTCATAAGGGATATAAATGATCTCACAGGCCAGTTAATTGTGAGAAGATTAACTGACACCACTACCCCTCAAGTTGCATTGTTGGTGGTAGCTACAACAAAATTCAGTGAAACTGTAGCAAGGAAGCTACAAGAAAAACTAGACAAATAGAGGGAGGATTATGTGAAGCTATTACATGAGTACAACAAGCTCAAATCACTTGTTCCTTCCACTGGAATTGAAGTCTTATCAGCACCTTATGTGTCTAGTCCAAAGAGTTTATCAAGATATGAAGAAGATTCTATGGTTGTTACTGAATTACACGAGAATTTGAGAACGAGCAACAGCCTAATTGACAAACTCAAAGAAGAGCACAAAAGTGAACAGGTAGCTCTAATTAAAAACTTCTTGGATCATTAGATGAGTAAAGTGTTGAATAAAGTAGATAATGCATGGGTTTGTCTAGGTACTTGGATTCCTTGTGTGCAGGTTATGAATCATATTTATAATATTGCCAACATAGGTTCTAATGTGCCAGATGGAGTGATCGGCACACATGAAGTCATAGGACTTTTGAATAAAGTCTCTGCTTTTCATGACTGACTTTATATAATGCTGAAGGACAAAACTAATAGCTTTAGGGCTCTTGAAAACTATTCCCTACTGCCAATTTGTACTAATAATGGCACTGAAAAGTCTCTATCAGATTGGAAAGTAGAATTTGGCAGCATAGTTCATGTCTCCATCAAATCAATCATCATTGGGAGCAAGATTGATCATGTGCAATGTAATGTTGAAATGGATAGGCTACTAAATTTAGAATCTAGCTTGACCAGTTTCATAAAAGAAACTAAAATATCATTAAATGCCAAGTACATAACTTATATGCAAAAAGTTGATAAATTTTTGAAGTACAACTGGTCGGCAAAGGAGGAATATGATACATGGGTGCAGAAGTATGCGATGTAATCACCATATGTAATTTTATGTCTACAGACTATGTTTAGGAGCAATAAATTATAGGGGATTTTGGTCTGTGAGTACTTTTGTATGATGTATTCTCCCCAATTGAATTAAATGATAGAATGTAAACTATTTATGCATCTTATCTCCATTTATGTTTTTTTGTAAGTGACGATTGAGAATTAATACAATCAAGGATTTATAAATTATTACTTCTCTCATAATGAATCTTACTAGCGGTTTTAATTATTTCTATAACTTATAGCTTTTACAGTCACTTAAATTATATTTTGAATAAGGTTTTAATCTAATCAGGGTTATAGTTATGTTTATACTTTATAAATCTCGTTAGCGTTAAATATAATATATGATAATAATTATATTATATATAATTATTATAATAATATATATTATATTATATTATTATAATATATAATAATTATTATATTATATATATTATATTATAATTATTATTATATATAATTATTATTATAATGTACTTTTTATATAATATAATTGCTATTATATAATATATGATAATAATTATATTATAATAATAATTATATATAATTATTGTTATAAAATAATTTTTATATAATTATTATTATATATTATAATATATAATATAATATCTATAATTATATTATTATATAATATATGATAATAATTATATTATATATATTATAATAATTATTTATAATATAATTTATCATATATATAATTATTATTATATATTATATAATAATTATATCTTATATTATATAATATATAATAATAATTATATTGTTATATATTATATAATATAATTTAATAATAATTATATATATAATATATGATATAATTATATTATATATGTAATTAATATAATATATTATATAATATAATTATTATCATATATTATATAATATAATATATAATTATTATTATATTACATATTATAATATATAATAATTATTCAACCGTTGGCAATTAGCATTGATGTCGTCATCAAAATATTCATAGCAAATGATAAAATGTCACGTCGGGAAAGTACATTTGACAGGACCATGGAATTGGAATTCCTACTACGGCCAAAGGGATACATGGCACCTTATCGCACCATCGTAGCTTTAAGTTTTCAACTTAAAGCAAGGTTGTGATGAGGCAAATCCTTGCGATAAGACAATAGATGACCGCCCCATGTCAGGAGGATCGGAGGGGATACGTCTGATAAACATATATCAAAATAATATTAAAATAGATTGGGGTGATTAAAAACAAGGACCCGCAAGGGACATGTGGTGTCTTCGTACACCATCGTAGCTTCATAAATATAGGCTTAAAGGCTGCGATGCCCATGACAAAATCAGACTTGGAATAAAATAAAGGGGTTCAGGGCCAGTAACTTGATGACCACCAAGGGGATACAAAGACAACTTAAGCTGGGAAACTAGCTACACATGTCAATGATCAATTAGAAGGATAAACCCTAAATGCCTTAGACAACACCAACCAGAGTGTTTTTACTTGGGTATTTTGCAAAGTGAATCATGATAACATTAAAATCCTAAAATTTTGAATTGACCTAACACATCCATTTATCTTTGCCCTTTTTATACATCACTATACATTGCCATTGAACTCATTTATCTTTTCCATGTGATGAATGTTATTTAATATTGAAAATTTGAACCATCTATATACATTGTAATTTGTCATTGAACTCATGTCAAACCGTAATTACTTCTATATTTTTATTAACATCACCGTAAAAAAAAATGGAGAATTACATCGTGCATGAACATGTAACCAACCTCAAAGTTCCAAACAATAGTGAACACTAAACATAGAGAAGAGACCAAGAGTCAACACATTCAATTAACATCATAAATGACTATCTAGTTACATATAAAACTTTTATCCTTTGAGCTTGAATCCTTGCTTTGGTCCTCAAAAATCTTTTTGGTTCCTCTTTTTGACGGTGCTTTTAATGAATATTTCACTATAGTCCATAACTATCCTATTAACAAGCAATGTTTGTGTTACAAATTCAATTATGTACTCATTCACAATGTCAATAAATGATTTTCTAAGGAACCTTGAATTATATGTACAAGAAACCACTAGGTATGGGTAACAATAAGACCAATAAAGAAGAATTAAATTGATTTTCTCCATGTCAATGGCAATTGAGTTGCAATACCAATTCCATGCATCCATTCAAATTTTTAGTTTCTCATACATGCATGCATGCGTGGGAGATTCAACCGACCACCCAGAATAGAATGTGTCATTTGCAAATGTTACAAGTGTCGATTGTTGACACGATTTGTTCCACTTGACAAAGGCTTCTATTTCTTCATTCAGAGAACTGCAAAGTAATAACATCATACATAGCCACGCACAAATAAAATTTTCTATCATACTTATTACTATTCTACATCTATGAACTCTATCACATAATTAAATTCAAAATCATGAATGAACACAAAAAAGTACTTGATAACTTACTTTATTTGCATAGTTGTTGTAATGAAATCCATTACTTTTAACTTTATAGTTTATTGATTCTTCTACTATATGATACTTAGTATTAGAACACATTGATATATTGAGGGGGGGTGAATCAGTATATATCAAAACTTAATGCAAATTAACTTTATCAACCAAAGCTTTTACTACCTTAAATAGATGATAAAGCAAATTAAGCAATTCAAAGCACAACACATAAGCACACAACCATAACACCAGATTTAAGTGGAAAACCCTAGAAGGGAAAAACCATGGTGAGCAAGTTGTAATGTCCCGCCTAGGAAACTTAAAGAACAACACAATTATGCTATACAAATAGGACAATTTTTTTTAAATGAAAGAAATAACAAGTATCATAATTCCTATCTACATATATCAATAAGCTAACATTATGTCCTCTAAGGTTCCGTAGCTGCATTACTAACAGAGATATCAACAAGATCTAAACATACATCATGAATTAACTAACAACCATAGTTTATTCTGGATTTGTTGCATCAATGAATATACACACACATTTCCATGTTGTAGCATCAAATAAACAATCCTTAAGTTCATGAAGATAACACTACAAGTACATAAATAATTCTCTCTTACATGAGGGTACAACAATACTCTGCTTACACTATCACCTTTTTTATTACATTGGGATGCTTACCTCAAGTTACAGTACATGTTTCAATTGATACACAGGACTAGAACATGAACATACATACTATCTCCTCGAGCAAGAACATGATCTGGAATCTACTACAAGAGTTACATCCTTTTTACACACAAACATCAGCAAGGGGAAAAACCAATGGAGATTAAGCACATCCACCCAACCATGTGGAACCCTAAGGTCCAACCCTGGTGCTAAGAGATAACACTAGGTCCCTCATCCAACAAATAGTCAGGTAGACAGTAGACTATCAGAAGTAAGGACTACACATGACTCTAATGTAAAATGGGTCAATATCACAAGTAACTCAACACCACTTCAAGAAGAAATCACACAACGAATGGAAAGAGCACAACCAAGGAATGCTAGGCTACAGTAGGGAGAGTGTCATTGCATGGTCCTAGCATGGGTTGTCCAAAATAAGATCTAGTTCACAAGCATTTAGGTTCATAAGTTTCCATTTTCAATACCAGGCTCTATAAGCACAATTAAATGCATAATCCATATATTATAGTTACTAATTAAAAGATCAAGTTGCATATCAAAACTTGCATCTTATTAATTCGATATTCTAGACAATTTTCTAAACCAAATATAAGGTTTTCTATTACAACCAAAAGTAATTCAAATCTAATCTTAAATCATTTACTAACCTAATAAGTTTAATAGTCAATTTTGATTGATGTTCTCCAAACTAATTATTCATAATCTGCAATTATGGAAACCAACACTAACTATTTAGAGTCATAGAATAATAAATTGGTAATTTAAGCAAGCTATTGGTAACAAAACTATACATTAATAGACATCATATTTCTACAACCCATAGTAATGTAAATAAGTGCTTCAGGATTTAACTGTGTGCAAGTTTTTCCCTCAAGCACTTATTTACAAAACTATACTTGCAAAGATTGACCATAATTACAAATCAAGGGTACTCTACTTACGAGAGCCTTAACAATCCTAAGTCACCAGAATTCTTGTCTAAGAATAGATTTAATAGGGAATATCTTTTGGAGAAGTAGAACCTCAATTAAATATATTTGAAACTATATGTGCATCAACCAAGAAAGCAATAATTTCCAAAGACATATTACAATTCCTTGACTAAACATGTGTTGGACAAATAATGCAATGTGTAAATAAAATCAAATCCTAACACAACAATCAATTCACTAAATAAATTAGTTCAACAAATTTCACTAATCTACAAATAGATGTCAAAACAAAACATTATCAATTACCGTCTTTCGTTACCTTAAAGCAAATCCTATAAGGCAATAAGAATACACTAGATAGTCATAGGTATACAACTAATTCCATCTTATAACCATTATTTAAATAACTCATTTACTAGGGTTAATAATAACTAATATTATTTTTCCTCGCTTGCCATACCTGTATGAATCCTAAATTATTCCACAACCTACCTTATCCTAGTTTAAAAGCTTAACTCTAATCGAAATAATACAAACAATGTCAAGATGGAGGCATCTATTATCCCTCAAGTACTAAATAATAAAAAAATTATTGATCAAGGTATATCCTTCAATCATATTAAAATTAACATAACACAAATCCTTTATAATTCACCAACTTGGTATCAAGGCATAATTTCCTAGATGGTTATGCATGAGCTATTTTTTAACTTTAACTTTATTATATGAGAAGTTTATCATATCCATATTATTTCATAAAAACCTTACATTTATTCCACCTAACCATATCACTATCAAACATTTATTCATTAAACTTACTTGCAAAAGTGAGTAGAATCTCTATAGAGTTCAACATTAAACCAATCAACAAAAGATAAATTAACTAACTATTGATTCGTAGTGAGATATTCCAAAAAACTAGAACTTCAACTTAACCTTAATCAATCATTAATTTATATATTTTATAAAGAATGTTATTAGAGTAAAAAAAAATTTCCTTCAATCCTATTTCTCCTAATGTCATCAACACCTCATCCCTCATTATAATGTTGGCTCCGTGCAAAAGGAGGTTCTGAGGAGCAGGGAAGGTAATTATCACCTAGAATATCATAAAAGGGCTTGACAATAGCTTGCAGAGAACTGCACTTCTAGTACAGGCACTTCTGGTTCTCATCTTCATTCATAAGCATATCATTGATATATTAAAAAACTATGTCAGAGAACAACTCGAAGTCCTCCGATTCGCCATTAGTGGTGGTAGGCATTGCCATATCAAACGAACATGATGAGGATGATGAGCCCTCATGAAATGGTACCATGCCCCACTGTTCAAGCAACCATGGCCTTTGCACCACTGTGCTAGTACTAGGATCGTTATCAATACTAACGTTGCTATTGCTATTTTTATTGTTTCTGTTGCTATCACTATTACTATAATAAAACTATTACTCAAGTTAAAACCCTTTCCCCCTCGTTTTTCTACCATGCGATCAAATTGTGGTATCATAGATAGGGAACATGGACTGATTGATAGAATGCCTCAAAGAGATGTCATCTCATGGAACATAATGATTGCAGGATATGCACAAAATGGTTTTTGCAAGGATGCTCTCAAAATCTTTGAATTACTGAAGCACATGGAACATATCCTAACATTGTAATCTTTGCTTGTGGTCTAGGTGCATGCAGCCATGTAGGTTTATTAGCGATTGAGAGATGTACATAATTCAATCACATTTGTAACCCTTATTGCTTTACACCTTAAGTTGATCATTATGTGTGCATGGTTGACCTCCTTGCCTGTGTTGGCTATCTTGAAGACACCCTAAACTTTATCATTGAGATACTAGTTAAGTCAGTGCTGGTTGTAACGATGTGTTTTCTTGGTGCCCATAGATCACATATGAATACAGGCTTAGGAGTATTTACAACAACACTATTTTTTTTTATTTGATCCGAAAAATGTTGCACATTTTCTGTTATCCTCTCACACATCTATGTAGAAGTGGGCAGGTATGGTGAGGTTCAAATGGTTAAGGCTGTAGTCCAGCAATAAATCCTACAAAATTTATCATCTTGAAATAGGTTTGACCCATGACCTAACCCACTACGACAGCACCTATTAACTGAGTACCCATAACCCAAAAACAAAAGGAAAAAAAATAGATTAGAGGCCCTTCCCTTGTGATTATTGCCAATGTGATTATTCTAAAAATTTGAAGCTTGTTCTAGAAAAAGTGGCATATCCTCCTAGTTTGATGATTTTGGCCCACTATAATAACTATCTATTTCACATATCAAAAGATATGCTAAGATCAGGAGTTCAAATCTTGCCAAAATTGAAACGACTTAAAAAGGAAAATTAAAAATTAAGCAAAATCGTACCGAGAAAAGTGAAGACATTGCTTTTCCAAGTGGATTGAAGAGATACAGATGCAACAAGGGCAACAAAAGCACCTCCACTCCTAAAAATACAGTATGAAAGATTTGCCTCTGCATTTTCAACTTGTTAGGTTTCATCTTCAAATCCCGCAAACACTCCATCTGCCTTTCTTCCTCTCATTCTCCCCGTCCTCTCCTTACGATCGATTTATAGGAAGCCCAACTCCCTTGTTCATCCAAGATAACATGATCACACGTCGAGAAGTTTAGTGATCTAGTCTCAAATAAATCATTCCTTAGTCAAAGCTTTTCATTAAAATTTGGGGTATTGGCTTGAAGAAACCGCATGAGATTGACTAATACACATCTCGTTAGAAGGCTGGTATTTCATGGCCAATTTCTTGTAAGCCTTCTTTAATTCCTCCTTCGATACATTTCTTTCCACCTTTAGGTCTTTGTAGTAATCCCCCCATCTCACCAGATCTGCTCTATTAAAATCTCATTCCTACGATCTCCACTTTAACTCAGTAGCCCAAGATAATGAATGATCCCTGTACCCACAAGGGAGGGGTTTGAGAATCTTAAAGAGCAGTCTACCTATCTCCCACGAAATGAGTTCCAAAAATGCACTAAATCCCCCCTGATGAAAAGACTTTTCCCCCAAAATCTTAGGAATCATAGTTGAGAGGTAAAAATTGATGTCATGGAATGCCATGATTTCAGGATATTTACAATACCTTTATTGATTGTTTCTATGTAGAAATAAATGCCTCATTTCCCAGGCAGAATGACACAAATCCAAAACATCTATTTTCAATAACAAGAGAGAAATCAATCCATTGATTGCACATGCAGGAAAAACAAGTAAACTAAAGTTTGAAATCCAACCTGGACCAACGCTTAGTAGGACAGAAATTTGATGCAGAGCCCAAACTTTCTCTGCAATTTCCACTTTCCCTAGAACACTGAATGAAAAATCCCTAAAACTCTAAAATATTTACAAGAGGACAAAACAATTTCCAACTATCCCAACTAATTTAATTTATTAAATTAACTTTCAATTGATTAAAGCATTTTATTCGAAAGTCAATATAACATGAAAAATATTCAATTTTACACAAACGGGTAAAACTGTTTACCCAACATTCATTTACATATTATAATTAATTATAAGACCCAAATTTATAATATTTTACCTTCTTATTATTATTATTATTTATTAATTTTAACATTACATTATAAATTTATTAATTATGGTTATATATTTATTTACCAAGGCATATTAAACCAAAAACCAAAACAATCACTTGACCACTAACCAGGGTCAAAAGAAAAACTAGAAACGACACTGACTGACCACAAAGCTTTAGGCAACCCTGAATGACCATCAACAATACTTGACAAGGTATTAAACCGAGTACTCATCCTCTTCGAGGATGATGGCTAGGGTAGGGGACCGAGTGCTATCTCTGATCAACTGATCCATTAGGTTTCAAGGTATGCTCAGACCTGCCAATTCAGGTGGAGATGTAGCCTAGTACCTGTTCACTCAAACATACACATTAGAGCACACGTGCATAATAGCCAAAGCACTAGAGAAGGGAACTCTAGCATTTGTATCTCGTTCCCGTATGTCCCCCATACGTTCAATGGTACGATGTCGCCCTTTCCACTTATCACCTGACTATCCAAATAAATCTCTGCATAATAATAATAACATAACAATATGCATCATGCCCACAAATGTACTAACAAAAACTTATGTTCCATATTCATCTTCACGTTCCTTAGCCAGACTACCTGCATAACCAAAGTGAAAACGGAGGGGCAATACATCCTCCCCCCCTAAAACTTGACTTTCTCCTAGAAGTCGCAAACTAGGGTGGAAACATAACACGTTAGTACCAACATCAAAGATGGTTCATTTCATTAAAAAAATAATATACACCAGTTTGCCTATGGAAAGGATTTATCTCACAAAAATATAAACTTATATACTCCATTTCAAACATAATCTATCCTTCTAATTTCCAATGTCATAATAGTAACACAATCAAGACTTGCATTTCAAAAAAAATGATTCCATAGTACATAAACCACTCAAAATCCTTACATGTTAGCGTTGACACCCATCAATTTCTTTCAGGTCAAAGAAAACATTGCACCCTTTTTAATCCTAACTAGTAGAAATTCTCATATCATATCATATAAAGTATTCAATTTCAAATACACCACCATTACAATTCCTCTTCCAATTTGTTGTTAAGCAATCAATACGTCAGAATGCTACATTTTCACAAAATAACAACATATTTATACACATAAAGCACACACTTTCCATTAAATATCCATCATTTATAAACAAGACATTCCACTTTAATTATTCTACAATACTAAATCTCATAACATATTCAACAAAAGATCATGATTTTTTCACCTTTTTGAAGCATGGAGACACAATTTATCATTTCATAAGTACTATATTCATGATTTAACATGCATTCTTCACATACACACCAATTCACATTATCAGGACTCACATCACAAGGCTACACAAGGGTCCATCTGGACACCAGAAAGCAGCATACTAATCCATGATACGTAATCCATGAACCAAGAGCCAAAACCCATCTCACATAATCCATACCTCACACTTGGTGGCTTGTTGGTGTTAGGCCTAACACATAGGGTGAGTCCATCCAAACAAGACCACAATGACCTCTCTCTTGTTGTATAAGGTAGTTAGCCTCCAAGAGATAGTCATCACACATAAGTGGGTAGTGGGTCTTAGCTGTATAATAGCCTCACATACCCCCATCCTCAAGGTTCCCTGTGTCTGCTTCCTCGTATACACTCACCAAGTCTGTCTCATACGTCCTTGGAGAGGAATCACAATACGGCACATGGCCAACATCGAAAACAATAAGGATAAACTAGTTTAGCCACCAAATTCATAAAGAAAGATTAAATAAAAATTAGTTTTCAACAATAAAGCAAGAAATGCACCCAATTTCAAACTAAATCAAATGTAACCATGAGGGTTACTTGCAAATAAGATCACAAAGTGTGGCTAAACCTGTTGGAAATAAGGGCAAACAACTGAGAGGGGGATGAATCAGTTGACACAAACTTTAACACTTGTAGCTATTTGCCTTCCTTTTCACTTATTAATAAATCAATGATATAACCATGAAAGCATAAATCAACAACACATGAGCAGAAACATAATCAACACACATAACACCAGGATTTTTACGTGGAAACCCAGTTAAGGGAAAAAACATAGTGGGGGTTAACCCACAAGAAATTATACTTTGTTAAAAGTATTACAAATGGGGAAGGCACATGCCTTCAGGGCACACTGCCCAGAGCTCACTACTCCAAGAGGCTCACTGCCTACAGAGATGATTACAAGAAGATTAGAGAATGTTTGAACTGATGAATAGCATCTACTAATGCAGAAATTTAGTTCCGGTTAAGCACAAAATACTGATTTTATACACTTCATCCTTACTCTACCATGTTTTACTCTTTGGCCATAATCTGAGCTTAGATCTTCACCTTTGCACTTCTTCCTACCCTTTTTTGCACTTACACCAACACACACCACACACACACACTAAAACATTTGAATCCATCAACTATATATATCTGCATCAAGGAATTCAATCAACTGTAGTCAGCTTTAAGAAAATTTAGAACATTTATTAAGAACTCTGCTTTGTTGGCTGAATCCATGCACAAACAACGTGGACCAAAAACTTGTGTTCTCAAATCATCAACCATGTCAACCAATATCACTGATTATCACAAATTGCTTAACCAACACTTTTTCTTCATTTAGACCAAGATCAAATACTAGGTCGGCATGTTCTTCTTCTGACTGTACTGACTAACTGGAACCTAATACTCAGATGCTTATAACTTTTGAATCCTTTATTGCCGAAGGCTAAATTTCTAGATTTAGATAGTCCTGACAATCCTTATCACTTCCTCAAATCTGCAGCACACTGTGATTTACTACCAGAGAGATCCGGACCAAGATACCGGACCCTGTCACATGCTCTACTTCTAACTACCCGGACTTAGACAAGTCTTCCCTCTGACTTCCGGTATGAACAAATTATGTAATGCAGATGTGTAAGATAGACTTAGTTGCCATCAATGACAACACCTGTCACGAGTAGTAGTGTCTCTTGCCAACAATCTCCCCCTTTGGCATTGATGGCAACAGTTAGTGAAAAATGACTAAGTGTCGGAACAACTCCCCCTTACTAAGTACTCTTATGCTTTTCACTATTCTCCAATGCTCCCGCTTTGTTAGATTCCTCATTTTTCACTACTCTTCACTTCCCCTTTGACATCAATGGCAAAGGGTGGGGTCCGCAAACCAAAATTCACACAAAAATTCTACATACCAGGCCACATATGTACAAACAATCCTTAAGTCCTATTTACGTAAACTTAAGTATACCACCAAAAACATTCTTCAATTGTGCCAGCCCACTATCCCAGCTCTTCTTTATAGTGTTCAAAATTGAGATGTGGCCACTAAAAAGAAATGCTTGTGACTCTGTCATCTGCAAATCAATGGGATCACTTGACTGACTTGCAACTTGGGCTTCAGTCAGGACATTGAACATTGCTACCATTTTAGGGGAAATTAGTCCCCTGAGCTCACTCATCCTTGTCTCTATGCTCTTCTTTTCTTTTGTCAATTTTTTTATATCTTCAATCAAGTTGATTGTCTGACTCTCCTTGCTTGCCACTGATGCTATCACAGGATCAAAAGATTTGGATACACTAGATAGTTTTTGCTTAGACACTTTTATTTTATCCTCAATATCCTCTATAACTTTAGGACAAGATAAGAAAAATTTATATACATTTCCTCCTTCTGTAAGAGCATTTTGAATACTCTTTACACTAGCATCCAGCACCATTCTATCTACTCCAATCAACCCTTTTAGAGCATCAAATCTTTTATCATTGAATTCATTTTGAACCTTGACCTCTGCAGATTTTTCAAGAGATTCAAAATGAGAACTTACAGAGTTTATTAGACTTTTCAACTGGATGGAGGGAGATGCTAATGAGTCCTTCTAGTATGTTGGCATGATTTTCTCAAAAATCCTTGATGCCAAACCAAGTAGCTCACAGTCTTCTATGTGAGACTTCAAAATATCTTCTCTGGCCTTAGCTTGAGTAATGGAGGCCAACTTTATCTTCTGCACTGGAGATAAGGTATCAAATTTTATTGGACCTTGTATTATGTCTTGATCTTCTTCAATTTGTTTGTCTCTTTCCAAAATTTCCTTTACTTCTTCTCAGTGTCTCTTGCCTAAAATGATGCTTCTAACTTGTGCTCTTCAGGGTCTGCATCTTCTCCCTTTTGAGAGTCAATCATATTGTCTTTCTCATAATTTTCATTCTTCTTCTCAGCTTCTGCCTTCTCTCCATCAACATCAAAGGCATCCTTGCTTTTATCTATCTCAGAATTATCTTCTACATTTTCTTCTGGAGGGTTTGGTGTATCCTAAGTGGCAGTTTTATCAGGTTCCTCAACATCTAGAATGGAAAAGTCAATTTCATCATCAATTTCTTTTACTTGATCTTCTTTCGCCATTTCTTCATCTTCTTTATTCAAATCTTCTTCTTTCGAAAAAGGGTTATCATCTACTCCAGTTTGTTGCTCATCCTTCTGCAATTCTTCATCATTTAGAATTGCTGCATCCTTAATATCAATTGGTTCTTCTGTGACCACATAAAACTTGTTCTTATCCAGTGCTTTCCTTAGAATTTGTTCAAATTCTTGAACAACTTCCTCTATGTCTCCAATCATCATCTTATTCATCCTAGTCTTGCTTCTGAATTCACTCTTGACTTCTTTGAAAATTTTGTCTGCTTCTTTTCTGGAGATCACTGGACAAAACATGTTCTCTCAACTCCATATCCTTTGACTTGGTAACTTCTTTTCTACTTTCCAAAATATCTCCTAAACTCTTGGGAACCTCTGACAAAATCTCTACTAGGGCCCGGTTGAATACATTCAAGTATTTGATAGTAGCATCTTCTAAAAGTCTCTTATCAGCATCATTATAAATATTATAAAATTTAGTCAATGGCTTTAAATTCCCATCAGTAGTGATTGACTTAACAATGTTTTTCACATAAGGAGTTGGCTTCTCAACATCAGCCTGTGACTTTTGCCTCTTGTTTGTCTTCTTGCTTTCAGAAGGCTTCTCTTTTGACACTTTAACAACTTTAGTACATGTGGCCTTTAGCTCTTTAAGCTCTTCATCAGAATCTATATTTTCTTCATCCTCCTTTTCCATACTGCCATATGACCTCTTTTCCATTACTTTTGTTATTTTTCTTTCTTCCAGTTTCTCTGTTCTAACAGGTTTTGTTTGAACAAGGGCGGCAGTGCAGAACTTTTGGTTTTTCTATGCTGGCTGGTGGAGACTTCCAGAGCACTTACTTGTTTCTTATCCTGCATCTCCTTTTCATCTTTTTCTATCCTTTCTCTATTCTTCTTCACAATTTCCTTAGTTATGCCAATGCTTTCAGTATACATTTCTACTTGCTTTTGAGCTTTCCTCTTGATTTTAGGTTTTCTGAGTTCAACATGCAGTTTCAAACTGAGCTCCTCATATGTCCCAAATCTCTCCACGGAATCATCCTTGGGTTTTCTCAAGAGATGTTGAGCATACATATCCAAAATCTTCTCATCTACCTCATACCCCATGGGCATGATCCAAATAGTTTTGGGTTCTACTACTTCCATTAAGCACTGATTAGTGTCCACCATGAAACAGATTTCATTCTTGTATTTCTCAACAACTAATTTAGGGATTCTTTCCCTAGAATGCATCATGCTCTGAAAATTCTTGAAGTAACCCCAAATTTCATTTTTTTGTGCTTTAGAGTCACCAATGTTGTTCAAGTTCTCTCTTATCTATATAGCAATAGGTTTATCATCTGTCCAACACATGCTTTTCTTGCCGGGTAACTCATTCATGAAATAGAAAAACAAACATAAGATCAGTGTACCATATTTGAAGGTGTTCTTCTTATCCTTCTTTACCTTATTCAAATTTTCCATCAATTGGTTCTGTAACAGCTCACACAAGTCATAATCAACATTCTCTCTTAACATTTTGTATGCAGCATATATGGCCATTCCAGAAATAGAGTTCTCCCTGCTAGAGTGATAAATTTTGTAACCAATTACCATTGAAGCAAACTTAACATCCAGATCAATAATATCATTGATTATCATTGCCCTTTTGTCAAACCTTGAACTGGTAGCATTAGTTACTATTTGATTCTTCACTGCTTTCAACATTGGCAGTCCACCGGATGAGTTTAACCCTGTCACAACCTTGATGGTGTCCTTGGTGATCTTGAAGGGTTTCATTAGCCATATAAATTCATCATGCATTTAGTTTAGCACATACCAGACCCACTCATCTTCATCGAAGGATGGAAACCCTATAATCTGGATAAAATGTTTATCGTCTAGTGCCTTATATTCAGGTTTAATACTGTGAATTTCATCCCTTAGATGATTCTTGAACAAATCTATAAACCTTGAGTCCCAAAATTCATCTATGCTTGCATGATTATAGACCCTAATATCTTCAACATGCAATACACCATACGAAACACTTGAAAATGCACCTAACGGGTTGACTTCTACTGATTTGTATGGATGCTTCTTGAATTTGGGTCAGGGCCTTTCAGTGATATTAACAATCAAAGGTGTAGCCATTGCAAAAGATTACAAGTTCAAAGCTTCGCAGAAAAATACCTTTTTCACAGAAGTAGGGTTAGCTGATGAATTCGCCAGTCGCACTTCAAATCCTTGAAATCTTGGCTCAGGTGCTCTTTTGCTTGCTCTCTTTCAATGCAAAGTGATCCAAATGATGAAAGGATGACCTTTTATGCTCCACAAAACCTAATTTTCCATTGTACTAAATGTGTTGCCCTAACTTCATCCAGTTACTTTGTTTCTTGATGCAGTTTTTCATGAATCGCTCCACAAATCACCATATCTACTTCCTTTCTTCTAGAAATCTTTTTAAATGATCTATAATAGGCTTTTCTATCTTCATTCATCATGCCAAATTTAGGCACCTACTTACTGGCTGGAGGAATTTGATTTTCAATGCAGCTCCCCCTAAGCCAGAGCTCCCATTTTAGTTCACTGAGGAATTCTCAGCACCGGAATCCGGTGCAGATCCATCACCATCATTTCTTACACTTTTCTTCACCCATGTCTTGTTCATTTCATTATGGATTTCATTTATATCAACTTTACGCTTGCCTTTGTCTTGTCTTTGCTCATCCAGTTTTTTGTTTACCGGACCTCTTCTTTCATTATTTCTACTTTTGCAGAATCTTGCACTATGACTCGATCTATTGCAATTAAAGCATACAACGTTTCTTTGCTTATTTGCTTGATTTCCTCTTGATCTACAATGATTAGCCATGTGTCCAAATCCATTGCATGCAAAATAGTATCCATTGAAATAATTAACATTTCTTCTATTGTTAAAGTAGTTTATCATCATACTTTTGCAATCATTGGATCTATGACCATACCTTTTACAATTGAAACATTGACTGGAGAAGGATGGACCACTTTGATTTACTCTACTTCTACATTGAGTAGCTCTATGACCAAATTTATTGCAATTGAAGCAATTGCCATTGAAAGATGGATACCTTTGAGCATTGGGTTGTCTTACCAGAGGTCTTCTAGGATTCCTTCTTTGATTTCTTGCATCAAAATTTCTTTGGCTAGATCCAGAGCTTTCACCTTTCTCAAATCCTAGACTATGTTTATCATCTGCCTTCTTCTGATTGTCAAGCAGCACCTCAAGTTTAACTGAGCTTATCTTGAATTTCTCTTTATATTCATTTGCAATTTCTAGGTCATGTTTGAGAATGCCAATTTGCCTTTCAAGTTCTTCCTCATTGTCTCTACTTTCATGTAGATTAGACTCTAGATGGCCAGCTATTCTGTCCAATCTATAGCATTCTTCTATTCTTTCTTTCAGAGATTGATTCAATTTTTCTTCAATCTTCTTCCTTTCTTCAATTTCCTTAGTTAGCCTCATCACCCTGGATTCCATCTCATGTTTTAGGACAACAACTTCTTTAGCTAACTTCTCACATTCGTTTGTCTTCTCTTTCAGGGCCTCATCCATGTCATTGTCTTTTCATTAGTTTTGCTCAATTTTTATTTTAAGGTCTCGATGAAGTCTTCAACATCTTTAAGGTTCTCTTGCAATTCTTTGACTTCTGCTCTAGACTGATCAAGATATTCTAAAGCAAGCTTAAGTTGTTCCTAAAGGTTGTATGAATCCATCATAATACCTTCCTAGATCTTTCTCAAGCTGTTAAACTTCTTCCAAGGAACCTTGCTCTGATACCAATTGTTGGAAATCAGGGCAGACAACTAAGAGGGGGGGTGAATCAGTTGACACAAACTTTAACACTTGCAGCAATTTGCCTTCCTTTTCACTTATTAATAAATCAATGATATAACCATGAAAGTATAAATCAACAACACATGAGCATAAACATAATCAACACACATAACACTAGAATTTTTATGTGGAAACCTGGTTAAGGGAAAAACCATGGTGGGGGTTAACCCACAAGAAATTATACTATGTTAAAAGTATTACAAATGGGGAAGGCACATGCCTTCAGGGTACACTGCCCAGAGCTCACTACCTACAAAGATGATTACAAGAAGATTATAGAATGTTTGAACTGATGAATAGCATCTTCTAATGCAAAAATTTAGTTCTGGTTAAGCACAGAATACTGATCTTACACACTTCATCCTTACTCTACCCTATTTTACTCTTCGGCCATAATCCAAGCTTAGATCTTCACCTTCGCACTTCTTCCTGCCCTTTTTCACACTTACACCATCACACACCACACACACACACTCAAACATTCAAATCCATCAGCTATATATATCTGCATCAAGGAATTCAATCAACTGTAGTTGGCTTTAAGAAAATTTAGAACATTTATTAAAAACTCTGCTTTGTCAGATGAATCCATGCACAAACAACAACGCAGACCAAAAACTTGTGTTCTCAAATCATCAACCATGTTGGCCAATATCACTGATTATCACAAATTGCTTAACCAACACTTTTTCTTCATCCGAACCAAGATCAAATACTAGGTCGGCATGTTCTTCTTCTAACTGTACTGACTAACTAGAACCCGATACTCAGATGCTTATAACTTTTGAATCCTTTATTGTTGAAGGCTAAATTTTTGGATTTAGATAGTCCTGACAATCCTTATCACTTCCTCAGATTTGCAGCACACTGTGATTTACCACTGGAGAGATCTGAACCAAAATACCAGACCCTATCACATGCTCTACTTCTAACTACCCGGACTTAGACAAGTCTTCACTCTGACTTCCAGTATGAACAAATTATGTAATGTGGATGTGTAAGATAGACTTAGTTGCCATCAATGACAACACCTGTCATGAGTAGCAGTGTCTCTTGCCAACAAAACCATCACAACCAAATATAAATAAAGTGTCAACCTTCACAATCAATAGAAAATCATCAATAACCATAAAGAAAGTCCACAATCTTTGAAATTGCATTGTACAACACGGTGTGGCTAGATACTAGCTACTGAATGAGGAAGGAAGGAACAATGTCAGGCTATAGTAGTAGCCCTCATGTGGTGCAGAGTGAGCACGCCATCCACATGACTCAGCGTGTACTCCTCAGCTACACCCTGCATCGCATCATCACGTGGCATGGACTAGCCAAGTGTCCCATGCACTCCTTGGCTACCTGCATGGAATGTGCACCTTGGCCACATCCCGCATCACATCTCAGCATGGCATGGTCATACACCAGCTGGAGAAGGCACGTACTGGTCGTATACCGCATGGTATTGTGTCTATGGCTTCGTGGAAGTAGGCACACGCAGAACACACCCCACATAGCGACATCTTGTAGAAATGGCACACACAGGTACTCGTCGTAGCCTAAGGTATACATGGCTAGGACATACCCATATGCTAACTAACCCAAACACTATCAAAAGCAAACATGAGTATCCCTCTACAAGTGTGCGAGGCCCCATTACGCTCATCACACAAGTAGGCTATCATAACACAATCTCATAGTGCACCTTCATGTGTCTAAGCATGTGACATCATGTCCTCAAGCCCAACTCACTACCTTCAACAACACAGCATCATCACCAATAGTGTTTCAAAACATCAATGAGGTGTGGTATCGTATCCATAGCATCATGTCGGAACACATGCAGATACGGTATACATAATACATATATATGAGTATAACAATATGGGGCTACTCAAGCTTCACCTCTCATATGGATGAGGTTAACTTGCTCCTGCCAGCTCAATGCCCCTACAGGCGGCCAAGTATATACTAACCAACCAATGCTGCTGAACTCAAAAGTGTGGGGATTAGGCTAACACATATGGATCAAGTACCCTAATCCATCATAAGAGGAAGTAGTGAGTAATTTCCTTGGGATTGGTTGAGATAAGACCGCTCTATGTCACAATATGCGTACACTACACACTCCGCCCAAGGAACTTTGTGGCTACTACTACCCCTTCACAGACTGAGGGACTGGAGAACCAAAAGAAGAGAATCTACGAAACTAACTTTTGGCTACTCTTTTATACAATTTTCAACCACACATGGGTTTGCCCTCACTTAGGTAACAAACATACAAGCACACATAATGGTATGGTTAATCCCACACCTAAAATACAACATATTCCCCATGGATGGGTACCCAGTATCACCATCCCATGGGCACACAAAACAAGTATGGGGTATTCACAACACTCAACCAATGCACAGTTACTGGTTTCTCACATTTACAGGGGAAGATTACATTTACATACACAATTCCATTACTACTCAAGGATCACATACCATAAGTACATTTATTTCCATAATCAATGTGATTCCCTTTGCAAAATCATAACATTACCGTTATCCACTTCCCTTTTCCAGTTTCCTTTCACTCTACTTTTTCCACATATCACATGATGCTAAATGTCAATATCATAATCATCGTGATCTCTTAACAACTCCACTAAACCATCTCACATTCACTTTTATTCTTTTAGTCTAACATTCTATCCTCATAACATATGCATATGCAAACTATCTTTTCTTCCACACAATAAGAATTTTACATAAACACCATGGATTTTCTAAATGCCTTCAAGGTTCATTAATACTTCCACATCATCATTCATGTATCCTGAGTTCAACAATTTGTGCACAAGTTCCATATTCACAAAAGAACGATAATAACCCTCTACTAAACTCTTACTACTTCCTATATGTCAAGTCTTTCTTCATCAAAGATTATATAAATTTTTCACAGAACAAGAGGATTCACATATTTGCTTCCCAAAACATAATCCCACATTCTCTCAAACTTAATCATAATTAAATACATGATCAGTATTCCATTACACCACCTTGAATAATCATAAAAAGACTAACCGATAATTCATTTATTAACTACTTGGGTGCTTTTCCTTAGTCTAACCAAGCAACCCCTTTTACAAGCAACATATTCTTATCATTATGAAAATGCACTGAACCACATATGGATGTAAACACTGTTACCAACCAGAAGCATACACGAAGGGATGACACATTTAGGCCAGGGTTTTCTTTTTAAAACAACATATCATACATTTCAAACTAAATTTGCACTTTTGAGAAACTAGAACTCATGGAAATGAATCAAGGCCACATCAGGAGGATCAATAATTACACACACCCAAGGGATCACCCACAATAGTAGAATACACAAGGCGTCTGATCATCTATCCAACACATCAAGCTAGATGTTTAGATTAAATCATGGTATCCAACACAAGAGTCCCTATCACATGCATAAGAAGAATTACTATAACTAGACATGGATGACAATATTAACCAGAAGTCCTAGTGCTACAACTTGGCTCTGATACTAGATGTAATGCCCCACCTAGGAACCTTAAAGAACAACACAATTATGCTATACAAATAGGACAAATTTTTTTTAAATGAAAGAAATAACAAGTATCATAATTCCTATCTACACATATCAATAAGCTAACATTATGTCCTCTAAGGTTCCACAGCTGCATTACTAACAAAGATATCAACAAGATCTAAACATACATCATGAATTAACTAACAACCATAGTTTATTCTGGATTTGTTGCATCAATGAATATACACACACATTTCCATGTTGTAGCATCAGATAAACAATCCTTAAGTTCATGAAGATAACACTACGAGTACATAAATAATTCTCTCTTACATGAGGGTACAACAATACTCTGCTTACACTATCACCTTTTTATTACATTGGGATGCTTACATCAAGTTACAATACATGTTTCAATTGATACACAAGACTAGAACATGAACATACATATTCTCTCCTCGAGCAAGAACATGATTTGGAATCTGCTACAAGAGTTACATCCTTTTTACACATGAACATCAGCAAGGGGAAAAACCAATGGAGATTAAGCACATCCACCTGACCATGAGGAACCCTAAGGTCCACCCCCCGTGTTAGGAGATAACACTAGGTCCCTCATCCAACAGATAGTCAAGTAGACAATAGACTATAAGAAGTAAGGACTACACATGACTCCAATGCAAAACGGGGTCAATATCACAAGCAACTCAACACTACTTCAAGAGGCAATCACACAACAAATAGGAAGAGCACAACCAGGGAATGCTAGGTTACATTAGGGAGTGTCATCGCATGGTCCTAGAATGGGTTGTCCAGAATAAGATCTAGTTCACAAGCATTTAGGTTCATAAGTTTCCATTTTCAATACCAGGCTATATAAGCACAGTTAAACGCATAATCCATATATTATCATTAATAATTAAAAGATCAAGTTGCATACCAAAACTTGCATCTTATTAATTCGATATTCTAGACAATTTTCTAAACTAGATATAAGGTTTTCTATTACAACCTAAAGTAATTTAGATGTAATCTTAAATCATTTACTAACCTAGTAAGTTTAATAATCAATTTTGATTGATGTTCTCCAAACTAATTATTCATAATATGCAATTATGGAAACCAAGGCTAACTATTTAGAGTCATAGAATAATAAATTGGTAATTTAAGCAAGCTATTGGTAACAAAACTATACTTTAATAGACATCAGATTTCTACAGTCCATAGTATTGTAAATAAGTGCTTCCAGATTTAACTGTGTGCAAATTTTTCCCTCAAGCACTTATTTATAAAACTATACTTGCAAAGATCAACCATAATTACAAATCAAGGGTACTCTACTTATGAGAGCCTTAACAATCCTAAGTCACCAGAATTCTTGTCTAAGAATAGATTTAATAGGGAATATCTTTTGGAGAAGTAGAACCTCAATTAAATATATTTGAAACTATATGTGCATCAACCAAGAAAGCAATAATTTCCAAAGACATATTACAATTCCTTGACTAAACATGTGTTGGACAAATAATGCAATGTGTAAATAAGATCAAATCCTAACACAACAATCAATTCACTAAATAAATTAGTTCAACAAATTTCACTAATCTACAAATAGATGTCAAGACAAAACATTATCAATTACCGTCTTTCATTACCTTAAAGCAAATCCTATAAGGCAATAAGAATACACTAGATAGTCATACGTATACAACTAATTCCATCTTTTAACCATTATTTAAATAACTCATTTACTAGCGTTAATAATAACTAATATTATTTTTCCTCGCTTGCCATACCTGTATGAATCCTAAATTATTTCACAACCTACCTTATCCTAGATTAAAAGCTTAACTCTGATTGAAATAATACAAACAATGTCAAGATGGAGGCATCTATTATCCTTCAAGTACTAAATAATAAAAAAAATTATTGATCAAGGTATATCCTTGAATCATATTAACATTAACATAACACAAATCCTTTATAATTCACCAACTTGGTATCAAGGCATACTTTCCTAGATGGTTATGCATGAGCTCTTTTTTAACTTTAACTTTATTATATGAGAAGTTTATCATATCCATATTATTTCATAGAAACTTTACATTTATTCCACATGACCATATCACTATCAAACATTTATTCATTATACTTACTTGCAAAAGTGAGTAGAATCTCTATAGAGTTCAACCTTAAACCAATCAACAAAAGATCAATTAACTAACGATTGATTCATAGTGAGATATTCTAAAAAACTAGAACTTCAACTTAACTTTAATCAATCATTAATTTATATATTTTATAAAGAATGTTATTAGAGTAAAAAAAATTGCCTTCAATCCTATTTCTCCTAATGTCATCAACACCTAATCCCTCATTATAATGTTGGCTACGTGCAAAAGGAGGTTCTGAGGAGAAGGGAAGGTAATTATCACCTAGAATATCATAAAAGGGCTTGACAATAGCTTGCAGAGCACTGCACTCCTAGTACAGGGACTTAGTTCTCCTTATCTTCATTCATAAGCATATCATTGATATATTTAAAAACTATGTCAGAGAACAACTCGAAGTCCTCTGATTCGCCATTAATGGTGGTGGGCATTGCCATATCAGACGAACATGATGAGGATGACAAGCCCTCATGAAATGGTACCATGCCCCACTGTTCAAGCAGCCATGGCCTCTGCACCACTGTGCTAGTACTAGGATTGTTATCAATACTAAAATTGCTATTGCTATTTTTATTGTTTCTGTTGCTATCACTATTACAATATTAAAACTATTACTCAAGTTGAAACCCTTTTCCCCTCATATTTCTGCCATGTGATCAGATTGTGGTATCATAGATAGGGAACATGGACTAAGTGACAGAATGCCTCAAAGAGATGTCATCTCATGGACCGTAATGATTGCAGGATATGCACAAAATGGTTTTTGCAAGGATGCTCTCAAAATCTTTGAATTACTGAAGCACATGGAACATATCCTAACATTGTAAGCTTGTCTTGTGGTCTAGGTGCATGTAGCCATGCAGATTTATTAGCGGTTGAGAGCTGTACATACTTCAATCACATTTGTAACCCTTATTGCATTACACCTTAAGTTGATCATTATGTGTGCATGGTTGACCTCCTTGCCCGTGCTGGCTATCTTGAAGACACGCTAAACTTTATCATTGAGATACTAGTTAAGTTTGTGCTGGTTGTAACTATGTGTTTTCTTGGTGCCCGTAGATCACATATGAATATAGGCTTAGGAGTATTTACAGCAACACTATTTTTTTTTTATTTTGATTCTAAAAATGTTGCACATTTTCTGTTATCCTCTCACACATCTATGCAGAAGTGGGCAGGTGTGGTAAGGTTCAAATGGTTAAGGCTATAGTCCAGCAATAAATCCTACAGAATTTACCATCTTGAAACAGGTTCCACCCACGACCTAACCCACTACGACGGCACCTATTAGCTGAGTACCCATAACCCAAAAACAAAAGATAAAAAAAAAATAGATTAGAGGCCCTTCCCTTGCGATTATTGCCAATGTGATTATTCTAAAATATTGAAGCTTGTTCCAGAAAAAGTGGCATCTCCTCCCAGTTTGATGATTTCGGCCCACTACAATAACCATCTATTTCACAGATCAGAAAATATGCTAAGATCGGGAGTTCAAATCTCACCAAAATTGAAACGACTTAAAAAGGAAAATGAAAAATTAAGCAAAATCATACCGAGAAAAGTGAAGGCATTGCTTTTCCAAGCAGATTGAAGAGATGCAGATGCAACAGAGACAGGAAAAGTACCACCACTCCTAAAAATACTCTCTGAAAGATTTACCTCTGCATTTTCAACTTGTTAGGTTTCATCTTCAAATCCCGTAAACACTCCATCTGCCTTTCTTCCCCCCGTTTTCCCTGTCCTCTCCTTACGATTGATTTACAGGAAGCCCAACTTTCTTGTTCATCCAAGATAACATGATCACATGCCGGGAGGTTCAGTGATCTAGTCTCGAATAAATCATTCCTCGGTCAAAGCTTTTCGTTAAAATTTGGGGTATTGGCTTGAAGCAACTGCGTGAGATTGACCGATACACATCTCGTTAGAAGGTCGGTATTTCATGGCCAATTTCTTGTAAGCCTTCTTCAATTCCTCCTCCGATGCATTTCTTTCCACCTTTAGGTCTTTGTAGTAATCCCCCATCTTGCCAGATCTGCTCTATTAAAATCTCATTCCTATGATCTCCACTTTAACTCAGTAGCCCAAGATAATGAACGATCCCGGTCCCCACAAGGGAGGAGTTTGAGAATCTTAAAGAGATGTCTACCTATCTCCCACAAAATGAGTGCTAGAAATGCACCAAATCCCCCCTGATGAAGAGACTTTTCCCCCAAAATCTTAGGAATCATAGTTGAGAGGTAAAAATTGATGTCATGGAATGCCATGATTTTAGGATATTTACAATACCTTTATTGATTGTTTCTATGAAGAAATAAATGCCTTGTTTCCCAGGGATAATGATGTAAATCCAAAACATCTATTTTTAGAAACAAGAGAGAAATCAATCCATTGATTGGACATGCAGGAAAAATAAGTAAACCGAAGTTTGAAATCTAACCTGGACCAATGCTTAGAGGACAAAAATTTGATGCGGAGCCCAAACTTTCTCTGCAATTTCCACTTTCCCTAGAACACTGAATGAAAAATCCCTAAAACTCCAAAATATTTACAGGAGGAAAAAACAATTTCCAACTATCCCAATTGATTTAATTTATTAAATTAACTTTCAATTGATTAAAGTATTTTATTCAAAAGTCAATATAACATGAAAAATATTCAATTTTACACAGACGGTCATTTACATATTATAATTAATTATAAGACCCAAATTTATAATATTTTACCTTATTATTATTATTTATTAATTTTAACATTACATTATAAATTTATTAATTATGGTTATATAGTTATTTACCAAGGCATATTAAACCAAAAACCAAAACAATCACCTGACCACTAACCAGGGTCAAAAGAAAAATTAAAAATGACACTAACTAACCACAAAGCTTTAGACAACCCTGACTAACCATCGACAGTACTTGACAAGGTATTAAACCAAGTACAAGGATGATGGCTAGGGTAGGGGACCAAGTGCTATTTTCGATCAACTGATCCATTGGGTTTCAAGGTATGCTTAGACCTGCCAATTCAAGTGGAGACGTAGACTAGTACCTATTCACTCAAACATACATGTTAGAGCACACGTGCATAATAGCTGAAGCACTAGGGAAGAGAACTCTAACATTCATATCTCATTCTTGTATGTCCCTCATACGTTCAATGGTATGATGTCGCAATTTCCACTTATCCTAACAACATACTGCTGCATCACCTGACTATCCAAATAAATCTCTTGATAATAATAATAACATAACAATATGCATCTTACCCACGAAAGTACTAACAGAAACTTATGTTCCATCTTCATCTTCAGGTTCCTTAGCCAGACTACCTGCATAACCAAAGTGAAAATGAAGGGGCACTGCACAAGCTACTTGGATCTACTATCCAAATCTAGCCTCACAAATAATAAAAACATATTTACAACAAGTTTTATGGCCTACAACCCAAAGGAACCTACAACTCCATAAAAATACAATGCTACAACACTTACAGAAAGAGGCTACAACCTCAATATAGAACACTTGACAAAATCCACCAATCAATCACAGTCTCCACACCATCAACACGTTCCACACTGACACAAATCTTCAATACCTCTTCTCAAACAAACATCACCACCTTCAACACACTTCCACACACACAAATCCTCACATCCACACTTGCACACACAACCTCACACACTCACACACACATATCTTTCACACCAAACAAGATCTTTTATTTATATCCTCTACAAGATTCAAAAGCTTTCTCCTTTGTCATCCAAGATGAAACGTGTAGCATGAAATGTGTAACGGCCACAGCAAGTCAGCACTCAAAGACATGTATAAATTCAAAGCAGTTCAAACCAAGTGATAGCCAGGACCTATTCTTCCTTAACTCACACTTCCACACTAATGCATACCTTCAAACATCTGGCACAATCACCAAAACACATCAAGTTGGCCCAACAAACACTTATCCTTCCACATTATAGCTCCAGACCTAAAGCGGTACCGGAGAAACCAAATTACATCATGCAGATCACTTCATAAGCAACATAGGACTTGTAAGAACCTTCCCAAACATTCCTTTCTCTGAATTAAGGATCTTCTTTTAGGCATAAACAAACAGACATTGAACATGGCATCACTTGCAAACACTGAATACATAGTCTTGAAATATATCATTGAAAAATAGACTTACAGTACACTTCAACACTTGAAACTTGGAATGAACAAACACACAGACCATCTAAACTCATCCTCCAAATAGTAAAGCCAAATAATGCAATGTGGTGAAATGTGGTGGCTTTTTTTTTCTTCTTCTAGCAACCCTAATCAGCAACATGATATGTCTTTACTCTGCTGACTCTGGAGAACCTCTGCGGTACATCATAACATTTTAAACTTGAATATATCATACCTTTCATCTATATTTTCTTATCCTTCAAGATGCAAGACTACATCTTCAAAAGCAGAGAAAAGTGGAGAAATGTGGAGCACTTCTCTGACTCTTTCTAACTGTAACAACATAGAACTATTGTCTTCACTCTGCAAGCTTTGGAAACTTATGTGGTAACTTTCAAGCTCTAAAATCAAGTTCTTACATACTTCACACCTATCTCTATCTATCTTCTAAACCACATGGTCATACCTTCAAATGCGAAGGAATGCAGAGCATTCGACTAAGCTTCTTCAGTGCAACTTCATGTGCCTTGGACTATTTGAAACTTTCTTTCAAAACTAAAGCAAAAATTTTCATCGAGAAACAAAGAATACAACATTCTCAATAACAACCATAGCTTTTTTCATCAAAAACAAGAATCTTCAAGTTAGCACAACCTTTGTCTATGAACTTTAGAAGATAGGGTACAACTATGTACAGATGATATTGATCCAATAGTATACATAGTACATGACTTCCATCACCTTACCCTTCAATTCACAACTTCTTTGACCATCACTCCTTTGCCTGCTTCTTTGAGTTGCTCCTTTGATCACTTATTCTCTTGTCATCACTAATCACCACTTTGCACCAAACCCTCTTTGGCATCTCTATTGACATCACTGATTATCACTTCTTACCATTGTTGACATCAATGACAACACATATACAACAATATCCCCCTTTGGCATTGATGGAAACACTTGACATGATATGCAACTTTCTCCCCCTTTGACATCAAGGATAAAGGGCTAGTGGTCTTCTTCTGCACCTACAAAAGCATATAAGCTCTCCCTATCTTGCATAAACCTCTTTCTACCTGCTCCCCTAAGAGGTAGCCTCCATCAATCCAGGGATAAAGATATACTTTGAACTCCCCTGGACAGATGCACCATCCATGCATCTAGTTAGAAGGAGGAGCAATAACCCCTAACTCCTATTTGAGATACTCAAATGTGTCCTTAGAAAGTGCCTTTGTAAAGATGACTGTAATCTGATCCTTTGTAAGAACATATTCCATTCTAACTTCTTGATTTGCAACCTTCTCTCTCAAAAAGTGATACCTGATAGATATGTGCTTGGTTCTAGAATGCATCACTAGATTCTTTGAAATATTGATGACACTTGTATTATCACAAAGAATAGGAATGGGCTCATCATACACTACCTTGATATCTTTCAAAGTTTGCTTCATCCACAACACTTGAGTGCAGCTATATACTTTGCTTCTGTTGTTGATAAGGACACTCAATCCTGCTTCTTTTTTAACCATGAGACCAATCTATCTCCCAAAAAGAAAGCTCCACCACTGGTGCTTCTTCTATCATCAACACTGCCAGCCCAATCTACATCAGTATAAGCACTCAGAGAAAAGTCATCACCCTTTTGATACCACAAACCATATTCCAGAGTGTTCTTTAAATAGTTGAATATCCTTTTGACTACCTTCACATATGTTTCTTTAGGATCGGCTTGAAACCTTGCAACCAAACACATTGCTTGCATAATGTCATGCCTTGATGTTGTTAAGTATAGTAGGCCCCCAATCATAGACCTATAAAGAGTCTGATTAGCTTGAGATGACTCATCATCTTTGCTAAAATGAAAACCTTTTACCATAAGTGTACTCATTGGTTTGCAATCTTCCATCCCAAACTTCTTCAACATTTCCTTGACATAATTTGCTTGAGAGATAAAGATACCATCATCTGATTGAGCAATTTGGAGTCCAAGAAAAAATGATAACTCACCTATCATATACATTTCAAACTCTTTCTATATCTCTTTAGAAAACTTCTTACACATTTCATCATTGTCACCAAAGATTATATCATCAACATACACAACAACTATTAGAATTTGTTCATCCTCAATTTTGATGTAAAGATTACTATTCATTGTACCTTTCTTGAATCCTTAATGGAGTAAGTACTTGTCCAACCTTGCATACCAAGCCCTAGGGGCTTGTTTGAGACCATACAAAGCCTTCTTAAGTTTGCATACCATGTTTGGGTCCTTTGATAACTGAAATCCATCAGGCTTCTCTATGTAGACTTCTAATTCACCATTCAAGAATGCAGATTTGACATCCATTTGATATACCTTAAAACCCTTATGAATTGCAAATGTAAGAAACATCCTGATTGCTTCCATTCTTGCCACCAAAGCAAATGTCACCTCAAAATCAATTCCTTATACTGGTGAATAGCCTTTTCAAACCAACCTTGCTTTATTTCTCACCACTTCTCCATCTTCATTCAATTTATTTATGAACATCCATTTTCTTCCTATCACATTTTTGTCTGCGGGTTTTTGTATCCAAGTTTGATTCTTCTCTATCTAATTTAGTTCTTCTTCCATTGCTTGAATCCATCCTTCATCCTTTCTATCATTAGAAAAAGTTTTAGGTTTTACTCTTGACAACAAAGAAAAGTTTACTTGTTCTTTTGCTCTTGAAAATCTTCTTCTTGTCTCCAATGATCTGATCTTATGAATGATTCTTTTAAACATATTTGGCAGGAGTCTTGGTAATCTTCTCTTGATTTATTCCTTTTATTTAACTTGTTCATCTTCTTCTATGCAGGCAGGTACATCTAACCAACAATCTTCTTGCTCATCTGTGATTTGATGTGACTCTTCATCAACCCTAACATTTGCACTCTCAACTATCTTCCTCAACCTTTTATTGTAGAACTTGTAAGCTTTGCTCCAAGTTGAGTAACCAAGAAAGATTCACTCATTAGACCTAGAGTCAAAATTTCCCAAACCTTCTTCATCTCTTTTGATGTAGAACTTGCTTCAAAAAACTCTAAAGTACTTGATAGATGTTGGTCTTCCATACCATAGCTCATAAGGTGTCTTGGTGATGTTTACTCTTAGTTGTCCTTTATTGAGAATGTAGACAGTAGTGTGGATTTATTCTTTCCAATAAGTATCAGGCAACTTGGCTTCACTCAACTTTGTTCTTTCCATCTCCTGAACTGTTCTATTCTTTCTTTACACTACTCCATTTTGTTGAGGAGTTCTTGCAGCAGAATGGTGCCTCTTTATTCCATGTTCTTCACAAAATTCATCAAACTCACTTGATGTGAACTCACCACCTCTACCAAACCTTAAACACTTGATTCTAGCGTTCATTTCATGTTCTACCATAGACTTGAAAATCTTAAACCTGCTGAAAGCTTCTGATTTTTCTTTTGAGAAGGTAACCCATGTCATCCTAGAGAAATCATCAATGAGCAACATGAAGTACCTCTCACCTTGTAGATTCTTTGTCCTTGTAGGTCCACACAAGTCAGTATGAACCAGTTCTAATGGCCTTGTAGAAGAATACTCCTTGTACTTGAATCTTATCCTTGCTTGCTTCCCAATTTGTAATTCTCTGTACAAGGCACTTGCAGGATTGATGATTTTTGGAATAAGTCTTATTGCTTGCATGGAGCTAATCTTTACAATAGTGTCAAAGTTTATGTGCCCCATCCTTTTGTACCACAGCTAGCATTCATTTGTCTATCCTAAAAGACAAATCCTTCCATTAAGACCTTTTAGATTATACAAGTTATTCTTTGTCCTAGAACCTTCTGCCACCAATCTACTAGACTTTGCTCTTCTAATTTCACACCCTTGATCATGAAATATGAGATTGCATCCTTTGTTGCACATATGATATACACTGAGAAGATTATGCTCTAGACCTTCAACATAAAGAACATCTTCTGTCATGGATTTTCCATTAATGCTTATGGTGCATTTTCCACAAATATTTGCAAATGAATTGTCTCCAAACCTGACTGATCCACCATTCCACTTACCAAGATTGATGAATTTACTCTAATCACCTATCATGTGGTTTGTACATCCACTATCTATCACCTAGAGATTTGTTTGCCCTTGAGCATGAAATGTTGTTTGGATAATCATTGAATTTTCAACTTCATTGTTTGTCTCCTATCTTTTGGAAGAATCACTTTCCTTGTCTTTCTCAACAACATCTATTAACTGAGATTCTGATTTAGCTAATCCACTCTTGCAATATCTTGCTATATGTCCAAAATTGTTGCAAATATGACATACTACATTGACATCCACTAGAGAAGCAAGAGGATTCCTACTTACAAGATTTCTTCTATTCATTTTAGACTTGCAATCTATAGCTTATGACCAAATTTATTGCAGATAAAATAGTAACTAAAGAAAGCATGATTGAACCTATTTATGGAGGATTGTCTTGCATGAAAAAATCTTCCTTGAGGCATGATGAGATCCGGACCTCTAATCTTTGCTTTTTCCAATTTATTTTTGAGTGATAGAATTTCTTTCTCAATTCTTTGCATTGTTTTGTTTTGGCTTCAATTAGGTCTTTTTGTTCTTTGATCTCTTCTCTTGCACAGTCCAAGTCTTCAAGAGTAGAAATAAGTTCTCCTTCAAAATCAACTTTGCCTTCTTCATCTATAGTCTTGTCAGATACATCAGAGATTACCATTTCCATGAATAGTGATTATTCTCTTTCATCATCTGATGAGTAATGATCTACTTCTTCTGTGGAGTTGTAGTCTTTTTTGGAAAGGAGGTTCCTCTTGAAGTTGCTCCTTTTGAAACCCTTGCTTCTATTTTCATTTTTTCCAAAAGGAAATTTAGTGGCATAATGACTAACTCTTCCACATTTAAAACATTTGAAAGGTAGCTAACCTTTATACTTATCTGATCCCCTCTACATCTTTCTCACATAGTTTGCTTCTTCTTCTTTAGCCTCACTATGTAAATCAAACATTCCTTCATTCTTCATAGCTTTGAAAGTAGCTTCTCTTTTGTAAGGACCTATAACTTCATTTCTCATCTCATAGGCAATGAGAGACCCAAAAGGCTCTTCCATGGTGAGTGTCTTCAGATCTTTGGCTTCTTCAATTGCAAAAAGATTTGAATCAAATATGTGAGGGAGAGTTCTCAGGACTTTCTTCACAATCATTGAATCAGCTAATTCTTCACCTAGACTTCTAATTCCATTGACTGCTTCATCTACTCAGAGCAAATAGCTCACAATTTTTTCCTCTTCTTTCATCCTTAGATTCTCAAACATTATTTTGTAAGATTATAGCATTGTTTGCTTTATTGTGTCATTTCCTCATAGAGATTTTTGAGCTTCTCCTATATCTCCTTGGTTGTCTTGCACCACACTACCTTGACTAACTCTGAACTAGTCAAACCACTTAAGATGGCATTCTTGGTTTTAGCATTGTTTTCATGAGCCTTCTTTGCATCTAAATCTATAATAGGATGTTTAGGTTTAGTACAAGTATCCATTGCGGCTCTCCAAACATCATACCCTGGCGAGGTAAGGTAGGCTTCCATCCTTACACTCCAGAAGTCATAGTTACTTCCATCAAACATCAGAGCTTTAGAAGAGGACTCTTTCTGATCCATGTGTTCTACTCCAAGATCTACCTTTAGCTATTAGGATGCACCAAGGAACTCAGCTTTGATACCAATTGTTATAATACACTGATATACTGAGAGGGGAGGTGAATTAGTATATACCAAAACTTAATCCAAATTAACTTTATCAACCAAATCTTTTACTTCCTTAAGAAAATGATAAAGCAAATTAAGAAATTCAAAACACAACACATAAGCACACAACCATAACACCAGATTTACATGGAAAACCCTAGAAGGGCAAAACCACAATGAGTAAGCTGCTTGGATCTACTGTCCAAATCCAACCTCATAAATAATAAAAATAGATTTACAATAGGTTTTATGGGCTACAACCCAAAGGAAGCTACAACTCCCTAAAACTATAATGCTACAGCACTTACAGAAAGAGGCTACAACCTCAATATAGAACACTTGACAAAATTGATTTATCAATCACCTCCGCAAAATCAACACCTTCCACACTGACACAAATCTTCAACACCTCTACTTAAACAAACATAACTACCTTCAACATACTTCCACACACACAAATCCTCACATCCACACTCGCACACACAACCTTGCACACTCACACAACACATATTTTTTACACCAAACAAGATCTTTTAATTATATCCTCTGCAAGCTTCAAAAACTTTCTTCTTTCATCGACTAAGATGAAACATGTCGCATGAAATGTGCAACTACCACAACAAGTTGGCACTCAAAGACATGTAGAAATTCCAAAGCAATTCAAACCAAGTGATAGCCAAGACCTATTCTTCCTTAGCACACACTTCCACACTAGTGCATACCTTCAAATATTTGGTGCAATCACTAAAAGACATCAAGTCAGCCCAGGAAACACTTATCCTTCTACATTATAGCTCTAGACCTAAAGTGGTACTAAAGGGACCAAATGACATCATGTGGATCACTTCATAAGCAACATAAGACTTGCAAGAACCTTCCCAAACATTCCTTTCTCTAAATTAAAGATCTTCTTTCAGGCGCAAACAAACAAACATTAAACCTGGCATCACTTGTAAACACTAAATACATAGTCTTGAAATATATTATTGAAAAATAGACTTACAATACACTTCAACACTTGAAACTTGGAATGAGCAAACACACAAAACCATTTGAAACTCATCCTCCAAATAGCAAAGCCAAATTGAAAAATGGTGGATTTTTCTTTCTTCTTCTAGCAACCCTAATCAGCAACATGATATGTTTTTACTCTCCTAACTCCAGATAACCTCTGTGGTACATCATAACATCTAAAACTTGAATATATCATACCTCTCATTTGTATCTGCTTATCCTTCAAGATGCAAGACCACATCTTCAAAAGTGGAGAAATACGGAGCACTTCTTTGACTCTTTCTGACTTGCAACAACACATAACTACTCTCTTCACTCTGCAAGCTCTGGAAACTTCTACAGTAAAATTTAAGCTCTAAAATTAGGATCATACATACTTCACACCTGTCTTTATCTATATTCCAAACTATAGGGCCATACCTTCAAATACAAAGGAATGTAGAGCATTCGACCGAGCTTCTTCCAGTGCAACTTCTTGTGCCTTGGACTATTTGAAACTTTCTTTCAAAACTAAAGCAATGATTTTCATCAAGAAACAAAGAATACAACATTCTCAATAACAACCACAACTCTTTTCATCAAAAACAAGAATCTTCAAGTTAGCACAACCTTTGTCTATGAACTTTAGAAGATAGGGTACAACTGTGTACAGATGATATTGATCCAACAGTATGCATAGTACATGACTTCCATCACCTTACCCTTCACTTCACAACTTCTCTGACCATCACTCCTTTGTTTTTTTCTTTGATCTGCTCCTTTAATCACTTATTCTCTTGTCATCAGTGATCACCACTCTGCACCAAACCCCCTTTGGCATCTCTATTGACATCACTGATCAACACTTCTTACCATTGTTGACATTAATGACAACACATATGCAACACTTAGTAATGTAATATAAGGTTGAAACAATAAACACTAATAAAGATATATACATGACACATGTACTAACCATGAAAAATGGATAATAACAAGCAACTCCATTTAATTGAATATGTCATACCCTAGAATGTAACCATTAATAAATTGAATTCACATTGGCTAATCTAGGTAGTTTGTCACTTTCCATTAATGAACTTAATTAGCATTGGCTAATCTAACTAGTTAAGTGCATTTAGTCCTATCAATCATATGACTCTAAATAATGATAAAAGAATTGCAAGTGTAGTTAGTCCTATCAATTGTGTGACACTATTTCCAGTCAAGTCCAATTGAGATCACAATTAACCCACCATAAATGGAAATAAATGTTGTGCCAAGTGTGACTGTTATGTGGCGTGTTGCATCGTTATTGTATATTTTCACATGCGACACAATAAATATATCCCTAAGCCTCTTCTATAAGTTCATTAGGCATCTTCCTTCTTTTTTTGGTTGTTTCTATTTTCATAATTTCCTAGTGAATTGCTATAATTAAGATTCAAGATGAGTCATTTGATTTCTCACCGTGTTTCTCTCTTTCCTTGCAAATGGGAAATGGCTAATTTGGATAGATTTGATGAGAAAAAACTAGGGAAGGTCTTTCTAATTGACTCCCCCCTGGTTGACGATGTTTATTAGCCATGGTATTCTTTCATAATATCCTCAAAAAAATCTATTCAGCGACATCATCTATGCATTTCTGTCAAACTTAATGGACCTACTGATGACCCAAGTCTGGTGAAGATGATCGGGAAGGCAATGATTCAATAATCGCTTATCCCTAGGGATAAACTTGATTTAGCTTTAAATGATTACGATTGTGATGCCAAACCATAGGAGAAGGCTAGAATTTTCCCCCTTAGATTTGTTAGAGTGCTCGGCTGCAAGCTAAACACATTCTTAAGGAGACAAGGAGGGCAATTGTTAGAGGCCCATTAGAGTGCTTTAAACATAGCCCTTTTTATCTGATTGTTATTTAAGAAGGGCAAGTTCTACTATCTATGCTACAAATTTTCTTCTTCAGGTGGCAGTTGTTAGAAGACAAATCAATGGTGGTCACTAACAACTTTATTTTCAATTTTTGAAAATTTAAACTATTTTGAATTTTCTATTTTCTGCATATGCCTTTATCCATGGTTCATGTTAGGGCACCTTGGATTAAGGCTATACAAAAAATCCTCTGTAGACTGTAAACTCTTGTTTAATATAATAATATAATATGGGTTATCGATGTAGATTACAATTGTTGACAACATTTTTAATTTTTTGTCTTATTATCTATTATTTTTCGTTAATAACATAATTTTAGAATGTATATTAATATTAAGATCTTCTTTTCAATAACAAATGTATATTAATATTGGACCAACAGGTTGTAGTAACCCCTCATATTAAGTTATTAATTTTTAACCCTTATTCACTTAATCCTTCAGAAAAGAGATTATCAATGTGTGTAATTAATGAAATTAACAAATTAGAATTAGAATCATCTCTCATTTTATTGAGTCAAAAAATAACTGTTATAGAAAACTGCAAGTTGACAGAGAAAATTTCCACAAAAGCCACTAATGACAATAGAGTTCTGAGTTCTTCTTCATATTTTCTTCACTCACAGCACAAAGATAACATCCCTTTATAATAAAGGTTACATGGCAAAAGAAGAAGCCCTCAGCCCCTTGCTAGATGAATATTTCCAATTGACAGAGAACTAAACATTGTGTATTTCCCTCATGTTTTCCTTACAACACAATGAAGAAGAAGCCTTTGCTTGAGCCTTGGCTACTAGAGCGAGAAGAGTATGTGAATGAAATTGGGAATAATGTTTTGGCTTTTCATCCAAAATTAAGAACCAAAGGCTAACATGGTGAAATAAGAAGCCTTATGTAGTCTGGACTGTCTAGAAGGAAGCCAGAAGAATTGTCATACTAAGCTAGATGCCAGACACATGAACCAATAGATTGGGAGAGACCACTGTCCACAATCCATCACTAGGCTACCAGACACATGCATGAATAGATTGGGAGAGAACACTAACCCAAAATGCATCAGATAGATGCACGACGATCTATCATATAATGGTGCTAGTTGCATTTGTCTATGGATCCAAAGCACTTTCCAACTACACTGAAAGAAGAATGTTGCCAGAAGGCACCATTCTCCTTCCACTTTAATGTTCAAATAGTTGGTTGGTATCTTACCAAATCCTCCCATGTCATACATGGAGTTCCCATGACTCATTTTTTCATCTTAAAAGAATTAGGTCCTTCAAGGGTAAGGATAACAACCCAACTGTGTAACCATTCTAACTACTTCCTCTACAAAAAAAGACTACATTCTGACTAAATAATTCCCTTGAAATTAGCTAACAAGGAACAACTAAAAGTTGAAAATTGATTGTAGGAAGCAACTTTCTCCATCCCCTTTATAGCCATGACTAACTAGGAATTCAAAAAAATTATTACCTATCCATTAGTCTATCTTACTAACCCTGCAAAAAATTCTCTATATGCCAAAATGTCACTTCATATCATGATCTGAGAGAGTTTGGGCATCCAATTCAAAAAATCCTCATATGGACTTGACATCTTACTCGTATGGACTTGACATCTCGCATCGAAAAATACCTTGGCTCCCTTTACAAATCTTAAATTTTGCATCCACTTGATCACCTTGGGTGACTGATGGTGATCACCAAAATGTCATCCATCAGAGCATCCCACTTTTCAATGATTAAAAAACTTAAAATATATATATTGTCCAATTGTAAATTGTTCCACCGTTTGATGAACAAATGATGAATGGTTGTAGTTCAATTCTAGAAGGTAGACCTCCAATGCTACACATTGCCAACAAAAGCCTCTGGAATCAACCAAGAGCCGTTAGATATTATTAGATCAACGGTTGAGATATATATAAAATATATAATATATTTATATTGATTATTGTATACTATATTCTAAATGTAAATATTTTTTAAGCTATAAATTCGCCAAGTAAGTTAATCATTATAATTTAGCATTTGGATATTTTTTCCAGCCACATTATGATTTTTCAAAAACTTGCCAGCACATTCGCCAAATAATCTATTTTGTATTTTTGAATATTTATATATTTCATCAACGAAATTATTTTATTTTTGGAATAAAAGTATAATTCGCCATCAAAATTATTTTTTTACCAATTATTCATTAGGATTTGCCATGATTTTATAAAAATATCTAATAACAAACATAAATTCACCAGGAAAATTAATAATTTTTTTTCAAAAAAAAGGAAAGATTCGCTAGGAAAATTATATCACTTCACTAGGATTCGCTAGGATTTTATAGGTTTTTTAGGGGGCTTCCTTAAACTTATCCCTAAATAAAGCGAAAATGGAGGCTTTGAAGGTAGGATTGAAAATTTGTGTTTAGAAAGGTATTACAGAATTAGATATTGAGGGAGATTCGATGATATGTAGTAGTTGGAAATTGCAAAAACTCAGTATTGGAGATTTGGGAGCTTTTGGATAAATTAAGTAACTTCTCTTTGAGTCATGTCTATAGAGAAGGAAATGAGGTTGGCAGATTATCTCACAAATCAAGGTATAGAATAGATGGAAATATTGAAAATATCCTCCTCAAATTCATACTAGCAAGATCTGGCAGTTCTTTTGGAGAAAGATAGAAAGCCAAAATCATGACAAATATCCTCTAGATTAGGCAGAAGGGATTTGAGGTACTCATTTTGACAATTGAACAATTAGAGATCACGAGTTCACTATCCACAGTGTCTCTCTAAATACTCCACGAAAGGTATAGATATTCACACAACAAAATGGCAGAGAGAATGGTATGTCTAGTTCATTGCAAATGTTGGATTGATTCAGACATGGAACGGGAGGAAAAAGAAGAGGAGGGAGATGAGGGAGATGAGGGGAAATAAAGAGGAGCAGGGAGGAAGAATAGGAAACAGAAGAATTAGTAGAGGAGTAGATAATGAGGATCTTCAAAGCTGAGAATAGAGATATTGTGAATGTCATTAAAAAGATAATCGGCCACCATATCTTTTGTGAGGAGCACGTCTGCAATGGCACTCTATATGAGGATTTTTTTACAAACATAACTTTGGTGATGAGGAGGAAGCAATCTGGGAAGTTTATGGCATACAATTTCCCTCTCGGGTGAGCAGAGGAGAATTGAAAACTTGGTTGTATCTGAATTCAACAAGAGACCTACCTTTAGGATTATTGGTGGTGTATTTGATGTGGTTGTCGTGAGGAAAAACAAAGTGTCTGCTGAGGACATTGCGTCTGTTTCACGATGGGATAAACTATGACAACATGGAAGTCTTTGAATTCTTTCTTAGATAGTATGGAGATCTTTTGTCTTTGCCACAGATTGATAGAGTGTTTGAGCTCTCCTTAGGTCTCCATTACATGTGGCACTTAAAGAGGCTGAGTGCTTGAAAATTGTCATCCTTACAACGCTTGCTTGAGTTTGATGTAGTTTATATGTATTTTCTTTTTTAATCCTTTAATGCAAAGGGAGCTACCCCTATGGTAGACTCTCTCTCTCTCTCTCTCTCTCTCTCTCTCTCTCTCTCTCTCTCTCTCTCTCTCTCTCTCTCTCTCTCTCTCTCTCTCTCTCTCTCTCTCTCTCTCTCTCTCTCTCTCTCTCTCTCCTCTCTCTCTCTCCTCTCTCTCTCTCTCTCTCTCTCTCTCTCTCTCTCTCTCTCTCTCTCTCTCTCTCTCTCTCTCTTCACTCTCTCTCTCCTCTCTCTCTCTCTCTCTCTCTCTCTCTCTCTCTCTCTCTCTCTCTCTCTCTCTCTCTCTCTCTCTCTCTCTCTCTCTCTCTCCTCTCTCTCTCTCTCTCTCTCTCTCTCCTCTCTCTCTCTCTCTCTCTCTCTCTCTCTCTCTCTCTCTCTCTCTCTCTCTCTCTCTCTATATATATATATATATATATATATATATATATATATATATATATATATATATATATATATATATATATATTATATAATCTTTTGGGTATCATCTACATAAGACTAGAACTTTTCTACAATGATTAACAACTCAATCCATATAGCTTACAACTTTTTTAAACTAATGTCCCTCATTTCTAAGCATAGGTGTAAAGCATTATCATATGGAAATGTGTACCCTGTCTATCATATACACTGCATTATATGCATTTAATGCCCTCCCAGACCCATACTCTGACAATTAACCTTAAGCTTAGCTAGTCAAGATAGAATAGAATCATCCAGAGAATAATATAACATATTAATAAATAATACAAACTAAAGAATAAATGCAAAGTGATCCTCAAGTCTAGGCACAAGGAATCAATGCGAAATTGGAGAAAGTGGCATGGAAGATGAAGACAACAGGGCATTTTCTAGCTTCAAGACATTTACTTATTGTTGTGGAAGAGGAGGAAAAGAAAAAAAAATATTTTTCTACCATCATAGTGAAAATTGGCAATGGCATTTGGTTTGTTAATCACACCTCGTAGGATAACTATTAAAGTTGTTAAGAACTTTCGAGTATGTGTTGATTGCCTCACTACAACATGACTTATCTCATGTGCAAGAGAAATTGTTGTGAGAGATGTAAACCATTTTCATCATTTTAAAATGAGACAATTTTCTTGTGGGAATTACTAGTGATACTGGATGAAAAATTGAAAGAGATAGGCTTATACTATAATAATCTGCATAGTGTTAAGTCTACAGCAATACAACAACAAAGATCATGTCTAGATTCTTTATATGTTGAATGAAGGACATGTATGAGCTTAGACACTTAAATTCATCCCAAAACTCTATTTGAAAATAATCTACTCTTATTCTTTCTTCGAATAGTTTAAAAATTGGCTAGCATGCTCCAAATAAGCTATTATTTGGAGTTTTCAACAGAAAAACTCATAAAGGTCTTTTGAAGTTTATTAACATATGAGGTGTCCCAAATGTGCTTCTAAACTATAGTATAAATGTCTAGTTTACTCTTTCTTTCATCTATATGTATCAAAATCTCCATTTATATACTTTTAGGTCATGATAGTTTGACCATGTGGCAAGTTTCCAGTTCTTTCTTCCGTTCAACATTGGAGCATACAAGATTTTATTTCAAGAAAGGCCAACATTCTTAGCTGTAATAAAATGTTATTGTAGTTAATGGAAACCACCCTGAAATGTATTTGAAAACCATTGTTTTATTTTTAACACTAACACTTAGAAGAAGTAAAATGCTTAATTTTACTATCTTGTTCTTTCATTTAAGCAATTAGATTCCACTACAATTTTTTTAAGATTAAGACTTTGCAATAGAAAACTGGTGAGTTTTACTTGTCAGCTAACAGTTAAACACTTGTTGCAGGACCATGTGTGAACATACACTATTTGTAAGTCTTTTATAAGACAGAATTAGCTACAACTTGAATTGGATTGTTATCTTGTGATGTGAATTAATGGAGCCATGTTGCTCTTGTCGATAGTGATGTTGTGAAGGAAATTACAAGACTAGTAATTTGTGACTTTAAATATATGTGGCATTCGGGTCTTACAAAAATTCATGTAGAATATTCCTTTGAATGTCTACAGTTATAAATATACCATTTCCATGTTTGTAATAAAACCCATTTTTTAACCATATTGATATGAATTATAAGCAAAGAAAAGGTCATAAAGTAGTCTTTACACCAAAAAAGAAGTCTCAATCGGTTACCTTTTTTCCTCCATGTTTAGGGTAAATTTTGGATAGAGGGTTTTTTATTTGAAGGTTTGTGTGTATCCTCCTTTCACCGTAAACATTTAAGGACTTTAGGTCAAGTAGGAATATGTTGGAATTAGAGGTGACAACTACGAGGGGGGTGAATCAGTTGTCTTAAAACTTTAATACTTGCAGCAGTTAATTCTACTTTATTACTTCATTAATGTTATCATGAAAAGCAGGAATCAACAACACATGAGCAGAAATAGAAATAACACATTTGACACCAAGATTTTGACATGGAAACCTAGTTAAGGGAAAAAACCACGGTGGGGGGTTAACCCACAAAGATTATACTCTATTAAAAGTATTACAATGGAGAATGCACATGCATTCGGGCTCACTACCCAGAGCTCACTGCTCAAAAGAAGGTCTACAGCCTACAGAAGGCTCGCTGCCCTATAGATAGAAGGTTACAATGAATTAAACTGATAATTAGCATCTATCAATGGAAGGATTCAGTTCTGATTAAGCACAAAATACTGACTTGATACATTTCATCTTCACTCTGCCCCTTTTTACTGTTCTGCTAACATCTGAATCTTGGATCTTTTTTCTTTTTGTACTTATTCCATATTCGCATCACACACACATAATTCATTCAAATCCATCAGGTATATATATCCACATCCTAATCTTCAATCACTTTTCAGTCAGCTTCAAGAACACTTAGAACTTTATTGAATACTCTACTCTGTCAACTAGATCCATGCATAACTTGAGTCGCAGACCAAAACTTGCACTCACAAATCATCAATCAGGTCAGCCACTATCACTGGTCATCACTATTTGCCCAATCAACAACTTCCATACATCCAGAATCAAGATCATTTAACAAGGTTGGCATGTTCTTCTTCTGTCTGCTCTATCAAACTGTTAACCTGATACTCAGAAGCTAATAACTTTTGAATCCTTTTATCATCAGAGGCCAAAACTCTAGATTTAGATTATCTTGATAGTGCTTATGACTACCTCATATCTGTAGCAATTAAGACTTTCACCGGAGAGATCCGGACCAAGATACCGGACCCTGTCGTCTGCTCCTATTCCTGACTACCCAGACTTAGATAAATCTTCAAATCTGATTTCTGGTATGGGCAAATTATGAAATGCGGATGTGTAGTAGAGACTTCGTTGCCATCAACAACAACACTTATCATGCCTAGCAGTGTCTCTTGCCAATAATCTCCCCCTTTGGCGTTGATGGCAACACTTAGTGAAAAATGACTAAGTGTCAGAATAACTCCCCCTTTACTTGTGCTCCATACTGTTGTTCACACTGCTTTCCAGTGCTCCCCCTTTGTTGGATTCCTCATTTTTCATTGATCTTCACTCCCCCCTTTGACATCAATGGCAAAGGGTGGGGTCCGCAATCACTAATGATGCAAAAACTCTATATATATGACCGCATATGTACAAATAGTCCATATGTTATATTTACATATATTTAAGGATATCTACAAAAGTACTCTTTAACTATACAAACTCAGTGGCCCAGCTTCTCTTCATACCATCCAAAACTGAAATGTTTCCACTCAACAGAAATGCATATGCTTCTATTTTCCTTTGATATGGGTGATCACTTGTCCGGGCAGTACTTTGGGCTTCTGACAAGGTATTAAATATTGTTTCCAACTTAGGGGTAATTAGTCCCCTGAGCTCACCCATTCTTTCCATAATGTTCTTCTTTTTCCTTGATAATTTTCTTTATTTCATTTGTCAAGCTAATTGCTTGACATTCTTGGCTCACCAGAGACACTGTCAAAGGATCAAAACTTTGAGATAGGTCTAGCAACTTTTTCTCCTACTCCTTTATCTTTTTCTCAATATCCTCTACTATTTTAGGCCATGATAAACAAAACTTATATACATCACCACCATCCTTAAGAGCATTTACAATACTCTTTATACCAATGTTGAGTGTTTTTCTATCATTATCTATAAGACCTTTTAGTTCACTAAACCTCTTATCCAAAAATCCTTTCTGGACCTTTATTTCGGCTGACTTCTCAAAGGACTCAAAACTTGTATTTACAGAATGCACAAGATTTTTCAAAATTACCAAAAGGAGAATTAGATGTATTTTTTTGATATGTGGGCATGTCTTCTCTAGTGTTCCAAATTGCTAGGGTTATCAACTCACTGTCTTCTATGTGAGACTTTAGTAATTTCTCCCTTGCCTTGGCCTGTGTGAATGATGATATCTTCAGTATTTGATCCAGAGAGAGTGTCATAATTGATTGGTCCTTGTATTAGTTTCAGCTCATCTAACTCTAGCATCTCCTTTCTGAGAAAACTATGCACTACATTCGCAGTGTCTCTTGCCACACTTGCTATTTCAGTTTCCTTCCCTTGTGCTTTGTCAATGGCAGCAACCGGACTATTTTTCTTTGATGCATTAGCACCATCTCCTTCTGCTAGATCTTCTTTTCCCTTTTCCTCTTTCTCTTCCTTCTCTTTCTCCTTTTCTTCTTCTTTTCTCTTGGCCCTTTCTGGAGTCATCAATAGTAGGAGAATCTGGAGGATCATGGCAACATTTGCTTCTTCTATCAATACTTCCTCTCCTTTTTTTGTACTTCCTCTTCCAGAACAGAGGAGTCTAGAGTTTCAGTTTGTTGCTTGTTCTTCTTTAATCCTTCAACATCCATGTCCGAGGATTCAATCTCTACATTTTCCTTCTCTACAACAGGAGGATTGTGCTTTTTCAAAAGACTCCAGAGAATCTCTTTGGTTTCCTTTGCAATCTTGTCTGTCTCCCCAAGCATAGGCTTATTCATTCATTTTTTTTACTTCGAAACTCATCATTAGCTTCTTTGAATATCAAATTCATTTGCTTTTGAGTAATTTGGGGGCATAGTTGTATTAATATTTGTTCTCGGATCTCAAGATCCTTGCTTTTTGCATTCTCTTTTCTCATTTCCAAATTTTTTTCAAGGCTTTTTGGTATCAATGAACATATCTCAATAAGAGCCTTATTGTAGATATTTAAATATCTTTCCATTGCTTCCTCGAGTACTCTTTTGTCAGCATCACTGTAGTCATCATAGAATTCTATCATTGGAACCAAGTTTCCATCTACAGTAATTGATTTAATGATGTCATCTACTGAAAGGGTAGGCTTCTCTATATATTCCTCTGTCTTTTGCCTCTTGCTTCCCTTTGGCTTCCGGAGGGCATATCCTTGGATATCTTGGCCGCTTTTGTGCCTATGGCTTTTAGTTCTTTGATCTCAATGTCAAAATCTGTATCTTCTTCTTCTCTTGTGCTTTCATAGGTCCAGGATGCTTTTGTTTTCTTCCTTTTCTCCCTTTTTCTAGATGATTTTGCTTCCAGTTTTGCAGTCTTAGGAGAAACAGTAGCAGAGCTGCTAGTAGTTCTTGAAGTGGAAGAGGGTTCCACCAAAGCACTTGTTTGTTTCTTATCTTGTTTCTCTTTCTTAGCTTTTTTAGTTCTTTCCCTAAATTTCCTCATAGCCTCCTTAGGCCCAGATTTTCAGCCAACTGCTCAACTTCTTTTCTTACTTTCCTATTGGTTTCAGGTTCTCTGAGCTCAGTATGCAATTTTAAACTTAGCTCCTCATATGTTCCAAATCTTTCAACTATTGTGTCTTTAGGCTTGCTTAGAAGATGTTGAGCATACATATTCAAGATTTTTCCATCTACTTCATATCCCATGGGCATGATCCAAATAGTTCTGGGTTCCATTGCTTCCATTAGACACTAATCAGTGTCAACCATGAAGAATATTTCATTTTTGTACTTCTCAACAATTGATTTAGGGATTCTTTCCCTTAAATGCATCATACTTTAAAAATTCTTGAAGTAACCCTATATTGTAGTTTTCTGAGCTTTGAAATCACTAATGCTACGAAGATGATCTTTGATCTAAATGGCAACTAGCTCATCATTAGTCCAGTGAACACCCTTTACTCCAAGTACTTCATTCATATAATAGAAGAACAAGCATAGAACCAATGTACCATATTTAAAAGTCTTTTTCTTATCCCTTTTGATTTTGTTCAAGTTTTCAATCAATTGGTTCTGTAACAGTTCACAAAGGACATAATCCACATTCTCCTTTAACATTTGATATGCTGCATATATGGCAATTCCAGAGATAGAATTCTCTATGGTGGAGTGATATATCTTGTAGCCAATCACCATGGAAGCAAACTTCACATCCAGTTCTATAATGTCATTTATAGTCATAGCCCTCCTATCGAATTTGGCACTAGTTGCATTGGTAACAGTTTGGTTTTTCACAGATTTTAACATGGGTAATCCACCAGTTGAGTTTAACCCAGTAGCAATTTTGATAACATCTTTGGTAATCTTGAATGGTTTTAACAACCAAATGAATTCATCATGCATCTGACTCAAAATATATCAGACCCATTTATCTTCATCAAATGTTGGAAACCCATAATCTGAATAAAGTGTTTATCATGCAATGCCTTATACTCGGGTTTAAGATCATGATTTTCATCCCTGAGATGACTCTCAAACAAGTCTACATACATTGAATAACCAAATTCATCTATGTTTACATGAATATAAACCCTAATATCTTCAACATGCAGCATACCATACGGAACACTTGAAAAAGTACCTAACAAGTCGACTTCTATTGATTTGTGAGGATGCTTCTTAAATTTGGGTCGAGGCCTTTCAGTAATGTCAACAACATGAGGAGAAGCCATCTCAACATATTTTAGATTCAAAGCTTTACAAAGAAGTACCTTTTCTTCCACGGGTTTAGGGTTGATGAATTTCTGGTTGAATTCGCTCTTCATTCTTCAATCTCTAAATTTGCAGCTCAGAAGCTCTTCTATTTGTTTTCTTTGAAATGCAAAGTGGTTCAAACGTATGATTAAGTGACCTTTTATCCTTCATAAAACCTAATTTCACATTGTAATAAATGTGTTGCCCTAACTTCATCAGGTTACTCTGTTTCTTGAATTGTTCTTCATGAATCACTTCGTAAATTTCCATATTAACATCTTTTCTTCCAGGAATCCTTCCAAAAGTTTTGAAACAATTCAAAATATCTTCTCTCATTATGCCATATCTAGGCACCCACTTACTGACTAGGGGAATTTGATGTTCAATGCAGCTCCCCCTGAGCCAAAACTCCTAATTTAATTCCCGGGGGAATTGTCAGCACCAGATTCTAGTGTGAACCCATCACCATTGTTCATTGTATCTTTCTTCACCCAAATCTTGTTCATTTCACTCTATATCTCATTCACATCAATTTTTCTTTTCCCTTTGTCTTGTCTCTGCTCGTCTAGTTTTCTGTTTACCGGACCTCTTCTTCCATTGTTCTTACTTCTGCAGAATCTTGTAATATGACTAGACTTATTGCAATTAAAGCACACAACATTTCCTTGCTTGTAAACTTGATTTCCTCTTGATCTGCACTGATTAGCCATGTGTCCAAACCCATTGCAAGAAAAATAGTAACCATTGAAAGAAATGCCAATTCCTCTATTGTTAGAATTATTCCTTATCATACTTCTGCATTCAATTGATCTATGACCATACCTCTTACACTTGAAGCATTGACCAAAGAAGGATGGACCATTTTGATTTACTCTGCTTCTGTACTAAGTAGCTCTATGACCAAATTTATTGCAATTGAAACAATTTCCATTAAATGATGGATATATTTGAGCATTAGGCTGTCTTACCGGAGGTTTTCTAATTTTGTTTCTCCCATTCCTTGGTTGAAAATTTCTCTGTCTAGATCCAGAGCTTTCACCTTTCTCATGTCCAAGACCATGCTTATTATCCTTTTTCTATTCTTCAATCATTGCTTCAAGTTTAGCTAAACTTATCTTGAACTTCTCCTTATATTCATTTGTAACTTCTAGGTCATGTTTGAGAGTGATAATTTGTCTCTCAAGTTCTCTCTCATTTTCTCTGCTTTCTTGTAGATTAGATTCTAGGAGACCAACTATTCCATCCAATCTGTAGCATTGTTCAATTCTCTCTTTCAGATTTTGACTCATCTCTTCAATTTCCTTGGTTAGTCTCATCACCCCAGATTCCATCTCATGTTTTAGGACAATAACTTCTTTAGCTAACTTTTCACATTCCTTTGTCTTCTCTTTCAGGGCCTTGTCTTCATAATGATTTCCTAGTTGAGGAGGTTGCTCCTTCCCTTTTTCATTGGATTTGCTCAATTTTCTTTTTAAAATCTCAATGAAGTCTTCAGCCTTTTTGAGGTTTTCTTGCAACTCTTGGACTTCTACTCTGGATTGCTTAAGATCTTCTAGGGAGAGATTAAGTTTCCCTTGAAGGTTATATTCATCCATTTTACTGCCTTCCCAGATCTTCCTTAATCTATTAAACTTTTTCAAAGGAACCTCTCTCTAATACCAATTGTTGGAATTAGAGGTGACAAATGAGAGGGGGGTGAATCCGTTGTCTTAAAACTTTAATGCTTGCAGGCAGTTAATTCTACTTTATAACTTCATTAATGTTATCATGAAAAGCAGGAATCAACAACACATAAGCAGAAATAGAAATAACACATTTGACACCAAGATTTTGACGTGGAAACCTAGTTAAGGGAAAAACCACGGTGGGGGTTAATCCACAAAGATTATACTCTATTAAAAGTATTACAATGGAGAATGCACATGCATTCGGGCTCACTGCCCAGAGCTCACTGCTTAAAAGGAGGCTTATAGCCTACAGAAGGCTCACTGCCTATAGATAGAAGGTTACAATAAAATTGAACTAATAATTAGCATCTATCAATGCAAGGATTCAGTTCTGGTTAAGCACAAAATACTGACTTGATACACTTCATCTTCACTCTACCCTTTTTACTGTTCTGCTAACATCTGAATCTTGGATCTCTGCTCTTTTCGCACTTATTCCATATTTGTATCACACACACACAATTCATTCAAATCCATCAGGTATATATATCTGCATCCTAATCTTCAATCACTTTTCAGTCAGCTTCAAGAACACTTAGAACTTTATTGAATACTCTGCTCTATCGACTAGATCTGTGCATAACTTGAGTCGAGGACCAAAACTTGCACTCACAAATCATCAATCAAGTTGGCCACTATCACTAGTCATCACTAATTGCCCAATCAACAACTTCCATACATCCAGAATCAAGATCATTTACAACGTCAGCCTATTATTCTTCTGTCTGCTCTATCAAACTGTTAACCTGATACTCAGAAGCTAATAACTTTTGAATCCTTTATCACCGAAGGCCAAAACTCTAGATTTAGATTGTCTTGATAGTGCTTATGACTACCTCAGATCTGCAACAAATTAAGACTTTCCACTGGAAAGATCCAGACCAAGATACCGGACCCTGTCGTCTGCTCTATTCCTGGCTACCCAGACTTAGATAAATCTTCAATCTAATTTCTGGTATGGGCAAATTATGAAATGTAGATGTGTAGTAGAGACTTAGTTTCCATGAATGACAACACTTATCATGCCTAGCAGTGTCTCTTGCAAACAAAATCTACAATCAAGCCTTCAGTCACTTGGAATGTAGGGAAGATTGGAATTGTGTAGATTTGTTGTTCAATTTTGTCCAATTATGCTTAAAACCCTAATTATGCAAATTTGGAAGCAAACGGACAAATTACATAAACACAAAGATACTAAATAATAATCAAATCTATACCAGTTTTTGAAGTTTGGGGAGCAAAACAGTCAGAGACTAATGAGCGGGCACCCGAGTCCAAGGTGCCAGTTTCTTTACGGAATCCTGATCTCCTTCTGACACTAATCTGCACTATAACTTCCATTTTTCAGAATTCAACTGCGGAGGACATAGGGACTAGTGCCCGAGTCCAAAAAAAGCTCCAGAATCCTACTTCTTTTTAGATCTGAATCCTTGATGCCTACTGACCTTCCCTACAACTCCACTTCTTCCAGATGCAACACCTATAACCTGCAATCACAAGGAGTGTGGGAGGGGGTTGTGGTGTTTAGAGGCTTGCCTTAGTCAAGCCCCGAAGAGACATTCAAGTCTTCCAAACATCATTGTCAGATAAAGAGTGTGTATCCATGGAGGATAGAGGCAAACTCCAAATGATAAATGATTAAAAACACAATTGATATCACCTTGTAGTGAAGATCTCATGGAAGGAAGAAGCTCTTCATGTCATGAGGAGATGAATGCTCAAATCTGCAAACATAAACACAATAACAACACAAAGTTTGCTCTACAACACACAATGAATGCTTTGAATCACCTTCACATAAGCTCATGAATCCAAATTGCCATCTAGTTTTCAAATGAATGCCTAAACATGTTTATATATGCAACTACAAACATTCCCACCAAGAATTTTGCAATTGAAACTTACCGTGTCGGCATAGGACCCAAATAACGGTCATAAACCAATACTTAAAATTTGGGCCTAACCTAAAATAGGGCAGGACTAGGGCACAGGTGCATGAGTCCACCCCCTATTTTAGGTAGGGTTTGTCATAAGTACATGCGCTGAGTCCAAATTGCCATGGAACTTCAGGGTTTTCTCTTCGGGAAGTCAGATTAATATGAAAAATGCTCTAAATGCATAAACAAGACCCAGGAGCTAAACCTTAAGAGGGAAAAGCCCCCAAGGGGACATTTTCTGACATAACATTTAGCCCCCACTTTAATGTATTAATAAACGCAAGGCCAATACATGCATTAAAGTACAGTCGACAAACACAACAAACACGCCAAGCATGGAGAAGACATGCCAATCATAAAGAAGACAATAATAGGCATGCAAAACACAGAGAACACAGTTATAATCATGTAAAACATGGAGAATACAGCATTGAAGACTCGCAAAACATAGTGAATGCAGTGAAGATAGTAATGATTTTCTTTTCTTTTTCATTTTCATATATGAAATGCAGATGCAAGTACAAGAAAGTAAACACACCACCCATAATGCAAGAGGGACTCATCACCACCAGTCTTTAAACTACATATGGGGCAACACACATGCAATACACGCCAAACAATTCAAACACGCCATACAAATCACAAAGCATAGGAGGGATTCATTGCCATTGGTCTTTAAACTATGCTTGAGAACAAACATGCAATACAGACACACTTGGAAGGCATAGAGAAAACATGGCAGACAAGGGATGGAGTATTCCTATTTCTAGGCTCATCACCATCTCAGGCACATTACAGTCACACACCAACGATTGGGCTTTGCCACAACAATCACCGAAGACACGCTTAAGGGTTGAGTTAGTCACAAAACCGATCCCCGCCTCGCAACGAGGACTTTTGAAAATGATAGGATGTGCACTCTCCACAAGAAATACACCATCCCCACCTCACAATGAGGGCTTAAATTATTGTAAGTTGATTTCAAACAAATCTTAGAGTGCAGGAGGGACTCATTGCCACTAGTCTTTAAGACTGCACCTAAGAACAAGCACATTGCTAACATCTAGAATAGACAGCTTACCTTATATATGCCCCCACCTTAAAGTGGTTGATATCAAGTATCGATATCAAGCACGTTAAGGTAGGAAGAAAACACACAAGGGAACATGAGATCTCACAAATCCCATGCCCCCTGGAGGTGACATGTACTTTACGATCGCCAAATGTTCCCACAAACACATCCCTGCAAGAAGAGTGTTAGTATCCAAATAATCATGATAAACAACAACATCAATGCATATGATCAATCACACAAAGAGCCAAGGTTATACTATGAATTCAAAGATCGGGTATAATTGTGGGGCTATACCACAAAAATCTCAAAACTAAGTGTCACTAAGGCAAGATTCAAAGACAAACAAAGTGCACAAAGCAGCAGTATAGTTATGGTTTGTAAGTGAGATAAGACATCATCAAGATCACATGACAAAGTGCACGAAGTGATTCTACTAGCCAAGCGTCGGATAATATATATCAACCCCATCGTCATATTAGAAACTAAGTCCAATTTTTTATTTCTTGCTAAAGGGATGCTAGGTCTGCATCAGTATAATAGGTTTTTCATCATCTGCCCACTAGATAGAAACACTAGAGGAAGGGAAACAATAAATTGATAGGGGAGAAATAAGTGTCTTAGGGACAGTCACATAGGAGGGTGCCCCCAAGTCACCAACCACAATGCTATGTCCATAAGACACAACAGTGAAAATAGAGGAGAAGCAATATAGAAGAATGATGATACAAATAGAAGAAGGGTCACAACAAAGGTTGTCTCTTGGTATCCCGGACCTTACAAGAGAATCAAAGGTCATCCCAGGAGGCCTAAACAACACATAACACATCATGAGGGAAGCACATCACGAGAGATAAAGGGTTAGAAATACTTACCTATGGCACCACTGTTAAGAACATACATATCTAGGATATCTCTCATGTTGATTCAGTCTTGTTGAAATTGCATTAACATTGAGTTTAGGATGATGAGAGGCTTTCTTTTCTTTAAAAGGATTATATCCAATGCCATTTGAGTAATGTCTTGACGCGGATTCTATAGGTATTCAAATCCCTTGTTGATTTACACCACATCCCTTATCGACATAGTCACAACTGTTATAAAGGATTTTGAATCCTTGACCATAGAGGGGTGTCATTTCCTTAGAAGATGGTGAAGCCTCATAGGTCTCATAATTTGTAGTTAAGTATTTATTCACTACCAGGGAGACTTTAGATGTTTCCAAAGATTGTTTAGATGAGATCGACGCAACTTTGGATGTGTCAGAGTTATTAATTTTATATTCCCCATTAAAGGAAGGAGTAAAATCTAATGAACCCCAATCATCACCAAAAAGTGCATTCAATGGTGTAGAATCTTTCACAACATCCTTTGTGGCTAGAGGCATTAATGAATCAGCTTGCAAATTGTTTAAGCTCATATGATTGTAAACTGGGTTTTACATTTCAATATGTAAACAATTATCTGGTTCAGGATCAGCATGAATAGTATGAAGTTTATCTTTGAATATGAATTTGATTGAATGATGTAGGGTGGAAGGAACCGCCCCTAATGCATGAATCCAAGGTCTACCAAGAATCATGTTGTAAGATAAAGAGCTAGGCAAGACATGAATCAGAGTAGGTACAATCACGAGACCCACCTGTATAGGTAAGGTTATAGTAACAACTGATTGACTACAATGATTATCAAAGCTACAAATGCTAAGTTTATCCAGTTTGATTTGTGATGTGTCAACCTTGATTTTGTGTAGTAGGTCAATGCTACAAACATTAAGAGCCGATCCATTGTCAATCATAACTCATTTTACCAACATTTTATTTATTGTGACAAAGATTATAAGTGGATCATATTGGTTTTGAACTTCAATTGACGATAATTCATGTGGTTGAAATATAATATCTATTTTTGTCACATGCATACAATCTAATAGAGCTGCTACATCATTTGGCTTAACAATGGGCAGAACAATCACCTTTTGTAAAGCTTCTTGGAGCATTCCATGGTATGTAGGTGATGTTCATATCAAATCCTAGAGAGAGATCTTAGCCAGAGTAGCGTGAAGTTGCTCGATAAGATCATATTCTTGACCACTTTTATGAGTAAGACGAGGTGGTGGGGGAAGCATAGGTTGAGAACATGGAAGAGAGACAGGCACATGAGGTGATTACTTGCTTTGATTGTTATTACAGGGGTTGTATGTATGAGCACTCACATTGTGGTGTGATTGTTGTAACACATTTCGAACACCTTGACTTAGTTGAGCAATTCGTTGTGCATATTTGTAGATGTGATCTGAGGGTTGACCTTGAATAGTAATCATCAACTTTAAGCAAGAGGGTGCACTAGGTGCCCCTTGGACAATCATCTTAGGAATATTTCTACAAAGTCTATTAATGAATATTGAATTAACATTGTTTTCCTCTTGATTATACCCAACATCTATCCCTAAAGGATTTAATGTGAGAGACCTTTTCTCATCCACTAATGCTACATCTTGGCCAGGGAGAGCAATGGGATGAGAGGAAGGTACTGTATTGTTAAGAAGGCAAGGTGTTGTATCATTAATAGAGCTATTTGTAGTCTTCTCATCTAAGGTTCTTGAACATTCAATTGTAGGAGAAGTAGGATAATCTATCGAATCATCATCATCGTCATCAACATATGTTTTAGCTATTAAATCTAAAGCATTAAGAGAACTTTCACTTTCATCATTCTCAATGTGTTTTGTCAAATCTTTACTACCCAAGGGTATGTATTCATGAGAGATATAAATTTGTCATAATCAGATACATAGTCAAGGATTTCAAATGAAGAGCATTTAAATATATCCTTGTGATACATAGCTTGTATGTAAGTGAGAACATGAGGATTCATATTAAGAAATTTGTAGAAACTCTCGAAGTTTTTAATATATGCATGTAAAGATACCAAAGATCAATTAGATGAAGATTCCATAATGAAATGTCTTGTAACATCATATTTTAAAAGCTTTTCAAAAGTTATGCAAGAGACAAGTGCAAAACTATGTATGAAAATGACCTAAAATGCTTGCTTTTTTCAACTTTTTTCTATGCAAATAAGTGAAAGAAAAGGTGTTTTAGGGAAATTGATCAGGGGAAGTAAATAATATGTCTGATATCAGTCTAATACAGCAATAAAATCCTTCACAACACACTTTTGATGCAAACCTGGGATGATGACTTAGTCAGAACCTAGTGAAAATATACTAAAATATGCAATTTTTTCACAATTTTTCAAATGCAAAATCCCACTAAAAGGGTGTTGTAAAGAATTTTAGGAGGTATATAAAATTATATAAATAATATCAATCACCTAAAGCCATAAATTTCACCAAATTTTCAATGCAAGGGCCCAATAAAAAGGTGTTGTAAAGAATTTTAGGAGGGTCAGAAGATAATAACCCTGATAACAGAAAATTAGTTCATAAATATCCTTTACAACATGCCTATGGTACAAATCTAGAGAGTCGATAAGGCCAAATCTAGTGAAAAATCAAGGTTTTCAAACCCTAGGCGTGAGGTCTTAGTGCAAATGAATGTAAAATGCCACATGAATGTTTGGTAATATGATTTATGATGAAAATTAATTCCAATCAGATCTGAAAATTATTTTCAAACCCTACAATGCCAAAATGCAAGTGCCAATCTAATGAAAAATGCTAGTTTTTGTTGAAATTTTCTATGCAAATTTTTTTGAAATCTAAATGCAAATTTACACTAAAATGCAACACTACAGCCAAATTTAAATTTTAATGAGTGTTCTAAGATTAGTAGAAAAATATGAAACAAGATTTTACCTACAAACCCTAGTTTTTGAATTTACTAGGTTATGTGAAAAATTCAAAATTTCTAACTTTCCCTAGCAATTTTATAATGAAAATGCAATGCAAGTGATTATAATAATGTAATTTTTTGTAATTTAGCTTAGATCTGATGCAAAAATTAGAATTTTAATGAAATTCAAATTAATTGATGAAAATTATATGAAAATACAAACCCTAGAATGCAATTTTTTTTCAAATTTTTTCAAATTTTTCAATTTTTTTGTAATTTTTCAAAGGCAATAAGATGAATAATGCAATGAATAAATGAAATGAATGTAAATATGAAGCACAACACTCAGCAAGGTGCAAAATTCATTAAAAACATGGGTTCACCAAAATGTTTCGGGTAAAATTTAGATAGAGGGTTTTTTATTTGATGGTTTGTGTGTATCCTCCTTTCACCCTAAACATTCAAAGACTTTAGGTCAAGTAGGAATCTACTATCAGGCCTTCAGTCATGTGGAATCTAGGGAAAATTGTAATTGTGTAGATTTGTTGTTCAATTATGTCCAATTATGCTTAAAACCCTAATTATGCAAATTCAGAAGCAAATGGACAAATTACAAAAAATGTCTGCATAGAGATATACTAAATGATAATCAAATCCATACCAGTTTTAGAAGTTTAGGAAGTGGAACAGTCAGGGACTAATGAGTGGGTGCCCAAGTCTAAGGTGCTAGTTTCTTTACAGAATCCTGATCTCCTTTCGACACTGACCTGCACTGTAACTTCCATTTTTAGGAATTCAACTACAGAGGACACAAGGACTAGTGCCCGAGTCCAAGAAAAGTCCATAGTCCTACTTCTTTTTAGATCCTGAATCCTTGATGCTTGCTGACCTTCCCTACAACTCCACTTCTTCCAGATGCAACACCTATAACCTGCAATCACAAGGAGTGTGGGAGGGGGTTGTGGTGTTTAGAGGCTTGCCTCAGTCAAGCCCCGTAGAGGCATTCAAGTCTTCCAAACATTGTTGTCAAATAAAGAGTGTATATCCCTACAGGATAGAGGCAAAATCCAAATGATAAATGATTAAAAACACAATTGATATCACCTTGTAGTAAAGATCTCATGGAAGGAAGAAGCTCTTCATGCCATGAGGAGATGAATGCTCAAATATGCAAACACAAACACAATAACAACACAAAGTCTACTCTACAACACACAATGAATGCCTTGAATCACCTTCACATAAGCTCACATGTAAATCCAAATTGCCATCTAGTTTTCAAATGAATGCCCAAACATGCTTATATATGCAACTACAAATATTCTCGCCAAGAATTTTGTAATTGAAACTTACCGTGTCGACATAGGACCCAAATAACGGTCATAAACTAACACTTAAAATTTGGGCCTGACCTAAAATAGGGTAGGACTAAGGCACGGGTACCCGAGTCCACCCCCCTATTTTAGGCAAGGTTTGTCATAAGTACATCCCCTGAGTCCAAATTACCATGGAACTTCAAGGTTTTCTCATCGAGAAGTCAGATTAATATGAAAAATGTTCTAAATGCATAAACAAGACGCGAGAGCTAAACCTTAAGAGGGGAAAGCCCCCAAGGGGACATTTTCTAACGTAACACTCAATGACCTTCAGCTGATACAAATTGATTTTTGCAGGTTGTTTTCCCTCTAACCCATACATTCCTTGGTAGCCATGTGTGCACAATGTGGAAGCTTAGACCAGGCATGTCAACTACTTCAAAATTCCTCCCTTTGCCAACACCCGCCCTATCTGTGAAAGGAGTCACCATCCAAACTGGCTACCCCCCTCTCAAATTTCCTCAGGAAGGCAAATTTTATTAGAAATTCTAGTGGATAAAGCATTTCCCACACATATACAAAATTTAGAAGCACAAAAATCACACACATAAAAAGCATTGCATTGGATAAAGAGGATGCAAAAATAGGTGGCACAATGCCTAACACTTGTAGGCAGGTTCTCCAACTAGTAGTCATCAACTTCTTACTTATCTCAATATCTGATGATGGAAAGTGTGAGACATAAAATTTCAATAGAGATGGTCAACATTATAGAGCTTTATGTTATTCTTTGATCTCTCTTGGCACAATGAAAACTCAAAGCATATTTGTTTGAGTGTTATTCCCACCAAACAATCAAAGTATGGATAGGTTACGCTTTGTAAATAATGTACAATAAGGTGATAGCCAAACATAGTGTAGAAACTGAGATTAGCCATTTTGTTGGTGACAAAGCCAATATAGGAGTGCACAAAAGATACATGTCATATATTATACCTTTAATAAAATATAAGACAACCTTAACTTTCCTACTTTGTCCTTGACACAAGTTAGAGTTTTCAATACTCTAATTTACGAAACAAGGCCGAGGAAGAAAATGTAATTGGGTCTCCAAGGGTCTACAAATGAATCCTCAAGGAACAAATTATTTAAATAGATAAGAAAAAGAAAATGGGATGTGACAATTCCTATCCTTATTAGGAAAATGATCATTATGTATTATTCTTGTTGTATGTATTTTCTTATTGAAAAATGTTTTCCATGGAATATGCTCTAGTTAGTCAATGCATTTATATTGTTAGTTTATTATTGCACCTAGTTTCTTTATGTTAGTCGACCTTAGTCAACTAGAGCCTTCATGAAGGGTCAAGCTTCTCCTATAGGATCAAGGCTGAGGAAGCTTGCAGCTTTGTGGTTGGGTGATAAATCCCTTGATGATATTCTCTCTCTATCTTGTCAAGATGGATGATATTGTATTGTCAGATGCTCATGTATTATGTTGACGTGCTCCTGAGGACTTCAAGATTGAGTCCTATTGCACTTATGTAATCAAGATATCCTTGATGGATTGTATCCCAATCTTCATGGAAAGATTTTTGTAAAATGTTGATTAATAGATTTGTGTTAATGAGATTTGAATTAAGTTTGTAAGCCTAGTGTTAATAAAGAAAGTTTTCTTCCTTCTACAAAGATTTTAAACTTTTGGGTTATTCTTCTTAGACTAAGTTTGTAGGTCTTTACAACATTTTAAATGTCGAATTAACACTTGTTATTGTAGGTATAATTGCGGGACAATAATAATAGGTAAATCCTATTTTGGGAATGGTACCAACCTTTCATGTAGACTACCATCCCGGAGGGGGCAAATATGTAAGCACTAAAAATGTACATGAGCTTGCACGAGGATCCTATGATGAGTTGTAACCCTAATCATGTACATGGAAGTGTGAATAAAATTCCCTCTCAGTGGTGCTCTTCTTGGTGACACATGGCTACCAATTCCTTCATCATTTCTTCTTAATTCTAACTTTTCTACACTTTCTCCTTTGTTGACATTTCTTCGTGTGCATTTTTTACCTTGCCTACATAGTTAATTTTTGTCATAACTTGGTAATTCCACCTTTCCTATACTTGTTGTGTGTTTCTCTACTCTTTAGAGGCCTTTAAATGACCTCCCAGATAAAACTCATCTTTTAGAGTTGACTTAACTTTTGTCCTTTCCGTATCCCCCATGGGTCCCCCCGGTCGACCCTACAGGTGAAAGGGGGAATCCTATTTATTTCATCTATTTCACATGTTTCAAAAGATAGATTGCATCTTTAGACCTCCAAGACTAACCTTCATCCATTAGTTTTTACCTAGAATCATTCCTTTTCTGGATCCCCACGGGTGACTTGACCTAGTGAAAGGGGAGATCCTATTTAAATTATCTGTTTGACTTGTCAACAAAGGTAGATTGCTTCTTTTACCCCCCAAGATCATTCACCAACTTCCATTTTTCACCCAGACCCCTTCCTCTAAGGGTCGTCCATGGATCGCCCCTGGGTGACCTATGGGGGGATTGAATAGTGAAAGGGGTGACTGATGGGCGATGTTCTCATGTTTTTAAATCTGTGTTTTCCTTCTCTATTTTTGCTCCATTTTACATGTAATTTTCACCCTAACATAGAATAAACTATTCTTATCCCATCCATCACCCTCAATCATGCATAATTAACTCTACTGATCTATTATGATCACCTCTTTAACTCATGCAAACTCCATTTTCTCGGCCTATGATAAGCTTTCATAGCTTCATCACTCCCTAATTATCTCAGTCGTCTCTTCAATCAAACTTGTTAGCTCTCCAATCAAGAGAGTTAACTCCTTAATCATCCCCACCTATCATGAGCCATTCCATACTATAAATACCCCTCACCTCTTCATTATTTCTGAAGTTGGAGAATGCTCTTTTCATCTTCACAAACTTTTTCAAGCTTCTTCATAGGCCTTTGAGCCTCTTTCTTCATTTATTTCTTTAGTTTTTCAAAGATTCAAAGCTTTCATTTCATTAGTTTTCATTGTTTCAAAGCTTCAAATCTTTCCCTTAGGAGGCAAATTTCATAGTTACAGCCATTCATTGCTTTTTTTTTCTCTCCATTAGCATCCTTAATGCTCACACAGGATGCACGTGCCTTTTATTTTTTCTTAGCATAGGTTGTCAAATCTTTCCAAATCTTCTCAAAGCATGTCAATGCCCATATTTTCTCAATCCAAGGCCATTATGCCCATTTAGCATGCTCGCATAGTGCTCATATCTCAATTATAGCTCAATAATTAGCTTTCTCAAGCTCAATTCGATCATTTCTTCTCTTCACAATTGCCACCAAGAGGAGGACCTCGTTGCTGCAAGAGGACGAAGAGGTTGCCATACAAAGGATTCCTAAGGGTAGTGCAAATACTCATGTGTCGACTGTATTTTAGGTTCTTTAATACTTTTTAGTGGTAATTAAATCACAGTTTGCTCTTGGAAAAAGTAATCTTGTTATTGCAATTTCCTTGATAGGATTTATTTCAAGTTAAGTAGATTAGCATTGTTAAATTCATTTCATTGTGATTCATAGATTAGTTTCATTCCAAGTATTCTTGAGTTCATAGTTTAGATCAAAAATCATTGTATAAAAACACCAAAAACATAGCATAAATTGCTTTAGGTAACTTCATGGTAAAGTTCATTCATATTTGAATTCATAGATAATTAGCTCATTTCATTATTCAATTCCAAGAAAAGAACAAAAAAGCTTGTATTGATATAGTTGCATCTATATCAAAACCCCAAAATTACAAAAACATTAGAAAAGAACAAAACAAAACTAGTACATAAAACCCTTAGTTTCATCACAAGGTACACTTTGCATAGTCAACATCAAAAACAAACCCTAGGTCAATACAAGGTCAACTCTAGTCAACTCCATCTTATCCAAGCACTCAAATGTGTCGAGGGATTAGAGGTAAGTGGGTTAGGGTTGTCCTTGAGGAATGAGAGGAAATCAACCCTAGAACACAACTCACACAAGAACAAGAACATATCCTTAGGGTGGTACAACAAGATATTTAAATCCAACAACTTCAAGCTTGTGAATAAACACTACAATGCACTAGGCACATCGTTGAATAGAATAGCTTGCTCACTAGACGTTGGAATCTAAGAAACCAAAATAGGGGAAATATCACAAGTGACCCTTCGGGTCATACTATTATCTCAACAACCACAACCATAAAAAGGGCTCAATAACTAGCCAACCACATAAGGCCCTAGACCAAGCTAACCACTCTCTAAAACATCTTGCTCCCTTGAGACCAAAACTGCCCCCAGGTCTCACCTCCACTCAACTAGCTCCTACCATGAGAGAGGGAGTGACTTGGAGGTAACTCATGGCAAGGAGAGGGTTCATGTGTGAATCGAGGCTAACTCACCTTGTGAGTCATGTTTTGAGTAACATAGGAATTGTTCTCCCTAAAACTGTTTGGAGTGAAACTATTTCTACAAAAAACTATTTAGTTGGTTGAAAGTGTGACACAAGTTTAAAATTTTATCCATAAATAGACCAAAAAGGCCACAAAAAGGATCCAAAAGGGATTTACTCAAGTTGATTTAAGCATTTTTCACTTAAATAGAAACTAAATTTTTAATTTAAGAACTCAAAAATCAAATAGAAATAACTAAAGGAATAGTAACCCAAAAATTCAGTCAAAGTAAATTAAATAAAAAAGCACACACTTTCCAACTCTCTCCATGAAGTGTGGAAATCAATCAAAACTCACATAGATGACAAACCAACTATCAAGGTGCAAAGAAACAGACTCACAAGAGCCATAAGGTCCCCTACTAGACCACATAGACTAGGTAAACTATTAAACTTCCAAACAAGTCAAATGAGATGATTAAGTGATATCCATAATGTTCTCCCCCACATACCTTTCATTTGCTATACACTTGTAAATGTCTTGCACATTCAAGGTCCACATCAAATCAAATAATAGAAATCATAGCCAAAGCACAATTGGACCAATATATCAACATGTTCATAAACATGGAGCATAGGATACACATAACATCTCAAAGCATGATAATCATAGATATCATCTTTAGTCTAGGTAATCATATCTATGGAATAACAAAAGCACTAATCATAATTAGTATCTCAACCAAAGTACAAGTGATGCTCTAATCAAACTCATACAACTCACAAATGGTATCATACTATCCAAGCATGGATATAAACCATACATATCAATGCATAGATGTAATCATGAACCAACAAGACAAATACCAAGTATGGATTAGCCCATAGATAACCATAGGCATCTTATGTCAAAATCCAATGCACACATCATCATAGATAATCTATCTATCCAATAATTCTAGGAAACATACTAAACATAAGCATCAATGGAGAATTAAGATATAGAAAGAAACACACATGGGTGGGCCTTACATCCACACTTTACACTATTATGGGATTCGTAAATGATTGCAAGATATCCAAAATGCCCCAACATGCCCTACTTCCCACTACCTATCTAATGCATAAACCTAATTTGCATTTAATCATTTTTTATAATACTCATAAAAGAGGCCACAAAAAAAATTTATTCCTCATCCTAGTAAGTGGAAATGAAGGAACAAATTAAACTTTATGTTTTATTCCCCTACCCTATTATGTGACAAAGAGCTCACTCCACAAAAAATATGAGGAATGTTCCTTTTAATATCCCATTCAAAATACTTAAGGAAACCTCTCTAATATGCTACCTATGGAATAGAGTCAAGGGGAAAAGAACAACTTGGGGACAAGGAACATTACCACTATAACCGAAGTTGAGAGCTAGACACAAAATTTAATAATGCAGAAAAGGTGTCAATAGGGCCCACCGCACTTATCTACATATTGAATGAATCCACACTTTACACTTTTATCAACTTCATAAATTATTGCAAGATATCTAAATTGCCTCAATATTCCCTACTTCTTACTACCTACAATGCAAAAACCTAATGCATTTAATCATTTTTTATAACACTTATAAAGGAGGCCACAAACAAAGTTTACTCCTCATTCTAGTAACTGAACAAGAGAGGCTATACTTGACAAATTAAAGTTTATGTTTTAACCCATACCTTATTATGTGATCAAGATCTCACTCCATAGAAAATATGAGGAATGTTCCTTTTAATATCCCCTTCAAAATACTTAAGGAAACCTCTATGATATGCTACCCATGGAAATGAAGTTGAGGGGAAAAGAACAAATTAGGGACAAAGAACACGACCACCATACCTAAAACCAAGACCTCAATACAAAAATTAATAATGTGTAAAAGGCAACACAACACCTTCCCCCATATCATGTGTGCCTACATTGCCTTATTAGAGTATGCTTCTAGAGCTACCTCTTTACTAGGGGCAACTTGCCTTCCCCACTTTGTCCTATGCTATCATTGTTTACCATATTACATTGGGGGACATCATGCCTTCCCCCATCTTACCTTTGATTTACATTTCTAGATTTATGACACCACTAGGGACTTATTGCCTTACCCCAACCATTGTGTGTTGATGCTCTTAGATGCCCCATTAGGGACATATGCCCATCCGAGTTCCCCATGTACCTATATGGGTGTATTTGGCCATTCAAAGCCACATCACTATTTTCATTTGCCCATGTTGGGGGTAACCTTATACCTTTAGATTCATCTCCAACCCATTAGATTTCCATGCCTTATCTTTCTTACAAGATGCATTTACCGCAATTACTACTTTACACTAGTTAAATGTTGACATGCTTATCCTTAGATTATATTTACATTTTATGTATTGTTCTTCCCTCTTCTCCAATTCCTTACATCCTAAAAATGCAGCCAATTATAGGGGACATATTATTACATTTACATTTGATGTATTGTTCTTCCCTCTCCTCCAATTCCTTTCACCATGTCTAGATGGAGCTTTAGCACATAGTGTAGCATTTCTTGATATGCCACATGAGATCACATTGTATAACTTTTTATACAAGCAAATTTTCTAAACCCTAATCCTTTTTTCACTTCCTACTTTCATAGATAGTTAATCAAGTTTGTAATTTGTACATATTTCATTTGTGAGACAGCTATTCATTGCACACTCTTTCTCTCTTTTATAGGTTCCCATGGAGTTTTCATGCCAAGGATGATGAACAATTGATGATATCTAAAGGGGTCCATTACTTTACATGGACCCATTACCCTTTTTTATGTCAAAATTACTTTCATGTATGTTTGTGCGTACTCACATACTTTGAGATACCTAATCATTTTAGGGTTCACATGCACTTCAAAATGGGGGCAAAATGTAATGGTGAAATTTGTATATCCATGCAAATTCTTGTTTATTTTTGGGCACATTTGGAGAGAATGTCTTAATACAATTACATATTGATAAATGACACATTCTTGTGTGAATTTGGGTTCATTCCTTGATCCTTCACTCGTCCCCATTTACACAAGTTCCCACATATCTTACCATACCTTATCCATTCTTACACATTCTCCCATACATTTCACATTTATTGCATCTTCCATGCTTGACATTCATTTCATGTCTAGATATTAGCGTTCCCTAATCTCAGGTCAATCCTATGCGTGCAAGATCAATCCACACTTACATATTGGACCGTTGAAATTCATATGCTCAAATTCAAAATTTTCAATGACTCCTAACCATTTCTTTATGCATGAGCCAACTTGGTACTTGATTCACATAATTATTTCTATGTTGTTGTATTTAAAGATATTCATTTGGACACTAATTCGCATCAAGGACATCAAGCATTCACTGAACAATCATTTGCATACAAGAAGTATTTATTAGAGGAAGACTTACAATTGGTGCACTAAAAGGAATTACATTTACATTAGAACAACCATCTAGGATATTTGCAGTGTGCTCATTGTCTGTTGGTGTCTGAATCAACAGAGGGTTTGCCAGCTCTAATGCTCCGGCAGATTCAGCCAACAGATACAGGAGGTTGTGTGAGCTGCCTCCCCTTCACTTCTGGTTCTGCCACACCAAGGGGGGTATCCCTATAGCTAAAGATGTAACATTGACTAGCCCAATGATAGAAAGATTTAGCTTGACAACAACAGGTAGAATACTCTCATGTGTGGACCAAGATGTGCATGATACATCACAATGTTGGCAACATTCTTGGACATATTTATCCATTTGTGGATGAGAGTATGCAAGGGTCCTACTCCTACTCCTACAAACTAACAAGATGGAAGTATGAAAAGATGGATTTTATGTTTTGGATGCAAGACAAGGGGTTTTGGATCATAACTACTAACCCAGGAGCAGACCAGTGCCTATCTTAGGGCAAGGAGTCAACTAGACGTATACAAGAGAATAGATTGCATTTTGGATTCAAGTTTCAAGGGGTTAGATTGATGCTTGCCTTACAAACATCACCCAAGAATAGGTATTTAGCTGCCTCTACTTACATATATCCAGGCTGACACACAACCCTCTCCATACTTCACCTAAAACAATTTAATCCACTCCTTGAATGGAAGTTAGAGATGAAACATGTGATACAGAAATCCATACCCTAGAACCTAAGAAACCCTTAGCAGCTAGATTCAAAAGAAGGAAAAGTATGCGACACATGGAGACAAGTAGCTAAACACATGCATAAGAGCATTTTTCATATAGAACAATAATGAAACTGAAGATATCTGCAATGTACATTCATAATGCAACTCATAAACTCTAAAAATGAGATAAAACAGCAAGGAAATGCCCTTTTTTTGCTATTCACACAAAAATGCCCAGGTCTTCAACCACACAAATGAGTAACACCACCTGCTATATATAGTAAGGAAGGTGTACTCAACATTAAAAGTACATGGCAATTCAAAATTTGCCAAATACAGTGCATCATGAGAAATGGCGCTCAACATTAAATGCAGCAGGTAGAGGAGGAGACAGGGAGGTCTCGAGCCTTGCGTCGCCACCTAGGGATTCACAACTTCAATCAGGTGGTTGATCCGTCCATGCCTTCGCCCATACCCTATAACATCTACCATTAAAAGCATACCAACCTGCGGCCTTGGGAAATGCAGTAGACTATGCGCTTTGAAACTTTCCTACCAAAAATCATGACCTGACTTTTCAAATCATGTGGGAACTAATTATCCCACATTCACCCCACAACGACCTCCTCAACACTTTATAAACTAGGTCATGAGCACATATGATGTCACGTAATTTTACCTTGCATGACCATCAAACCATCTGCCAAGACCCCATCATCATGACCCATGCCATCGGCGAACCTCCTACATGATATCCTGATATGAAAAATCACCCTTGCGGGAAATATCACCCGCATATGAAAAATATCACCCGATATTACATCAACGCAACCTAATGCATCAGAGGAAGATCCTCCTCATCATATTCATACCAAATACCTCACTGATGATCCTTCCGTACTTGCCCATGTCCCCATAGGTGATCGGCGGGACCCCCATCACATCTGCTGATAATATCATGTCGGAGACCACATGATGCATCTCACCAAATCCTGATGATGTCATTGTCATATCGGTGAAGTAGGGTGATACTCGTAATATGACCTAATATTTGAAACATCACCCCCTAGGTGGAAGATCAGGTCATATATGAAATATGACCCCCCACAAGAATATCAGGGTGACAGAAACCCTGACTTAGAACTTTTTTGGATTTTTTGGGAAGGTGCCTTCAAAATTAATTGTTTGAAACCTGAATATTCATGCAGGCACCAACACTGGCTCTGTCTGGGGACGCATGCCTCTTGCAAGCATGGTGAGAACCATAGATCTTTGGGATGTAGACCAATCCCTTATCCATTGGGCACAGAGTCAAATACTTATCTGCATCACCAATCACACTTGGTGGCCTAAGGCCACCAAGAAAGGAAAAACATGTATCTCCCCTTGTCAAATACCTTGTTTTCATCTGATATCACTGGATCAAGCCTGAAGATGTTGCCATGATATATCCACAAACAAACCTTGTCATTTGCATATTCAACCCTCTTAACTAGCTTACCACTGTCATCCTTATGCAAACAACATGTGAATGTCATATTTATCAAACAATGCAAATTCATATGACATATAGCACTTATCATCATCTGTATCAGCAACATGCATTGTAAAATGATCTCCTAGCTGGACTAAAAACTAAAAGTACTCAAAGTCCACCATGTAGCTAGGAGCATCAGGCCTCATTGTATCATAAGCTGGCATATCAGGGAAAAAGCTTTCAAATTGACAATTGTGCACATCATGTACACAATCATCAGCTGCACCAAGCTGGAAAGAATCAGGCTCTGGCACCTTTCTACAATAACCCTCATGATGTATGTTGGTTTCCCCTTCATCAGGATAAAAAATAGAATCCATATCAATAACAGTGCCTTGACTCTCACCATACTCAAACAGATCCTCATCATTATATGTATCAAAAGAGGTTGATCCAAGTGTTTCAGCTGCACTATGGTATGCCACTAGTTCGTGGGTAGCAGAACATGCATTTTCATTACCAATGAATTCCTTGTGTGGAGGAGTATTAGCCTGTGTACCATAAGCAAAACCAAAATCAAACAAAGAACAATCATGCTCATCACTAGCACTTGTTTCAATCTCTGATTGCTCTTCATCATCTCCATGTGTCTGAATAAAAGGAAATGATTCAAACATGGAATTGCTCCTCTGTTTTCTTATCTCTTCTCTATCCTGAGCACAATACTCACAATCATCTCCACAAACCCAATCAAACAAGTACTCATTGTTGTCCATAACCACATCATTCTTTTCAGAACTAGAAACCTCAGCCCTGAAATAGGAGTCATCATTGATCCTTCTACTAGCATCCTTCATTGGTGAATTTTCATTTTCATCTTTATCTCCACATGATGCCATGATCACTTGGTCATTTGCAACTACACAACTGTTATTCACACCAAATCCTGTGGACAGGGAATTCAGCATGTGCTCATTTCTCATTTTTTCTATACTTTCTAAAAACTTGTATGCCATCTGCATACTTGTTATCTTGAATTCCCCCAATAATGCACTAGAGCCCTCCTCAAAAGCTTCAAAGTATATGCCAACACAGGATGAAATATCAAGTCTGAAGGCTTCAGGGATTTGTGAAAGGGCTACTGTAAATCTATGACTGAAATCAATACTAGGCTCTTCACCTTGTCTTCTAATTTCCATTAATCTTGCAACAAAATCAGCAGGTTCTCTTGCAAATTCCTTTCCAAAACAGTCAACAAGTTCATCCCAATAGGCAAAGGATCTCTTTGGAAAGATCAAATACCAATCTCTAGCTCTAGCACCAAAGGATCTAACAAAAAATCTCATCCACATATCCTCATCTCTAAATGAATGTTTCTCCATGAAGCTTTGAAAATTTTGGATATGTGCACCCCCATCACACACACTCTGTCCACTACATCTAGGCATCTGATTATAGATCTGAGTAGGCATACTTTCAACTTCATAATCAACCCATGGCAAATCTAGTTGATCATACAAATGATCAAAAGGGCTGACAAGAGGTTTGGCCTTCTGACTAGCAGACACAACAAGGTTATTACTATTTAACTGAGCTTGCCTAGCCTCTAAGGATATCAACCTATTCTTTATCTCTTCAATTCTTTTACTCAACATTTCATCCCCCTCTTGACTGAGTATGGGTGACTACATATTTAGATTCATATAAATTTCACTCTTAGACATCCTATGTCTACCTAAGACCTAAGGCTGCCCCCGGCATCTAACTTATGCAATAAAACAACAAATATAAATGGGAAGGAGCTAGGTACCTTTTCTCATCCAGATGCTGAAACCATGAATAGGAAACTCTTTTATCTCAACAACATACATCAGCCTTTCATGTGCACTAAAACTTTTTTGCAGAGTCACCACCTCTCCAAAGAGGATAAAATTTTCAAACAACTAAAATCTCATCAAATATTTTTCTGAGTTCATCCCACCAGCAAAGCACCATATTGATAGTGACTCAGATGGGCCACAAGATACCACTTTACATTAACTTCCCAGCGAAGTCACCAAATCTGTTGGTGACTCGGATGGGCAAAAATTCACTAGAGACTGCAGGATAACACTTTTGAATCACATCCCCAGCGGAGTCACCATTTTTGTTGGTGACTCAGATGGGAAAAACTTCACCAGAGACTATAGGATAACACTTTCAAATCACATCCCCAGTAGAGTCACCATTTATGTTGGTGTCTGAATCAGCAGAGGGTTTGCCAGCTCTAATGCTCAGGCAAATTCGGCCAACAGATACAGGAGGTTGTGTGAGTTGCCTCCCCTTCACTTCTGGTTCTGCCGCACCAAGGGGGGTATCCCTATAGCTAAAGATGTAACATTGACTAGCCCAATGACAAAAAGATTTAGCTTGACAACAATAGGCAAAATACTCTCATGTTTGGACCAAGATGTGCATGATACATCACAAGGTTGGCAACATTCTTGGACATATTTATCCGATTGTGGATGAGAGTATGCAGGGGTCCTACTCCTACTCCTACAAACTAACAAGATGGAAGTATGAAAAGATGGATTTTATGTTTTGGATGCAAGACAAGGGGTTTTGGATCATAACTACTAACCCAGGAGCAGACCAGTGCCTATCTTAGGGCAAGGAGTCAACTAGACGTATACAAGAGAATGGATTGCATTTTGGATTCAAGTTTCAAGGGGTTAGATTGATGCTTGCCTTACAAACATCACCCAAGAATAGGTATTTAGCTGCCTCTACTTACATATATCCAAGCTGACACACAACCCTCTCCATACTTCACCTAAAACAATTTAATCCACTCCTTGAATGGAAGTTAGAGATGAAACATGTGATACAGAAATCCATACCCTAGAACCTAAGAAAACCTTAGCAGCCAGATTCAAAAGAAGGAAAAGCATGCAACACATGGAGACAAGCAGCTAAACACATGCATAAGAGCATTTTTCATATAGAACAACAATGAAACTGAAGATATCTGCAATGTACATTCATAATGCAACTCATAAACTCTAAAAATGAGATAAAACAGCAAGGAAATGCCATGTTTTTTTGCTATTCACACAAAAATGCCCAGGTCTTCAACCACACAAATGAGTAACACCACCTGCTATATACAGCAAGGAAGGTGTACTCAACATTAAAAGTGCCTGGCAATTCAAAATTCTCCAGATACAGTGCATCATGAGAAATGGCGCTCAACATTGAATGCAGCAGGTAGAGGAGGAGACAGGGAGGTCTCGAGCCTTGCGCCGCTGCCTAGGGATTCACAACTTCAATCGGGTGGTTGATCCATCCATGCCTTCGCCCATACCTTGTAACATCTGCCATTAAAGGCATACCAACCCGCGGCCTTGGGAAATGTAGTAGACTGTGTGCTTTAAAACTTTCCCACCAAAAATCATGACCTGACTTTTCAAATCATGTGGGAATTAATTATCCCACATTCACCCCGCAGCGACCTCCTCAACACTTTATAAACTAGGTCATGAGCACATATGATGTTGTGCAATTTTACCTTGCACGACCAATGAACCATCTGCCAAGACCCCATCATCATGACCCACGCCATCAACGAACCTCCTGCACGATATCCTGATATGAAATATCACCTTGATATGAAATATCACCCTGATATGAAAAGTCACCCTGATATGAAAAGTCACCCTTGCGGGAAATATCACCCACATATGAAAAATATCACTTGATATTCCATCGATGCAACCTAATGCATCGGAGGAAGATCCTCCTCATCATATTCATACCAAATACCTCACTGATGATCCTTCCGTACTTGCTCATGTCCTCATAGGCGATCGGCGGGACCCCCATCACATCTGCTGATAATATCATGCCGAAGACCACATGATGCATCTCACCAGATCTTGATGACGTCATCGTCATATCGGCGAAGTAGGGTGATATTTGTAAGATGACCTGATATTTGAAGCATCACCCCCCAGGTGGAAGATCAGGTAATATATGAAATATGACCCCCCACAAGAATATCAGGGTGACAGAAACCATAACTTAGAACTTTTTTGGATTTTTTGGGAAGGTGCCTGCAAAATTAATTGCTTGAAACCTGAATATTTATGTAGGCACCAACATTGTCTACTAATCCTTAGCACAATCATAAATCTAGTATCTCAGGGGGCTTGACCTAAGAGAACTTGTCCCCTGGCGATTTAACAACCTCCTTAAGGTATTTTTAAATATCATGAGTCCTTATGACAAAAATGAAGAGGAGAATCCAACAAACTAGGAAACATAATTGCACAATTAGTAGGATCAAATATGTGATGTATAGAATAGTTTTGTGGTGGTAAGAGTGGCCTAGAACTGTTGATTTGACCTAAAGATGATGAAATTTTAGCACAAAAATCTAGACAACAAGTACACCCAATTTCCCTACTTTTCTATGATAAAACAACAAACATCAATGCCACATCAAATTTACTCATCAACTTCATTCATATAACTAAGTACCCCTATCCTTTACATTTAATTTATTAACTTATTATTTAATTCTAATCACTATACTCCCTTAACTGTCTTGTGAATTAATTTAGGTTAATTTATACTAATTTAATTTAGGTTAATTTATGCTAATTTAATGTAGGTTAATTTAAGTTGATTCAATTAATCTAGGTTAATTTATACTTTTAATTTGATTAATCCTTTATTGAATCTAAGAAAATGTTATTTTCCTTTACAATTATTTAAACACTTCAAAATTTAGTATGAGGTCAAGTAAGATGGTGTGAGGATCAGGAAATGGAAATCTAAAGATCTTTGGCCAAATCAATAATTTCCTCTTCTCATTGACTGATTAGCTCATATTTTAGCATCTTGGAAGGTCTCTTTAGATAGACATTCAAATATCAATGGATGGGGTTTAAAAGGTTTTGGGATCTACACAGTGAAAACTAGTTATAAAACTTTTTTGGTAGAAAACCTAAAATTTAAGAACTCTGAGCTTTGGAAAAGGGTCTGGCATCCTAAATATTAGCCAAATTTTAATGCTTGCATGCATCTTGCAACTTTAGATAAATTTCTTCATCATGATAATCTCTAGAAACATGGGGTTGTTGGTCTGAATAGACGTATCATTTACCTTCAAGATGAAGAGACTAGAAGAAATCTTCTTTTAGCTTACCACTTTCCTTCGCCACTTTTGGTGTGATTTGTTGAGAATTTCATAGAATAATTATGATTCTATCTAATATTCTCTTTTGAATCAACCACAACCCTCTTTGAAGCTAAAAGCCATTAATTTTTTGCATGATATTGGTCCTAGTTTGATTTGTAGGAATATATGGTGGGAACACAATCAAATGATTTTCAATGGTACAACTAGGCATATCAGTTAGGTTTGGGGTATAATTATAGCCAATTTGAAAGAAACCTGTAAAGTTTGGATTCAAGATTATCAAGTGAATTATTGGTGGGAGGTCAAAGTTATAATGAGACTTGGTATTTGTGTGGTCTATCTCTCTTCTACCTCTTCCAATAATAACCTTCAGGAATTCAAATTACTAAATGAGAACGTCCTCCTCCAGGCTTGGTTAAAATTAATATTGGTGGAGCTTTAAAAGATAATCCTAGAAATGCTAGCATCAAAGGCGTTTTGATCATAATGGTAGGGTTAAGTTTTGGTTTGCTAGAAATCTTGGTGTTGGTTCTAATAGTTTTGTTGAGACTATGGCCATTCGTCGAGATTTTTTAGAAGAAAAGATTAAACATTTTACTAATGTTATTATGGAATCTAACTCTAAAATATTGATTGACTACTTCAAAAAGGAGTCTTCCTCTCACTTCCAATAGTGGCAGTTGAATGAATATAATAAAAACATCAGCATCGTCATTCATGGTTTCAATGTTGTTAAGTGGAAACATACTAGAAAGGAAGGAAATTAGATTGTTGATTTATTAGCTAAATCAATGTCTAATTGGAATGACATCAAGGTTGATATTGTAAATAATTAGGATTGCCCTATTTGGGACTTGACCTAAGACTTTAGTGTTCTTGTGAATAGTGACTACAATGCCTCTCTATATTTTTTATTTTTTTTGGTGTATACAGAATTATGATTCAAGGTAAATAATGAAGATAAATTCAATATAACTCAATACCTTCACCTCAAATCAAACCCTCACACTTAGATAGAATGGAGAAGAGTGCACCCTAATTATACTAGCTTTATTCTCTTAGATATTGATTGATAATATGATATTTTGATTGCTCATTTATGTAGCATAACCTTAGATAAAGATGATGGATATAATAATGAATGATAATGGAAGAACTAAGATGATTTTGACACCATGGTGTTGTATGAAGATGTGATGTGTGGAAGGCTTGGTTGAGGCTTGATTTCTAGAGGTTGGCTATGATGAATGAAGGGCTAGGATTAGAACATTACATCAATGTCTAGAATTGGTTGAGAGAACATTAGGGCAAGGATAAAGATTTCTAGGGCAACAAAGGAAGCTTCTAGGGTTTATCCTTATGTGAATGGCTAGGATTAGCAAATGTAGTATGAGATGGATGGCTGGAATGCTCACTTATTGATTATGGACACTCATTTAATGATTGTGGCAAGTGGTTGAGGATAAGGACAAGTGGTCATGTGACTCTCCATAATTAAATAATAATAAAATTATTTAATTAATTATTGAAGAGGGGATGATGGCAGGATAAATTAATTAAATAAATATGATTTATTCAATTAATTTTGGCTAAAAGGGATAAATGGATAAATTAAATAAATATAATTATTTATTTAATTTAGGTGATGGAGGAAGTGGATTAAGTAAATAAATATAATTTATTTAATTAATTTAGAAAATGGATATGGTAAAGGGGACTCTTAGGAGAAAAGTGTCGCAAAGTGTCACAAGGTAGTGTCAATGAGGTGATGAAAGTGACATGGTCAATTTTAGGTGTCTACATTTTGCCCCTCTTTGAGATGATGTTGCAACTAAGAGAAGTAACATCATTTCAAAGAAGATAAGGTATGGATGAAGGGAAAAAGGATGGAAAAGGATGCTCCAGCCACTTAAAGGAGTGACAATGAGGAACGATGTAAGGATGGGATTCCCTCTCAAGAGGAGAGGCAGGTTGGAAGAACACATGTATGCTCTTAAAATGGATGAAAAGATAAGGGATGAATAAAAATGGATGAGAAAGATGTTATGCTGCATTAAGTGAACAACCATATAGTTTGATTATGCACCAAGGTATAAAGACCATGGTGACGATGTGTCATGTGCACCTAGCATAATACAACCTTGTCTAGATGTATGAGGAAGGAAACTTGGAGCATTAAAGTCCAAGTGCACAAAAGGTATGAAATAACCTTAGATGCAAAGGACAACTGGTATGCAAAAAGCTATTCCACCATACACAATATATGAATATTAGCTGGAGTAATATGGACTTGATACAAATGCAAGATAAAATGATAACACACACAAGCAAGCAAGCATGCATGCACAAATGATTCAAAAACAAACAAGGTATTGCCCCTATCAAGTTGTAAACTGATGATTAATTGATTGATTGATTGATTAAGATGTTGTTGCCATTATGGGGAATAATATATCCCTAGATCAACACAAGAATACGAGAATGATATATCCCATTGATGATGATTGATTGGTCGGGTTGATTAGGTTGACAGCAAGATTGGAAACAAAACCAAGGATGTGATTAGATGATTTGACTAGATTTATTAGCTAGATTGGTATGGATTAAGGATGAGTTGCATTTGGATTTATTTCTTGGATTTTTAGATATTTGATTGTTTTAATGTTTTTGGAATGTTTTGATTTTTTTGGATTTTTGGTATGTTTTGATTTTTTGGATTTTTGGTAATGTTTTGGGATGGCATTGGATTGTAGTTTGGATAGCCTGGATGCTAGATACCAATGACAAGGGAAAACTAGGTCTAGAGGTAAGGATGAAAGGATGATTGGACAGATGGACAAAAGGATTATGAATGGAAGATGAGAAGGATGGAGAATACATAGGAAGAGCATGCCTCACTCTAGGTAGTAGACTTGGGATTTTGCATGACAAAGCTTATGAAGATAGGGTGATAGGATTGGTTAGAAAAGACTAGGTATATCAAGAGATGTCCAAAGCATTTTTCAACATTTTTCCCCTATCCTTAGCAAGATCAAATGAAGGGAGGATATGTATTTGGATAGGATGGTAAGATAGGTATGACAATATAATGGATGAGGATGGTAGGATAGGATGAAAATGATAGTAGGGGATAGATGAGACATGCCCGGGCCAAGTGTAAGGTATGTGGACAATCGATCTACACATGATGCATGTTTGCCAAGTTTTCATCATGGTACAGAATTATGATCCAAGGTAAATAATGAAGATAAATGTAATATAACTCAATACCTTCACCTCAAATCAAACCCTCACACTTAGATAGAACAGAGTACAGTGTACCCTAATTCTACTAACTTTGTTCTCTTAGATATTGATTGATAATATGATATGTTGATTGCACATTTCTACAGCATAACCACTGGGTAAAGATGATGGATAATGTATGATAATGGAGGACAAAGATGGTGGATATGATAATGAGAGAGCTAGGATGATTTTGACAACATGGTGTTGTATGAAGATGTGATATAAAAATGGCTTGGTTGAGGCTTGATTTATAAAAGTTGGATATGATGAATTAAGGGCTAGGATTAAAATATTAGATCAATGGATAGAATTGGTTGAGACAAGATTAGGGAAAGGATAAGGATTTCTAGGGTTTCAACGAAAAATTTTAGAGTTTATCCTTATGTGAATGGCTAGGATTGAAAGATGTAGTATAAGGTGGATGTCTAGGATGGAAAGGTTAATTTAATGTTGGAGACACTTATTTAATTAAAGTGGCAAGTGGTTGAGGATGAGGACAAGCTAGTCATGTGACTCTCAATAATTAAATTAAATAATAAAATTATTTAATTTATTACTGGAGAGGGGATAATGGGAGGATAAATTGATTAAATAAATCAAATTTATTCAATTAATTTTGGCTAAAAGGGATAAATGGATTAAATAAATAAATATAATTTATTTATTTATTTTAGGTGATGGAGGAAATGGATTAATTAAATAAATATAATTTAATTAATTAATTTGGGAAAGGGATATGGTAAAGGAGACTCTTAGGACAAAAGTGTCACAAGGTGGTGTCAACAAGGTGATGAAAGTGACATGGTCAATTTCAAGTGTCTACATTTTGCCCCTCTTTGAGATGGTGTTGCGACTAAGAGAAGTAACATCATTTCAAAGAAGATAAGGTATGGATGATGGTAAAAGGATGCCCCAGCCACCTGAAGGAGTGACAAGGAGGAATGATGTAAGGATGGGATGGCCCCTCGAGAGGATAGGCGAGTTGTAAGAACACAGACATGCTCTAGAAACCAATGAAATGGATTAGCTAAAGAAAGGATAGTGGATGGAAAAGAAAAAATGGATGAAGAATACGCTATGTTGCATTAGGTGAGCAGCCATATAGTTTGATATAGCACTAGACATTATGCACCAAGGTATAAAGACTAGGGTAACGGTGTGTCATGTGCACCCAACATAATACAACCTTGTCTTGACATATGAGGAAGGGAACTTAGAGCATTAAAGTCCAAGTGCACAAAAGGTATGAAATGACCCTCGATGCAAAGGAAGACTAGTATGCAAAAATCTATTCCATCATACACAAGATATGAATATTAGCCGGAGTAATAAGGAATTGACACAAATGCGAGATAAAATGATAACACACATAAGAAAGCAAGCAAGCATGCACAAATGATTCATAAAAACAAACAAGGTATTGCCTCTGTCAAGTTGTAAACTCAGGATTGATTGATGGATGATTAAGATAGTGTTGTCATGGCAAGGAATGATATATCCCTAGATCAACACAAGGATACGGGAACAATATATCCCATTGATGATGATGATGATGATTGATTGATTGATTGATTGGGTTGACAAGGTTGGAACAAAACCAAGGTATGTAATTGGATAATTTGACTAGATTGATTGACTAGATTGGTATGGATTAAGGATGACTTGCATTTATATTTATTTTTAATTTTTTTGGTTTTTAGATTTTTTTTTTGGTTTTTTTGGATATGTGATTTTGATTTTTTGGATTTTGAAATGTTTTGGGATGGCATTGGATTCCAATTTGGATAGCCTAGATGCTACATATCAATGACAAGGGAAAACTAAGTCAAAGGACAAGGATGAAAAAAGGATTAGATAGATGGCCAAAATGATTATGATTGGAAGATGAGAAGGATGGAGGATACATAATGGATGGAGGGAGGGAGGGGTTAGGATGTGATCTCCAAGGACTATGTCGCATAGGAATAACATGCCCCACTCTAAATATTAGACTTAGGATTTGTTCGTGACAATTTTTGTGATGATAAGGATGATAGGATTGGTCAAAAAAGATTAGGTATATCAAGAGATGTCCAAATCATTTTTCAACATTTTGCCCCTGTTCTTAGTAAGATCCAATAAAGGAAGGGAGAATAGCTATGTGGTTAGGATGGTAAGATAGGTATGACAATATAATGGATGAGGATGGTAGGATAGGAGGAAAATGATAGTAGGGGATAGATGAGACAACATGCCCCCAAGTGTAAGGTAAATGTACAATCAATCTACACATGACACTTATTTTCTAGGTTTTCATCATGGTACTTATCCAAGGCACCAGTGAGGTGGTTTTCAACATTGGACGAAGGGATTTCTCTTTACTATTTTGATTTATTTTTCTTTATTTTTCTTTTTTTTGGATGGGATTAGGGGATATGGATAAGAGAGATTTGGAAGAGAATGGGGACTCAAGTGTCTAGTTCTAGGAAAGGTAATAGTGTCCCATGTTGGATGCATGTCGCACATGAACCATGTCGAGTGTCATTATGTGCATGGATGTTGGTAGATGAGTGGATGAGATGGAAATGGAGTGGATTATGGATGGATAGTGGATTATGATGTGGATGTGGATTATGGATGGATGATAGGTTTATGCAAAAGCTTAGACCATAGTAAGGTGATGGGGGAGATATGTAGGATAATGGATATAAGATGGAGAGATGGAGGTATGTGGGAATGTCGTGGAATGGAATGGAACCAAGACCAATGGTTCCACACACCATGATGGAAATTAAAGCTTTTGATTTGGAGGAGGTGTAGGAAGCAATGGAGATTGGGATTTCATTATGGATTTAGGAACCAAAATGGACCTATGGTTTTTATGATTTTTGCATTAGGTGTCGGATAAAGGAATTGGGGATTTTTGTGAGTTAGAATGGGATTGGGATGCTCCATTTGGATTGATGAATTTTAATTGGGGACTTGTTGATACCTGAAAAAACTAGTTCCCAACTTGCTCTATTATGCCCCAAATCCATCAGAATCCCACTTTGTGCCTTTTGTTGAAGAGCCCATCATTTATATCCGATCTAAGACTATTTTGAATGGGTTCCCTCCAATAGGTTTCTATGTGTTTGCCTTTTGAAATGTAATGAAAACCCTCAAAATGACTAAGTCCCAAAATTCTAAGTGTTTTCCTTGTATTTTCTACCTTTTTCAGAGTTTTTGAGTTTCAGGTTCCTATCTTCCATTATACCTTTTCTATTGGCTCTAAAGTCTAATTTAGTTCCTTACAAATTCTTCTAAGTATTTTAGGCATCGAAGGTCGAGCTTGCAACTTTTCATCTTCTTCAGAGCATGCATTAATGGAAAAAGCCTGACTTCCAAAGTCTACCAAGGGTTTGAAAATTTTTGAAGTGTTGTGAATTTCAGAGGTCAGAGTGGTGGTCTTTTGTCTTCTTCTAAAGCAAGTGGAAGGGAGAGGTCCTAGTAGCCAAAGTTAGATGGAGTTTTAATTTTCCCAAGTGTTGCAGGCAGCAACAGGCAAGAGGTCTCTTTTCTTCTTCTTTTCTTTTGGAAGGAAGAACGTGGAAGGCTCATTCGTCAAAGCCTGCTGAGGCTTCAAAGTTTCTAAGTGTTGCAGATGTCAGTGACCAAGAAGTTTCTCTTCCTCCTTTCTTTTTGAAGATGGCAGGCAGGAGGCCCAACAACCGAAGTCTGGCGAGTTCACATTCTTCTAAGTGTTTCAGATGGTGGAAAGTGGGAGTTCTCTTTTCTTCCTTCTTTTTTGAAGGTGAAAAGAGGAAGGCTCGATGGCTGAGGTCCACTAGTTTCAAAGGTTTCTAAGTATTTGCAGTATTTTCTTTCCATTTGGCAAGTGATAAGAGGAAGGCTCAATCATTGAAGTCTATTGAACTTCTAAAATGTCTAAGGATTTCATACTTTGGTGAGTGGGAGTTTTCTTCTACCTCTTTTTTGTTGGAAGGTGGAATGTGTAAGGTCTAGGGCCTGATCCCCAACAAACTTCATAATTTCTTCTAAGTATTTTAGAGCTAAGGATCGAGTGTTTCTTCTTTTCAAAAGCACGATGCATGGTGAAGGCCCAATCTCTAAAGCCCAATGGTTTCCCTATTGCCCCTTTCAGACTTTAGAGATTAGGGTTTCCTTCTTCACCTTTCAAAGGCCCAATCAGTGGAAGCCTAATTAGAGAAAGCTTGATTGATCGGGGCCTGACTTGTTTCATCTTCCCAGCTCTTTCTACTATTTAGGATGCAATGGGACTACTCAACAACCTTCCTAGCCTCCATTAATGCATCATTAGAGCCTGATTGCTTGTAGAAAATTGATTTATTGTCCCCCTATGCCATTGTAACTCCTTTGCATTGAATTTCTTATACGCAAGGCATGGGCAAACACTCTTCTTTAGTAGATTTCCAGGGCAAGGTCATGTGGGCAAGCTCCAAGGACACATAAATGAATTTATTGTAGCATGGGCAACTGGTTTTCCTGGTTGACCATTCTTTCCCACATCCATGGCTACTACAATGATCAAAAAATCTGTATATGCATACGTTTGAGATGTATTTTAGGTTGGTCATTTTGGGCAAAATTTCTCTCTACAAGTGTTGAGCATCCAAGGTAGTTAGGGCTTCATCTATTGTTCATTTTTAGTTTTTCGAGAAGCACCTATCAAAAGTGTATGTAAAATATATTGTAATCTTGATATCAATTCATTTTTTTTTCTCCATTGCTATAAGTGTTCTTTCAAGAAGCCTCTTTCGCAGTTAGGGTCTTCTCTTGCCATATTTAGCGGTATGATTGTAAAACCTGATTTGAATGAATGTGATAGTTCTTAATCTATTTTCAAGCTTTGTAAAAGGTCATTTCAATATTATATATGGAAGAATGTTGTATGGTGTTTGATTACTAAGTATTCTCATGTTTTGATATTGATTTTTGTGCATCTAAGTAACTAGATAGGCATTCATTCATACATCCCTTTTAATGTTTTCCTTTGATGAAATTGAAACTCTATAACCCATTCGATAGGCACCAGTCTGAGAGGCCTCTGATCACCCACATTCTATTGAAAAATCAAAACAATGCATCAAGTCTTAGATGTATTTATAGTTCCATAAGCATCCTCCTTCTATAGGATTGCTCTTATCAGCTTAATCAAAGGCATGTGCAGCTAGTTTATCTTGATCTAGTGACAGCTTTGGGGTCAAGTGTACATTGGGTATGGTTGTGTTTGTTTGTTTGTGTCCTATTTCATGCCTTTATGAATATGCCTCCTAGGTCTAGCTAAGCCTGAAGTGTAGATGAGTCTACCCACTCCTATAAGTTGGCCAAAATCACCCTAAACATGTTGATAAACCCCTTTTAATCACCCTTATGACACCTCTGGCCTAGATGATTGTAAAATGTTTCAGGGTTTTAAGTTGTAGTAATTTTGGGAACCAACATTTTGGCGTCGTTGTCAAGGAACCAGTGAATCAATCTAATTCTAGTTGTTGTAGTATTGAAGTGCAGTATTTGTTCAAGTATCTCTTCCCAACAGGGGAAGTGCCGACTCTATATTTACAACCCAAAAATTAATTGTAGTTTGAAAAAAAAAATTGCAATGAATAGAGGAAGGAACTAGGAGCAACTTGGGCATGATGAATCCTCTAGTAGTACAGGAAATACGAGGAGTAGATGGAGGACAAGAAACCCCAATGTGGTGCCTCCATTAAATACCCAAGACCAAATAGGTACCTCTAGCAGAAATGATACATTTGTTGATCTCAAGAGCCAATATCAGTATACTTCTAAGGACTTTGCAGATAACATACTCAGAACAAACAATAGGATAGGAATGAGTATGATGTTAGAAGAAATGAGAATATGGTTTGCAAAGGAAGTAGAGATAGATCTCATGGTCCACATTTGAGAACATTTGGAATGCCCGCTGAGAATTAAGAGACATATCAAAATATTAGGTACCCTACTTCTCCCACGTGAACACTTATAGGTCAACATGATAACATTCCTAGTGAAGGAGATCAGCAGGAGTAGCCTAGTGATGAGCAAAGAGAAAGAAGAATCTAGGATGAGCTTGACCTGCTTGATCTTAGGAATAGACAAAGAGAGGTGCAGGCCTTACTTGATCAACAACAAACCCAACTTGCCTAGCTATCCCAGGGAAACCAAAATGCATAGCAGTAGGGCCATAATCAACAATACAACTAACAACAACATCAACATCAACATCAACAAATGGGATAACAGGGTGTAAATAATGCCTATGCTCAAAATATTAACAATTAGCTACCACAAAATCAAGTGAATCAACAATATGGTAATGTTCAGAACCATGGGCCTACACAACGAAGACAAGCACAAAGATTTCCTCCATTGAGGTAGCCATTGGGAGATAAGAGGTATAAACAACTTGATTTCTTTGGCATACCTGACTTTCCAAATCTAATTCCAAATGAGATTAGGGGAAAGATTCCTAGGTTTCAAGGCAACAATGCTATCACAGGTGAGGAGCATTTTAGACACTTTATTAATGTCACTAATAAGTATGAAATTGAGGACATGATGAAATTATTTGTACACTCATTGGAAGAAAGTGCTAAGGAATGGTATAAGGCTCTCCCTGAAAATAGTATTGACTCTTGGGAGGAGTTCATGAGAATATTTAGATTACAATATGGGGATAGGATTGATCCTAAGTTTGTCATCCATGAACTCACAGCTATCAAAAAGGCAATAAATGAGACAGTAGCTGATTTTAATAGCTGCTTTATCATGACAATGAGAAAGGTACCTCCTCATATGATACCTAATGAGTCTATGTGTTTGGTTTTATATTGTCATGCATTTGACTGAAAGATTGTTATTGTTTGAGGGACAAGAGTCCATAAACATTAAGGGAGGCATATGCTATAAATATAAATATTGAAAGCAACATGAGGGCTTTAGAAAAAACATCAAAAGGTTTGATGTAAAATTGTCCCAGTCACACAAAGTAGCTTTCAATAAGCCCCTTACTACTAAAGACAAATTCGATAAGCTTATGGAGGTTATGAAAGATTTATCCTACAAGGTTGCTAGAAATGATAAAGGGTTTCCACCTCATGGTGTTGTAACACATTTCAACGAAGGTCAAAGATTGCATAATAGACCTTACAACACAAATTGGTCTAAGAGGCCACAACAAAATAATAGACAAGTTTTCCCAAGGCATGTGAGTTCCAAACAGCCTGAAAGAGACACGCCTGATCCATTGAGAAAGGATCAAATCAACTTTCAAGATGTGTCTTTTCGGTGCCAGGCATGCTTCCTTCCCCATGATCTAGCTAATTGCGCAGTGGCTCATTCTAAATCAGTTTGGCATAGAGGAGTATGAGTAGATGGGTCACGATGTCAATTATTATAGTTATGAAGAGGATGATCATATTTTTCCAATATGATTATGATAAAGTTCCAAAGAGATATCAACTGCCAGCTCATGATTTCAAGCACTTGAGGGATCTTATGTAGAAGAAGTACAAGCAGTCCAAACCTTTGAAAGAGGATATGAAAGCTTTGATTGATGCAGCCATTATGCAAGTCCAAGGAGGTTATCAACTGAGAAATAGGTCAATCTCTATACAAAACTCTCCTATTGTAGGGTCATGACAATATGGATGAGAAGGTGAGAAGGAAAAACATAAGGCAAACATAGATAAGAAAGAGCGTAATGCTCCTAAGAAGAATGTGTCAGAAAAGAAGAAACTTTCTGTGCAGCCACTAGTAGCAAAGAAGAAATATGTACAAAAAAATACAACACAAGTAGTGCAACTAGCTACTGCATCCATTCCAAGGATTTATAATCCAAAGGATGGTGAGAAGCATGATCAACCTCAAATACAAAAAGAACCAGAAAAAGGAAAGGAGAAGATGAATGAAAAAGGTATGGATGTATCTTCCAATCAAGTAATACCTTAAATTCCTCATGCAAATGATATTACCAACTCATGTGATGCTCCTCTACCAAATTATAGCCCTATTGACATGTGTAGTGCCCCTTTGTTTTCACTTTGGATGTGTCATGTATGTTTGGCATTTGGTTATTTGGTTTGGATTGCTAATTTGATGCTTTGGTTAATCATGGCATTAAATAATATTATTAGTCATAAAGACATTTTTGATAATTAAATAAATATAAATGCCTTTATGTAAATTTAGTTTATTGAATATATATATATATATATATATATATATATATATATATATATATATATATATATATATATATATATATATATTAGTAGTTAAGTTAATAAATAAATATTTTTTATTATTATTATTATTAATTGTTGTGTTGAGTGGCAAATGAAATAAGTAGCATTTATGTGTTGTCACAAAATCTATTTTTAGAAAATACTAAAATAAATTAAGTTAGTGGGAGTTTTTGGAGGAGTGGTAATATTATTCTTTGTATGTTCACACTTCACATTTATGACTACCAGAGCACTAGAAATCACATCTCACAAAAAAATCCTTTTTTAACATTTTTCGATGGATGACTCTTCATTTTACCAGAAACTATATATATAATTCTTTTAATGTCAATAATGCTTCCACTGTGAGTCTTGTTCAAAATTTATGTGCAGATTGTGTGGTGCCTTGGTAGTGCTTCTTTACTACGCCAATAATAGATGTGTAACTCATGTATTAAAAGGAATCTCACCCAACATTTTATTTATTCACTTTATTTCCATCCATCTTGAGGAGGCACCATGTATGATGTTAAATAATTACCATCATGTTGATAAAAATCCCTCCTTCAGTCCATGTGTAGATGCTTTTAGCCCATGCACCATGATCATGGGTTCTCACTTCTTTTAATTATTCCATGCTAAAGAATGTTTATCTCTTTTGCCTTGAATTGTTTAGAACATGGATGTTTTCAAGTATTTTAAGAGGTGCATTTCTGCCCAACTTTGAAAAATGATTTAAAATGCCTTGTTCAAGAGTGTGGTGAAACGATACTGTAGGCTTTATAGAACCCTTTAGAAGAGTTACTAATTGCTACAGAAGAACGGGACAAGCAGTGTCTAGCTTCTAAGGTTTTGGTAGGTCTTTTGCATTCTGATGTAATCTTTGTTTTAGAAGCACGGGAAAGTTGGTTATATTGCACTTCACAAGGTAGTACACCAGTCCAACTATTGAAATGAATATAGAGTGGGCTACCTGTATGCGATTTGCAGTTACTGGGAAAGGAAGGGATGGGAAGGCTATACCATTAATGCATCAGAAAATTTTAAAATGCCTTGCTAAACCTTTATCTACTACAGTTGCAACTCACATGGTGGCCAAACAGTTTACTCTCCTATATGCTGCATTAATAGAGACTTCTCCTTCCTGCATGCCAGCTATAGAGATAACTTTGCAAGAAAACTTATTAGAGGAAGTTTTGAATTGCATGGGCAATTCTGCTGCCTAGGTTAGGGAAGTTATATCCTTATGAGATGACTATGTGTCTAGCTTATGTCAGAGAGAGAAATAAGGAAAAGGAAGCCTACAAGGCTTTGACGGATGTCTGGGAGTGATAAGCATATACCTCGTTGCTGATTTTTCCCTCAATCTCTGCAATAGGGTTTCTTGGCACTATGCTCAGATGGTAAGTCAATCTTTAATCTCTATTTTTTTTAAGCCAATTTAAATTACATCATTTGTTTAGTGGTTTTGGGAGGGCTTTATATTTTGGACACTAGTTTCTCTATTTGGGGTAATCAGAAGAGAAGAATGCCTTGTATTATTTAATTTTCCTATTATTAATTTGTTTCCCCAAAACTGCAAAAAAAATAAATGTTCTTTTTATGAATTGGAGTTGGTAACTAATTTGTTGTGGCAGATAATCACCATTGATCTCTCGAGTGTAATTGGCTCTAACCCTAACTTGGCCAAAATTAGAAATAATAGTTGTATGTTCCAAATTTGTTAGCTCTAATTTCTTGTGAGTCTTTTGGAATCAACTGCCATGAATTTAAATCGTTTGATGCTTTGAGTCTATCTTTGGGATCTAGATTATTAATAAGGAATAACTCAAATTTTCCTAAAATTTTTGTATGGAATGAATGAGATGAAATCTCTCTGTGGCATTTAGCCAACAGTTCATATGCCTTGCTTATGCTTACACCTAACATTTGCAATTGCTTGAAAGGTTCAATCACCTCTTAAACAAATCCATTTTGTGCAGTCATGCAATCATTGCATTCCATGTGAGGCATTCTGACAAATAGTTCATGTGCCTTGTCTCTGCATCCTCATTCAGCAAGCATGTCCACTAGAGTATTCCCAACTATTAATTCTGCCAAACCTGTCGTATGCATTTGTTTGAAAGTTTCTATAGTCTTTTCTATGAATCTAATGTCATTGGACTTTGCAAGAAGATTTTATTTATTATGCATTTTCTTAGTGTCCAAAATGGCCATTTAGAAGCATAATTCTATAAGATGCTTTTAGTCTATCCATATTAGTTTCTCATACTTTACATTACTTCTTAGGTCTTGATTATCCAAATCTATTTTATTCGTTTGGATCTTTTCGTTATGATGTTTTTTGCATCGAATCTTTAGTCAATCGACTCTTTCTTAGTAATAAATCCAAACCTAGCAATGTAATCATAGTGGTGGCTTATCATTGCGCAAATAGGTAAACATGTCATATTGAAGGTGTTCTTCTTTCTAAATAATAGTTTTTGAAATGTAGCAACTTCGTAGAAAGGTATAGATGTTCCCTTGTATATGATAGTAAGGATTAAGAATGGTATAACAAGGCATTAGACTTGAAGTTAAATGCAATAGTAGTACTATCATTAGTTTTTGTGCTTTGACTATGATTTTCCATCTGGGCATGTCATCTAACCCTTTTCCTACCTGAATATTATTTTGTCTCATTTAAGATGTAATTAAATTTATATTTGTATTTAATTGACTACAACACCAATATAGATGAGGGAAAATTGGATAGACTATAATGCCCATTTCTTTTTATAATGCCTATATTATTTCTCTATTATTGTCCTTCAAATAGGTGGACCTCTAAACTGTAAGTATGCAAGAATATAGTATGTCGTGAAATTATAGTTCTGCCTCAGTATCCCATCTTTGGTGAAGCCAGTTTTGTCTTGATTATAATAATATATATATAGTTATATGTTGAAGGAGAAGCTTCCTTTATTAGATGAACTGCATTATTAGAAAACTTGTTGAGTTTTGATCTGGACCATTAATGTTGGCTTCATTGAATGTGGAGATATTCTTATACGAGATAGCCATGCAGATTGAGGTATGTTCATAGTTAAGTGTCTTAAATTAAGAGAGTGTAATATTATATCCCAAATAAATTTACAAACCTATTATTAGTTGACTATTGTGGTTGTAAAGTTGTAGTAGGTATGTTTGTTTATTTCATAAGATGATTCAAGTATGGATGTGGTTGTCTTTAAATGGAAAACAAGCACAAGAGAGTAGAGCATTCTAACCTAATTGTAAGTAGTCTTGTGAGTATTAAAATAATTTAATAATTTATGATGGTCAATTTATTATATGTACATGTCTTCTACTCCATTAAGCATAGAGAAGAATTTCTAAAACTCAAATTAGAATGTTGTGTAAGCTTTTGAGGGAGTGACATTTTGTGCATTATAACATAAGAATAGGATATCAGATAATGCATAGGCAAAATTGTCAGTAAGTTTACTAGCACTCATTTCTCTTATATTTAATTTATAATGATACTAGAAGAATTTTTGTGAAGCAGAGAGACAGAACATCAGCACAATTGTTTTCACAAAGAATGTACATAAATCTTCTGAGCCAATCTTATTCTAGGAAAGATAATAAAATGTGCTAAGCAATTGTATTCTGATTGGTCATCTGAACTAATATAGTATCCTGCATCTTCTGAGATAGCATTGTTTTGTATGTAATAACTTGTATATCTGATTGTTATATGTGGGTCAGATCAATGATTAATGTTTCCTTGAAGTGTTAAATTTGTTTCATGTGATCATGTAAGACTCAACAAATGCAGGAAGATATTGTACTTTCTAGATCTGAATAAATCCCTAGAAATTGTCATATGTTGTACTAGATCCTTTTTTAGATATTTTATCTAAGTTGACCTTATGGTTGCTAAACTAGTCGTTCTGAACTACGAAGTCTCTGCACTACACGTACGTAGGCAAGGCCACCATGAGCCCCTAAGACATTAGCTCAGCCCCTAGGGCCTTAGGATTGTCATTTTATGCAATTGATATTGTGTAATTAATAATCATGCAGAACTAATGTTTCCTTAGGTGTGTTGTTTGAGATCTATAATCCATGCAGGGCTCTGGAGCTAAGGAGGTACCTTTCCACTTGGTGAATAAGATGACTATCTGGCAGTATTGGTAAAGGTGTAAAAATGTGTATAAACTTATTGTAACATTTGTATCTTACATTTCATTTTGATGAATGTTGATTTACTAAGATAAATTATATAAATTGATATCTTATCATCCTGTTGAGTTCATTATTGTTATGTTCTTAGGTAGACATTAGAAATTGTGCGTGTGTGTGTCTTCATTTGGTGCCTTGGGATTTAGAACAACCATGGCTATTAGTTAGATCATATTAGTAATCTATAATGTGGTCATGTAATTAAATATAATTTAAATGAGTTTTGTATATGGTTGAATAATGCTTAATTTCAATAATGCACTCATGTTATCCCTGGAGATGTTAACTTGTTGTAACAGACTATGTTATATTTAGTTACCATTACTTCTATTTAAAAAAAATTATGCCTTTTATGTTGCTTTAGTTGACTTATCTCTAGGGTTGCATGGCGGGGCATTACAACATGTATCAAGTCTTTAGCCAAGTTAGAATTCCAGTGCCTATAGGGGAACTTCTTAGAATCCTTGAACATAGAGATAAGGTGGTGTCACTCATCACTATTGTTGATGCACAAAAATAACCTATTATTATTCCTAGTAATGATCATGAGGGTAAAGGCCATGATGAAACTATAGAGGTATATTTAGGATCAACTGTTGTTAACATCAGGATGGGAGTAGACCCTTTTTACACAACATTGATCATACATGGTTGGCTATTACATAATTGCATGCTTTATTTTGGTGCTTCTAGCAATGTTATGCCCTTAGAGATAATAAATGAGTTCAAACTGAAAGTGTCCAAGTCTTTGGCAAATGCTTTGCCATGGATTCCATGGAAGTTAATGTGATAGGTCTAGTTAAAGATGTTGAGGTCAAACTCGTTCCTTACCCAGACAAATCATTCTTGATGGATATAATTGTTGTAGATAGCCCTACTAAGTGGGGTATGTTGTTATCAGGAAAGTGGGTAGCCTCTATGGGTGGAAGTATCTAGATGGATCTTTCATATGCCACTATTCTAGTCTAGGGTGTGGAAGTGAAGTTGTATAGGGAGAAAAAGGTTGATGGTGAAAACATTAAGGATAGATATAAACCACAGGATGATCATGTCAACTTCTTTGACACTGATATTGACCACTTCATGGGATATTACAATGAGGATGATCATAGCCATGACATTTTACCTTCTACTCCCACCGTTCCTACTTGTGGTGTAGATGATTTGTGGACAATGTATTTTGATGGTGCATACTCAAGAGAAGGCTCAAGTGCTGGTATTGTTCTGATAGCACCAGATAGAGAACAATTTGGCATGTCTTTTAGACTTGATTTTTAATGCACTAACAACATAGTTGAGTAATGATGTTAGGTTTAAATGTTGCTCATAAGCATGGAGTCAAGTGCTTGAAGATATATGGTGATTCAGATTTAATTGTGCAACAGATTTGAAATACATTTACTACCAAGGACAACAAGTTGAGATCATACAAGAATGTATTCTGAGACACTTTGGAACTTTTTGATGTCATTGGCATTGAATGGATTGAGAGAAGTAGAAATGAAAAGGAGAATCCTTTGGCTATTACTGGTTCAAAGTTTGAACTGCAACCAGATTATTGTCCTTTTTCCCAAAACGTTCTTAAAATTCTCACCAGGTCAAAAATTCCTGATAACATTTATAATTGGCAAGTTTTCAATGACAATAATCAAATTTATAGTTTCCTAAATTGCATAGATGAGTTTAATAATCAATTGATTGATTGACAACCTATGATAGAAGTAGAATATGGCAAGGAAACTCTATTTGGTAGTGAGGTCGTGCAACTGAAGACAAATACCATTCCAAAAGGATTGGTGGCACTTGAAAGGATGTTTGACAATGCTGGCCACTGGAAAAGCAAAGAAAAACCAGTTGAAGAAGACAGTGTTGAATGTGTTAACCTTGGCATTCACGAGGCACTAAGGATGGTTTATATTGGTAAGCATTTTAAAACCCATGAAAAGCAAATGTTGATTGCTTTATTGAGGAATTTCAAAAAATGTTTTGCATGGTCTTATGATGAGTTGAAGTCTTATAGAGAGGATTTATTTCAACATACTATCCCCCTTCAACCTGATGCAAAACCCTTTAGGTAGAAATAGAGGCCTATATAAATCCCACAATAGCTCCCAAGATGTAGAAAGAGTTAGCAAAGCTAAAAGAGGGAGGTATCATAAAACCAATTAGACATTCTGAGTGGGTATCTAATCTTGTCCTAGTGAGGAAAAAGAATGGGAGATTAGATTGTGTGTAGATTTCAAAAAATTGAACATCAAATCCCTTAAGGATAATTATCCTCTTCCAAATATGGATCATCTTTTGCAAAGGATTGTTGGTTCAGAACTGATGTCTATGATGGATGGATTCTTAGGCTACAATCAGGTGCTGGTCAAGGAGTCAGAACAATACAAGACAACATTCGCTATTCCTTGGGGAACCTATGTTAATTTGAGGATGCCATTCAAGTTGAAGAAAGTAGGATCAATGTTTCAAAGAGCAATGGATGTGGCCTTTGCAGGCCTCATTGATGAAATCTTGGTTGTATACCAGGATGATCTTACTGCATTCTCCAAAGACATGAAAGATCATCGCAAGCATTTGCAATTGATTTTTTATAGATGTTTGGAGTATGGGATTTCTTTGAATCCCAAGAAATGTCAGTTTGGAGTAGAAGATGGAAAGTTACTGGGACATATTGTGTCAAGGGATAGGGTTAGAATAGATCCTGAAAGAGTTAAGGACACTAACCTTACCCCTTAGCCTAAATTAGTCAAGGATGTCTAATCTTTCTTTGGACAAATCAACTTTGTAAGCCGATTTGTCCCTAACTTTGTTGAGAAGACCAAGGCAATATCCAAGAGGCTCAAGAAGGGGTAGTCTATTACATGAGGAAAGGAACTAGCTAAAGATTTTGTTGACATAAAGGAGGCTCTTAAGAATGCACCAATGTTGGTGAGCCTAGATTATTCCAAGCCTTTTTATCTCTTTTCTTTTTCTTCGTATTATACTATTGTTGTGTTGTTACAAAAGAATGATGATGGATTTGAGCATCCCATAGGATTCTTTAGCAAGTCCTTACAAGATACTGAATTGAATTATTCAAATATGGAAAAGCATGCATATGCTTTAGTTAAGGAAGTAAAAAACTTCAGGCCATATCTTATGGGTGCAAAGATAATTGGATATGTGCCCCATTTAGCTGTGAAAGATATTTTATGCAGTAGGAAGTTTCTGGGAGAAGATGCAGATGGATCAATAGGATCCAAGAGTATGACATTGAGGTGCAAGTCACCAAGATGGTTAGAAGCTAGGGTTTAGCTCATTTGATGGCTAATTCCAACTTAGAGGTAGCTGAAATAAATGAGGTAGATGGTGTTCCATCTATTGATGTGTGTACGTTGACAAATGACCCATGGTACAAGGATATCATTTTCTACCTTGTCAACATGCATTGTCCCCCATGCATGAATGTAACTCAACAAAGGACACTTAAGCTCCAGTCTCAAAGGTATGTTTTGATCCCAAGTGTTTTAATGTGGAGAAATTATGAGGGATTGTTGTTGAAGTGTCTGGACCAGCAACAATATGAGAAAATCATTGAAGAATATCACCAAGGAACATGTGGCGGGCACTTCCATGCTAAAACCATAGCACATAAGATCATTAGGGTAGGTTTTTGGTGGCTAGGCCTCTTAAAGGATGTTGCAAAATACATCAAAAATGTGATGCATCTCAAAGGTTTGCATGTAAGTTAAAGTTTCAAGGTTCCCTTCCCCTTACCATTGAAGCACCATTTCAGCACTGTGACATTGATTTCATAGGGGAGATCCAAGAGAGATCAACCAATGGGTACAGATGGATATTGGTGGTAACTAACTATTTTACAAAGTGGGTTGAGGCTATTCCAACTCACAATGGCACATCCAAGGTAGTGATTGAGTTCCTATTAAACAATGTGATAACCAGATTTGGTGTGCCATCTAGAATTGTTGCAGACAATGCCATGTGCTTCAGATCTCAAGACATTGTAGGTATGTGTTCCAAATATGGGATAAGGTTGATTCATTCATCACCATACCATCTACAGAGTAATGGACAAGTTGAGTCTAGCAATAAGAGCCTCATGAAAATTCTAAAGAGGACTCTATATATAAATAAGAAAAGGTGGGATGACAAGCTAAACTATATAGTTTGGGTAGATATGATCACCTACAGATGTGCTACAGGAAAAAGTCCTTTTGAGATAGTATGGGATGGAAGCCAAAATGCCAATGTCATTAGAATTGCCTATGTATTAGTTGTTGCAACAAATAGTAGAAGATGGAGATGATGCTTTGGCATTAAGGATGCATGAATTGACAGAATTAGATGAAGCTAGAAGGGTGGCACATGACAAAAAATTTCTACAGCAACAGAAGATGGAGCATTTGTTCAACAACAGAGTGGTTAAAAGGTGTTTTTAGATTGATGATTTGGTCCTTCTCTGGAATGCAAAATCAGAATCTACAAGGGCAAGCATGGTAAGTTTGAACCATTATAGTTGGGCCCTTATCAAATTGATGAAAAGGTTGGCCAGGATAGCTTTTATATCATGAATGTGGAGGGAGAACTTTTGGAGCTACCTATTCATGGACAACATCTGAAACTTTACTTCTCATGAGTAATGTTCCCCTTAAAATTTTGAGTGATGCAGTCAAGTTATCTTCCATTTTTTGACCTCGAGTAGTCTTGACCAATATTGGTCTTGATGGTGTTTTTGTTTTTGTTACTATGTGTTGATTTTTTTCCTTTTCGTCTACTCCAAAGATCTGAATTCCTCACTATGACACTGCTTGGCACACATCCCCAACTAGAGCCAATGTTGACACCTGAAAAACTAGTTCCCAACTTGCTCTATTTTTCCCCAAATCCATCAGAATCCCACTTTGTGCCTTTGTTGAAGAGTCCATCATTTATATTCGATCTAAGACTATTTTGAATGGGTTCCCTCCAATAGGTTTTTATGTGTTTGCCTTTTGAAATGCAAGGAAAACCCTCAAAATGCCTAAGTCCCAAAATTCTAAGTGTTTTCCTTGTATTTTCTACCTTTTTCAGAGTTTGAGTTTTGAGTTCCTGTCTTCCATCGTGTCATTTCTATCAACTTTGAATTATGCCTTAGTTCCTTGCAAATTCTTCTAAGTATTTCAAGCGTCAGAGGTCAGGCTTGCGGCTTTTCATCTTCTTTGAACCATGCATTAATGGGAAGGCCTAACCATCGAAGTCTTCCAAGGATTTGAAAATTTTCTAAGAGTTTTGAATTTTGGAGGTCAGAGTGGTGGTCTTTTGTCTTCTTTTGAAGCAAGTGGAAGGGAGAGGGCCAGGCGGTTGAAGTCTAATGGAGTTTTGATTTGCCTAAGTGTTGCGGGTGGTGGTAGGCAGGAGGTCTCTTTTCTTCTTCTTTTCTTTTGGAAGGAAGAAGATGGAAGGTGTTGACTTTTCTTCTGAATCAGCATTAGGGTTTGCCACTTCTAATGCACAGGCAGATTCAGCCAACTAAATACAGGAGGTTACGTGAGCTGCCTCCCCTTCACTTCTGGCTCTGCCGCACCAAGGGGGGTATCCCTATAACTCAAGATGTAACCTTGACTAGCTCAAAGATAGAAAGATCTAACTTGACAACAACAGGCAGAATACTCTCATGTATGGACCAAGATCTGTATGATAGATCACAAGGTTGGCAACATTCTTGGACATGATGTCTGGTTGGGTATGAGAGCATGTAGGGATCCTAATCCTACTCCTACAACTAATAGATGGAAGGAAGAGATGGTTTGATTTGAATTTTGGATGCAAAGCTGGACATGGTGTATAACCTCAACACAGAGCTAGATTGGTGCCTATCCAGGGCTTGGAGTCGGTAGACATACACCTGTGAATGATCAGCATGAATAGCTAAAACTGGATTTCAGGGGGATACACATGATATCTGCCTTACAGATATCTCCCAATAAAGAGTGTTAAGCTGTCTATACTTATGGCATCCCTATTGCAGTAAGAAAGATACATGCAAAACTGGAGACAGAATCAGCATAACACATGCAAACACAGCATTATTCATATAAGATTAACCATGAAATCAGTGGATTCATGCCAAATCGTACAACAGGAGATACATAAACTCACAAGTTTTGCTGCACAGAGCAACCAAAACTAGTTGTATCTTATTACAGAGCCAAAATGTCCAGTTTTCAACCAACAAAAATGAGTAACACTTCCTGCTTATAACAGCCAGGTAGTGTACCACAGCAATTAATTACATGGTTGACCAAAAATCCCGCCAGATACACAGTATCAGAAAAATGGCGCTCAACGCATTCCCAGATTGGCACTCAAACATGAATGCAGTAGGTAGGGGAGGAGACAGGAAGAAATCTCGAGCCTTGCGCCGCCACCTAGGGATCCACATCTTCAATCGGGTACCAGATCCGTCCATACCTCTGCAACCTTCGCCATTAATGGCGCACCAACCCGCGGCCTTGGGAAAAACATCAACTGTGCATCGCAACCATTTCCCGCCAAGATACATCGTCATGATATTTGAAAATATGCAGGGTCGAATTATCCCACATGCACCCCGCAGCAACCTCCTCATCACCTTATATACTAGGTCGCGAGCATATATGATGTCGGTGCTTTTGCTCCCGACGACACTAGTATAAACCTTCATCATCATCCTCCAGCAGCATGATATCCTGTCGCTTGAAATATCACCCTGACGTCAGCATCATATCGCAATATAACCTGCATGATAATCGCCTTCATCGGCACAACCTGATCCAGTGGAGGAAGATCCTCCTGCTTAGCTGATACCAAACGTCTGGCCGATGAACATCCTGATGACGTCACTGTCATATCCTGCTGACGTCATCAGCATATCTGCCTACTGCGCACCTCCTCATATCCGGATGACGTCATCATCATGTTTGCAAATATCGGGGGATCTCCACAAGATGATCAGTGTTAGAAATATGACCCCCCCGGACCTTGATGACGTCATCATCATATCGACATCAGGATGATATTCGGAAGATAACCAGATATTTGGAAATATCATCCTGATGCACAAATATCATGCTGCACTGTAGCTCCACTATAAGATTGGGGTGATAGATGAATATGCCAGATATTTGAAAAGGTCACCCCCCACTAGATAATGCATGAAGCCGACAGGCGGATATCTCCCTGATATCAGCATCATCATGATGCTGGAACAAACATACATCTGGGTGATATTCAAATATGAAAATATCACCCCCTCCTTCGGAAATATCATGATGCAGACAAGCAGAAAACCAGATATCACCCTGACGTAAGAATGACGTCAGCATCATCAGGGTGATAAAACAACGAACATGAAATGATACAACATCATCAGGATGATATTGACTAAGATCATCCTGACGTTCAAATATGATGACCCCGGTGAATATCGGGTCATACTTAGAACTCTTCAACAACATCATCAGGATGATCATAACCAAGATCACCCGATGATAAAATATCACCCCGGCGAAATATCATGCAGGCAGAGAATATGATGACCCCCGCAAGCAACACGGCGATAACCAGAAATATGATGATGATGTCTGGAAACATGATGATGATGACCTCCTCCAAAGGAAATATGATGCTGATGTTAAAACATGCTGAGGAGGCCCAAATACTTAGAACTTTTTTGGATTTTTTGGGAAGGTGCCTGCATGAAAATTGCTCAAAAACTGACAGTCAATTCAGGCACTAACAGAAGGCTCGTTCATCGAATCCCGTCGAGGTTTCAAAATTTGTAAGTGTTGCAGGCGTCAATGACCTAGGAGTTCTCTTCCTCCTTTCTTTTCAAAGATGGTAGGTGGGAGGCCCGATGGTTGAAGTTCGACAAGCTCACATTCTTCTAAGTGTTTCAGATGGTAGAAAGTGGGAGTTCTCTTTTCTTCCTTCTTTTTTGAAGGTGGAAAGCAAAAGGCCTAATGACTGAGGTCCACTGGTTTCAAATGTTTCTAAGTATTACAAATCTCAGAGGTCGGGGTTGTAATCTTTTCTTTCCATTTGGCAAGCAATAGGTAGAAGGCTCGATTGCCGAAATCTACCAAACTTCTAAAAATATCTAAGTATTTCAGACTTTGGTGAGTGGGATTTTTCTTCTCCCTCTTTTTTGTTGGAAGGTGGAAGGTGTGAGGTCCGAGGCCCGATCCCTGACAAACTTCATAATTTCTTCTAAGTATTTTGGAGCTAGGGATCGAGCATTTTTTCTTTTCAAAAGCACAATGCATAGTGAAGGCCCAATCTTCGAAGCCCGGTGGTTTTCCTATTGCCCCTTTCAGACTTTAAAGATCTTGGTTTTCTTCTTCACCTTTCAAAGACCCAATCCGTGGAAGTTCGATCGGAGGAAGCCTGATTGACCAGGGCTTGACCTGTTTCATGTTCCCAGCTCTTTCTACTATTCAAGATGTGATGGGACTGCTTAATGACCTTCTTGGCTACCATTAATGCATCTTTAGAGCCTGATTGCTTGTAGAAAATAGATTTCTCATCCCCTGTGCCACTATAACTCCTTTTCATTGAATTTATTGTGCCCAAGGCATGGCCAGACACTCCTTTTCAACGGATTTCTAGGGCAAAGTCATGTGGGCATACTCTAAGGATATAGAAATGAATTTATTGCAGCATGGGTGACTGGTTTTCTTGGTTGACCATTCTTTCCCACGTCCATGGCTGCTAAAATGATTAGAAAATCTATATATACATATGTTTGAGATGTGTTTTGGGTTGGTCATTCTGGGCAAAATTTCTCTCTACAAGTATTGAGCATCCAAGGTAGTTAGGGCTTCATTTATTGTTCATTTTTAGTTCTTCAAGAAACAGCAATTAGAAGTGTATGTGAAATATATTGTAATCTTGATATCAATTCATTATTTTTCTTCATTGTTGTAAGTGTTCTTTCAAAAAGCCTCTATCGCAGTTAGGGTCTTCTCTTGCCACATTTAGTGGTATGATTGTAAAATCTAATTTGAGTGAATGTGGTAGTTCTTAATCCATTTTCAAGCTTTATAAATGGTCATTTTAGTATTACATATTGAAGAATGTTGTATGGTGTTTGATTACTAAGTATTCTCATGGTTTGATATTGATTTTTGTGCATTTGAGTAACCAATAGGCATTCACACATCCCTTTTAATATTTTCCTTTGATGAACTTGAAACTCTATAGTTGATTGGATAGGCACCATTCTGACAGGCTTATGATCACCCACATTCTATTAAAAAATCAAAACAATACATCAAGTCTTAGATGCAATTATAGTTCCATAAGCATCCTCCTACAGGATTGCTCTTATCAGCTTAATTAGAGGCTTGTGTAGCTAGTTTGTCTTGATCTAGTGATAACTTTGGGGTCAAGTGTACATTGGGTATTGTTGTGTTTGTTTGTTTGTGTCCTATTTCATGCCTCTATGAATATCCCTCCTAGGTCTAACTGAGTCTGAAGCGCAGAGGAGTCTACCCACTACTGTAAGTTGGCCAAAATCACCCTAAACCTATTGATAAACCTCTTTTAATCACCCTAATGACATCCCTAGCCTAGGTGATTGTAAAATGTTTTAGGTTTTTGAGTTGTAGTAATTTTGGGAACCAACAGGACCCACACTATTTTAGTTTTGGATGGTGCTTTTGGAGGTGTGGGATTTTGTGGCCTTTTGGATGGATTTTTTTTTTATGTTAGGGATCGATGACTTGTGGCATGATCATTCTTAGGCTTTGATGGACTTTTTGCTTTATGTGGGGAGGCATCCAAATTTTTATTTTTGAATGCCATGGGTTTTGTGATAGCTTCAAGTTCAGACGATGTGTGCATTTGTTTATCATGATTAGGAATATTAAGGGATTTAAGGGAGCGAGATTTATGAATGGAAGTATTAGTGGACTTGCCGATGAAATGATAAGGGGATGTGAGGATGGGAATATTAGGTGTTGGGAGAAGTGGAGGTAGAGTGGATATAGGGAGATGTATGGTCACATACTTTTGGGATTTGTATGACGATGGAGGAGGGATAGCGACATATGATTTGGAGGTGTGATGGGATGTACAAGGTTTGGGATGGAAGGAAATGGATTTAGGAGGCATGGAGGTGGTACAAACATCTTTGAATTGTTTTTCTTGGGATATATAGCCAAGGCCATGTGATCGAGGAGGGACATTAACATGGATGGGCTCCAAGATACCTTGTTCATGAAGGCCTAAGACTTTGCCTTGATAGTTCATATTTTGGAGCATGTGATAAGTGATGGGATGTTTATTGTTTAGGACACAAGACATGAGTCCATTATTAGATGGGGAAGGTGAGGTGGTAGATAGAAGTTATTTCTCTCCTACAAGATAACAACCACAGATGAAGGTGTTGGGTCCATGAGGATAGGATGATGAATTTGGAATGGGATCAATAAAGGATGGTGAAGGATCATGAGGCTTTTTTTCAATATTATTCTCATTAAGAAGTTGATTGTCTATGTTTTCTTGGGGACCAAGAGTCTCATCAAGGGAAGTGGATGTTGTTGTTGGATGATGGATAGAATTAGTGGGATGGCGGATAGGACTAGTGTTGGTGGGATTATGGATAGAAGGAGAAGTTTCTTGATCATGGAGGATGGTGGCTTGAGTAGGTTGGATAGATTGATCTTGACTTAGTGAGGGACAAGGTTGATAATGCTTTGGATTTGACTGTTGACATAGCTCTTGGGTTTCTTGGATGCACATGATAAGCTTTGGATCATTGACAATGTTATTGAATGAAGGATTTTGATTTGCATTTATGATAAGAGGTTTTTCAAGAGGCGTGATAAACATTAAGCTATGGGATGGTAATGGAGGAACAGGCATGATACATGGAAGCTCTTTGATAGGCACAAGGATGGATATTTGAATACATTATGGTGTTGAAGGGATAAGTATGGAGCTTGGAGACTCTTGGAAGGGCTCAAGGATAAGTATAGGATTGTATGATAGGGTTTGTTTCCTTTCTAATATCCATTGGATCACATCCTTCATAAGTGTAGGGGTTGATGGAATAGCAGAGGTAGGAGATGGATAAAATAATGGATGGAAAATAATGGGGAATGTTGTAGGATTAGGACTAGGATTGGGTGGATAGATAATAGAATGGATTAGGATTGGGATTGCATGATGGTATTGGTATAGGACTAAGAGGCTCTTGGGTAGGCATTTTATTGGATGATGATGGAGGTATTAAAATGGAGACATAAAAATCATGAGGCAACTTGACTCCTTTTTGTAGTAGCATTTGGAAATAAGCTTGGGGATTTTTGGCAAAAATATAGTCCACAAGTGCTTGGTTATCAAGGTCCTCTAAAAAATCTTGAATTCTAGATTCATAATCAAGGGACTCATTGGTGGAGTTACTTAGACTTTGAGTCTCTTGGATAATAATTTGATTAGATGATGAAAGATACACATAGGATGCATAAGTGGGAGTGGCATTTCCCTTGTCAAAGGTAGCATGAGGAGGACTCATCGATGTTGGATTTTGGCTCAAAATATAACTAGGACTTGCATGTTCATGTACAATATCTTGATAGCCTTGTAAGTGGATTTGGGGGTGAGGTGAAATGTTGAAATAAATAGGTGGATGACCTTGAGGTATGGATTGTTATGTCTATTGGTTGATATTGGAAGAAGTGGGATAGGGTGATGTAGGATTAACTTGATATGTGAATGGACAAGGTTGATATGAAGTTGATGGGGATGACATATGGTATTATGATCAAGTGTCCATTGAAAGGATAAAGGTTGTGGTTGTATTTGGGCTTCTTTGGCAGCTAGGAGTTGTTGAATAAGGATGATTTGTTATTGAAGGATGAATTGTTGAAGGGCGGATGTATTGGAGTTTTGAATGTGTGAGGATAAAGATTGGTATAAAGGTGATGGGGATATGGGTTGAATTGGAGATGTTTGTTGAGGACGAGGGTTTGACATAGAATTTTTAATTATCACAACCATTTTGTCAAACTAATGATGATTTGGGATTAGGATGGAATAATGATGAAAGATTTGGCTTAAGCTTGAGAATTGGATGATGATGTGGATTAATGATGAATGTGTGAGGATGAAGATTGGTATGAAGGTGATGGGGATATGGGTTGAATTGGAGATGTTTGTTGAGGATGAGGGTTTGACATAGATTTTTTAGTTATTACAACCATTTTATCAAACCAATGATGATTTGGGATTAGGATGGAATAATGATGAAGGATTTGGCTTAAGCTTGAGAATTAGATGATGGTGTGGATGAATGATGACAATGGATAGGTGACAATTAGGAAAATGATGAATGATAGGATTGGATGAGGATTAGAGGATTTTGATGTGGATAATGTAATACAAATGGATGAAGTTGGATTAAGATAATGATGTAGAATGAAATTGGATTAGGGATAATGGATTTTTATGTGAATTAAGATCAATGATAGGATGATGACGGGGATTGGATTAGGTGGATAAAAAGGATGAATACTATGATATATCAATGAATAGGGGTAAGATGATTGTATAAGTGACTAGGATAAGTTGGATTAGATTAGATGATTAGGATGAGGTGGATAGATGATTAGAATGAAAGGATGATTATGATGTGGATTAAGGATGAAAATAGATGGAGGGTAATAGACTAGGGATTGGATTAGGCTCAAGGATGGGATTATGATTAGGAGGTGGATTAGGTGGACTAGGACCTTGATTAGATTAGGCAAATTGATTAGGATTACGATTCTAGATGAAGCCTTGGATTGGATTGGGGATAGATTAGGATTATGTTGATAGGACAATTAAGATGATTAGGGATAATGAGATGGATAAGAGGGATGATTAGGATAAATATGGTGGATAATTAGGATGAAGATGGTTTGGATTGGGATGAATTGGATTAGGATTGGATTTGGATGAAAATGGATGATTGGAAGGTAATGATGGATGGTTTGAAGCTTGACCTTGGGCAAAATTGGTAAATTGGCAAATTGACAAACACAATGTGCATACACACATGCATAAGTTTTTCAAATGATAGGGATTTGGTCAATGCAAATGAACACACATGCAATACACAACAACATCCCTAGATTATTCAAGTAGGTGTATCTTCATAGTGTAGGCCCACACAATATAATACCTCTCAATGTTCTTACCTAACTAAGAACACCTTTTCAAGAGGATAAATAGGGATAAATGCGTTGCACCAACTATCCCTTCCCTTGGAGGCTTTTAGGCCTTACCCAAAGAGAATGCTTATCTCTATTTTATGAAGTACATGGTGAGTAACTTTAGGTTAGATTCCATCACCTTGCACCACATTAGAAGATGACTGAAAGGTCTTACACTAGGCTATACGAGCTTCTAGGGGAGTCCTCCAAATACACAAGGTATGATGAAGCCCAAGTCTGTGAACACTAGTCCATTGAAGAGATGCGGCATAAGCGATCAAGCAAACACCACTTCACCTTGTGTCTAGAATCACCCTGGACACCAAGGTTGTCCCAATGACTATGTGACTAGATTGAGGTATAGTTTTTGCTCTCCCCCCTTTGATATACCCTACCAAAACACATGGTTGAGCTCACCCCTTTAGAGTGGGTGTGTCTCTAAAGGTAGGCTCCCTAAGGGAAAGATTATACTTGGCATTTTTTATCACCAAGATCGCACGAAGCGCAAGGAGAGAGCATACACACAAAAAAGAAAAACTTGGGATGACAAAGGTGAATCAAGAGATTTTTTTATCCTCAAGATCACCAAATGGTGTGAGAGGAGAGAATACACATACAATTGATCCACAAACCAAGATTCATTAACCCTTAGATAAAAAGATGTGTGTGTGTGTGAAGATGAATGTGACTCAAGGATGTTTTTGATTCCCAAGATCACACTAAGTGAAAGGGAAGAGCATACACACCCTAGATCACACTCAAATCCTGATGAGGAGATCGTGGTGAAAGTGCACGACTTATCAAATTTGACTTTTGAAACCGTCGGTGAGACTCCTACTTCTGTCTCAACGATCTGCCCTTAGTCTTTTGTTATCAGCCCAACTTACCTTGTCAGTCACTTTGAAACTTATCTCTCTGATAGCATTCTCTTCCCGATGGGTGATCTACGTTTCTTGCCTATTGGCAAGAAAAGTGCTATCAGCTTCGTTAGAATCTATCTCACCGATACACCGATCTCTCTGATGAAACCTTGGACCACGACCATCGATGTGACTTAGATCATTGGTGAACACTTATGAACGTTGGTCGATATGCTGATAACAGTTAAGTCCTCCTCGCCTTAGCCGTAATGGCTTCCCACCGGTTAGGCACAATTGTATCGGTATGACTCACCCTGTCAACAAAGTTTTGGACTTGTTTCCTGATGCACCAATAGCATTATCTTCGGTGAGACTGTACTCATCGGCGAATGCTTATCAACCTATGCCGATGCACTAATGGACTAACCCCCACTCCTCGGTGTGACTTGAACTATCGGTGGAACCTTCTCCGGAGTTGCCGATACGTCAATTCCTCCCGATGGATCTCTGTCGGTGTAAACTATTCCTTCTCACTCTGATACCCTCGATCGATGAGACCAGCGCCATCGGTATAATGCCAAGTCATCCACCCGATGCACCTTATCACCTCGATATGAATCTTGGGCCACGACTTCTGTTTAATGCATGAATCTCTCTTCGGCTAGACTATCCTTATTGGTCTGAGCAAGAAATGCTTTTCTGATGGCCTCTGTCTTACCGATAACAACTCCAACTCCTCCAATCCAAACCCTAGCACATGGAGATGCTAGGTGATCTACTGTGCACACTCCAATGTGGTCCTCTGTGCCACTGAACAAGAAAATAAAATAGGAAACAAATGAATATTGTACAACGAAGCCATTCCATTGATTTTGACAGAAATCTCACCATTGGAATGCTTCACATCAACATTTTGCAACAACAGAAGTATAGAAAGGAAAAGAAATCTATAGCTATGCAATTTGTATTTATAGAGAATGGGAAATAAATTGACGACACAAAAAAAGTTCAATTCTCCTTAACACAATGCACGATTACATTCAACTCCTCTTTGCTTTGATCTGATTACAATATCCAATGCCTGAGTTGGTTCATTTCCCTGGGGTTTATAAGCTTGCCCAGAAGAACACCAACCCATTCCAAATGGCTGGGAGTAAAACTAACTGATTCCAAGCAGTTGGGAGACCAACCGTCTTACCATTAACCATTTAACAATTGCAACCTACTTACTTGGGACTTACAAAGTTTGTTCTAGGTCTAGATACAAATAGAAATGAGATGCATTGGTCGAATAGACCTTATTACAACACAAAACCTAATCTTCTAAACAAACATGAATTTAAATGCCTCATGGAGGCCACCTTGTGCTAGGTGCTCCTGCACCAAATCCATCAATAAAATCAAACACAAATGCAAACACAATATTTCAAATGATATGTCTTTGACAAGTGGAAACCTGTAACAAACTTGTTAGTAGTTTGAGATATGATCTTTGACAAGCGTAAACAAGCTGTAAAAATGTGTTAGCTCCATAATAACCGCAAAATGTTAGCTGAAATTTGATAATCAAGAAAAAGTGCAAAAATACACCCAAGGGCATAGAGTCAAAGATAAACCAAATTAGAAAAATGGACTACTATACTTGATTTACCTTTTCAGCATAGGCGCACCAACAATAGGCATAGGCGTGGCGATAAAAGGCATAGGCACTTAGGGATCTATCATAGGCACGGATCTATGGCTACACATGCATGGATCTACAAAGCAAAGGCACATAAAAATGGATTGTAGGCATGAGTTTACTAAGCACATGCACTAAACTAGAGCTGTGAGATGAAACCTACCAAAAACAAATAGTCAGGTCTAACAGAAAATAGAAAATGAGAAGAAAATCTAGAGGTCCCAGTTGGAAGAAAGATGAGACCCTAGTTGCACAAAATGACACACAACAAAAGCATGTTTTTGCAGGTGTAGGCGTGGATTTCAAAAAGGTGGCCAAAACTTGCAACAAAAATATGACAAAACCCTACAAAACTGTGTTTGATAGAAAAGGTGACTTGGCCTAAAAGGTTAAACTAGATCAAACCCTCTTATATCAACATTAGAACACAAATTGTGTTAGGCTTCTACCTTTGAAGGAGCACCAAACTACAAGGGCTTTATCCCTTTGTTGTACAAAGGAGTGTCTACCAAATTCAACCAACCAAACTAGGGTAAATCATGAAACCCTAATTGAGTAAGATTAACCAATAAATGACTGCCAAAAATAGATATAGGAATACTAAAGTGATAGCAGAGATTTGGAGACAGAGGAGAATTAGAAGCTGAGTTTGGGAGTAGAGAAGTACTAGGGTGCTGGGCAACTTAGAAATAAATTAGGGTTTTGCATAATGTCAGGATCTGGGTGCCTTCGCCTGTGTGTCTTCCTCCTACTTGTCACTTGTTGTCATTTGATTCCTCTGAATGTGACCTACACACACATAAGAAGAGAAAGGGTTGGTGTTATTTAGGAGCTTGTCTAAGTCAAGCTCTATCAATGGTGTTTCCACCTCCATAATAGAAATGATGAGAGATTAAAGAGTGTATTCCCTAGGAGGATAGAGGCAAATCTGAAGTAGAATGGAATGTTGTAATAAAGCATAAAGGAAATAAGTCACCATGGGCATGAAAACCATAGCTTGCTTGATGTGGCATCACAACTTGACTCAAGAAGTTGGTGTAGCCCCAAAGAAGTAGAGAGATCTTCACAAGACCTGCAAGAAGTTACTACACTAGCAACAATCCACCACAGATAGCTTCCAAGATCATGTAGAGAAGAATAGAGAGCATGAGACAAAGTGAGTGCTAGAATCCTTAGAGAACTTAGAGATCTTCAAATGAATAAACTAACTTGCTTATATATGCATTCATATTGATTTTTGAGGAATTAAACCATATGAAGCCAACATGAGGAAGCATTAGAGATGTCCTAAGATGACATTACCTTATATTAGCCCTAGGCTAAAGGAGGGACCAGGGCACTGGGTGCCTTATCCTTTAGCCCCAAAAACTCTGGGATAAGCTTAATTAAGTGTGCTTAGTCCCATTCTAAAGTTATCTTTTAGATTTTGTGCATCGAGATTAAGAATGAATTGTTTTAGGTCCACCCGAGTGCTAAACTAGGTGTAAAATGACAAGGGTGAACATTTTACTCCATAACATTTAGCCCCCACTTTAGTGTGGGTATGATATTACACTCATACTTACACTAAAGTACAAAGAGGATAGATTTTAATCACAACCAACATAAAGGTCATAGAATGTCACCAAGTGGTGCAGTCATGGATGAAGGGTCTTGAAAAGGGGTTGTCCAACCATGCAGCTAGAGAAAACACAATGGAAACAACACAATAATAGAATGTAATGGAATATTTATATGCTTAATATATCAATAAGCCACAATGCTCATATGTCGATAACATGCGGGTTACAATCAAAGGGCTCACAGGCCTACTTTTCAGGTTACAACACATATGAAAGATATGGCATTGAAGTGCCTTTCAGAAAGAATCTATCTATCTATCTTATCAACTTCTTGCCTTCCTACTACATCTAGGAGATGTATATATATCATCCTTCAGCTCATAGAATCCTTTGTGTCGGCCTTAAGAGACCTCAAACTCCAATGAATGATGAAACATGTAGAAAACATGTAGGCCGGCCTACAACTCTTGGTAATTCTCTACAAATGAATGAAACTTGATGTGGTTCTCCATGAAGGTCTATTTAGTCCCAATTTACCTTGTGTTATGTTCCATTAGGATCTACAAGTCACAAAAGTGCTCTGCAAACTTTGTATGCTCCAACTAGTTGTTGAATGCTCTATTCTGTGAATGTTGATGATTTTTTGATAACGATAACTTTATACAAACAAGTCCAAATCTCCTAAAATCTGAGTATGATGTAGCTGACATGGCATAGAGACTAAATCCTACTCCATGAGCTCTAAAATGAAGATGCAGTAAAATGTGGTAGAAAATGTTGAAACTGCAAATGACTAAACTGCTACTGAAATGCAAGAAAAGAAGAGAAATAAAATATTTTTGGTTGATGCAAGATTGCTCTTCAACCTGGGATGCTCCCACATTAGACACCCAGGGGTGTTGAAAAAGTGAGTCCCTCACTTTGTTGGGGCTAGAGGAAAACCAAGGTGGTCTACTTTAGCTTGAGAAATCCATGATGAATCTTCTTTCAGTCTTCTTTTCCACTTAACCAAATACTCCTTGTATTGCTTGCCTCTGGTGGTGCATCCAACTCTGCTATCCAAGATTTGTTCTATCTACTCCAATTTTTGTTGTGGTAACTAGTCCTTCAATCCATCTTCCAGACTATCACTTAATTCTCCCTCATGATACTGATATAGATATGCAATGTTGAATATAAGTGATATACCAAATGTCTCTGGTAGCTCCACTTCATATGCATTCCCTGAATCAAACTTCTTAAGAATATTACATGGTCCAAACTTCTTCATTTTCATATTGTTGTATGTCCCCACTGGAAATCTCTCCTTTCTTAGATAAACCATAACTTTATCTCCAATTGAAAATTCCTTATGTCTCCTCTTCTCATCTTCTTGTTCCTTATACTTGTTGTTCATCTCCTCCAAATGCTTCCTAACCTAATTATGTAGTGTCTCCATGTATCTTGCAAATTCTTCTGCTTTTGTACTTCTTTTATTATCCATGTTGATGTCTCTTAGATCTGCTACTCCCCTAGGTTTTACTTCTGTCACAACTTCAAATGGTGTCTTCCCTATACTTCTATTCACCAAATTATTGTATGCAAACTCTGCTTGCGGTAGAATTAGATCCCAATTTCCTACTTTATCTCCTACTAAACATCTCAACAAGTTACCCAAACTCCTATTTACCACTTCAGTGTGTCCATCTGTCTGTGGGTGAAATGTTGAACTGAACTTTAGCTTTGTCTTCATCTTCTTCCACAATGTCCTCCAAAAATATCATATGAATCTTGTATCCCTGTTTGAAACTATACTCTTAGGTAATCTATGTAATCTCACAATCTCCTTGAAAAATAGGTCAGCAACATGCACTGCATCATTTGATTTCTTATAAGGAATGAAATGTGTCATCTTTGAAAATCTATCCACTACTAAAAATATAGAATCATATCCCCTCTATGTTCTTGGCAAACCTAATATGAAATCCATGCTTATATCTTCCCAAGGTTTCTCTAGTATTGTCAAAGATTTGTACAATCCAGTATTCTAACTACTTCCTTTTGCAACTTGACAAACTCTGCAACTCTGAACAAATTTCCTTACATCCCTATATATCTAAGGCCAAAAATAATGCTCACTTACCAAAGCTACTGTCTTGTCAATACCAAAATGCCCTGCTAATCCACCACTATGATGATCCTTGATCAAATTATCTCACATTGAACTCCTAGGTATACACAATTGATTCCCTTTGAACAACATATCCTCCTGAATGAAATTGTTGTCATAAAATGTCCCCCTAGGACTTTTACCTCCTAAGTTTAGCGCTCAGGTCCCTTAGATTTAATCATGCATGTTAAAAATGAATCTCAGAGAAAAATCCCCTGAAACCCATGTCAAATGGGACCTAGGGGTATATACTAAACCTTAATCAAGTCCCAAAATAGGACCCTGGACTTGGGTGCCCACACCCTAGTCTAGACCTATTTTGTCGGGAACCAAATTTTAAATGTCGGCAAAGTGACCGTTAAAAGGTTTCCCTTGTCGGCCTATTCAATTTAATTTACGAATGTTTAGTGGGAATGCATATATAAGCATGTTTAGGACTTCATTTTAAACCTAGATGGATAATTTAAACTTGTGATCTTATGCTAAGGATATTTAAGTCTTTCATTGTGTTGCAGAGTACTATTGTGTTGTGCTTGTACTTGTTTGTTGCAGATATGTCTTCATCAATTCATCTCCTCATGGCACGAAAGATCTTCATCTCCCCGTGAGAGTTTACACCTACTAAGATGACATATATTTTATGTTTCAATCAATTTATCATATCATTTGTTTTTGCCTCTATCCACCAAGGACACACACTCTCTCTAACAACAGTGTTGGAAGGCTTGAATGTCATTTCGAGGCTTGACCGAGGCAAGCTCCTAAACACCACAACCCCCAACCCCTCTCTTGTAATTGCAGGTTATAGGTGTCAGATCTTGCAGAGAGGAGTTACAGGAGATCAAAGCAAAGCATAAATATTCTAGATCTGAAGAAAATAATAGAAAATATCTCTAATTGGACACAGGCACCCGTTCTTTTGTCCTCCAATTTAGCATTGTCAGAAATCTCTGAGCAGGTTACAGTTTGAAGCATATTTTGGTTCCTTTCCCTTAGAAAAAGTACCACAATGGATAGGAATGCCCACTCTTTTGTCCTCAAAGTTTTTTCTTCCTAAAATTCAAATCCTAGTATGTTTCTAATCTACATTTAGTGCCTTCCTATGCGAGCATTTGTCGAGTTTCATCCGTTTATTTATGATTTTGCATAATTAGGGTTTTAGGCTTAATCAGATTAGGGTTTTAACAAAATATCAATCTATTCTATCTTTCTAGTCATCTTATAGTGACATCAGACCTGTAGTTGAGTCCTCTATCATAGTAGTGACTTAGCTCAGTCTATGTCCTTGAATGTATGTGTGAAAGAAGGGTTTGATTGAATCTAATTAATGCACAATTTGATCATCCCCGTTTTCATACATAAAATTTTGGTGAACCTATGTTTTGCTGAACATTGCATCTTGTTGAGTGTTGTAAATCATATTTGCATTCATACCTATCATATTCATCATCCTACATTCAAAAATTTTACATAAATTTGAAAAATTTGAAAAAATAAGCATTTTTAGCTTGCATTTAGACATAATTTACATTATTTTCTTTGCATATTATTGAAAACATTTAATTCTCTAATATCTATATTAGATCTAAGATAAATTGCAGCATTTAATATTTTTATCATCATTTACCTTGCATTTGCATCTCTCATTTGCTAGGGTTTTGCTTGAAATTTTACATTTGTCATATAACCTAGTAATTTCAAAAGCTAGGGTTTGTAATTAAAATCTTGTTTTAGATTTTATTACTCATTTTAACACTATTTCACATCTAATTTTGGACTATAGTGTTTCATCATTGTGTTTTATTGCATTTAGATTTCAACTTTTGCATTTACACATTGTGTATTTCAACAAAAAAATAGCATATTCATTCATTTTTCCTTAATTTTCACTTTGCATTGAGCATTGTAAGATTTTGGCATCATTTTCTAATCTGATATGAGTTATTTTACATATTAAATCTGATTATATTCCATTCATTCATCATTTTGCATACCTTCATGCCTTAATTTCACTATTAGGGTTTCAAAAATTCTTGCATTTCTACTATATTTTGGCTAATCTTTCATCTACCATTGCAAAATTGGTGTGTTGTGACAAATTTTGCTGCATTATTGGACTGATTAAAAGGTTTTAATTATTTGTCCCTCATCATTTTCCTAATTTTATTACATATTTTGTAAATTTGCATTGAAAAAAGTGAAAAAAGTAAGCATTTTAGGTGCACAAACAAACATAAATTAGTGTGGTCTCATTGCATTCATTCTAAATACCTTGTATTTTAGATCTCACACTCAAATATTCATTTATCATTTGAAAATTTTGCATAATTTCATATCATTGTGTGAAAATTGGCATATTCTTAATTACACAGTGTGTATTTCAACATTGAGTGTTATTACGCCTTTTCACATCTTTTGATCAAAACCTTTAAAATCATCAACTGGGCCTTGTTGTGTTGTACTCTTTCCTCCTATCCACTCTGTTTGTTGTGGACTCTATGTGTATTTTTACTTGTTTCCCTTAAACAAGTGCTTGGGTGCGTAATAGTCCCACATCTAGGGTGTATTAAGTACCGTAGAACTTTGCATGAGTTATCTTACTAGATCCTATGGTATATTGTTGTTTCAAGACATTTCATTATGGCATCTTCATATCATTTCTCTTTTGTATCTTTACATGCATATAACAAAAACTTTGAGAATTTCTACAAATTTCTTAATATGAATCCTCATGTTCTCACTTATATACAAGCTATGTACCATAAGGATATATTTAAATGCTCTTCATTTGAAATCCTTGATTATGTATCTGATTTTGACAACTTCATAGCCCTCATGAATACATACGCTTTGGTAGTAGAAGATCTAACAAAGTACATTTTCGTGAATACTCTTGAGAATGATGAGCGTGAAAGTTCTTCTTCTCTTAATGCTTTGGAACTAATAGCTAAAATATATGATGATGATGATGAGTCCATAAGTTATCCAACTCCTCCTATAATTAAATGTTTAAGAACCTTGGATGAGAAGACCATGGATAGTTCTACTTTGATTGTAAATTCAAGTCCCTTAGACATCTCTAATGATACAATCACCACCAATCCCTTGAACAACACTATACGTTCCCTTAGCCCTAATGCTCTCCCTTCAAAAGTAGAAGCATTGGTGGATGAGAAAAGGTCTCTCACATTAAATCCTTTAGGGATAGATGTTGAGCATAATCGAGAGGAAAACAATGTTAATTCAATCTTCATTAATAGACATATTCCACCCACTAAGGGATAATGGATAGCTATACTAATGTTCCTAAGATGATTGTGCGAGGGACACCTAATTCACCTTCTTGCCTAAAACTAGTGATGACGGTTCAAGGTGATCAAAAACCACCTCAATCCCCGAATTACATTCTAAACTATGCAAGAAAAATCACTCAAAGAAGTCAAGGTGTTCAAAATGTGCTGTAGCATCCCATGATTGCTCACACCTACAACACCTGTAATAACAAGTAAATTAAGTAAGAATCACATGTGCCTATCTCTCTTTCATCTTCTCAACCTATGCTCCCTCCACCACCTCATCTTACTCACAAAAGTGGTCAAGAATATGATCTTGTTGAACAACTTCATACTACTCCAGCTAATATCTCTCTTTGAGATTTAATACAAACATCACCTACATACCATGGAATGCTCCAAGAAGCTTTACAAAAGGTGATTGTACCACCTGTTGTTAAGCTGAATGATGTAGCAGCTCTATTAGATTGTTTTCATGCAATAAAAATAGATATTATGTTTCAACAACATGAAATACCGTCAATAAAAGATGAATATGATCCACTTATAATATTTGTCCTAATAGATAAAAAGTTGATAAAGTGAGTTATGATTGACGATGGATTGGATCTTAATGTTTGTGGCATTGACTTACTACACAAGCAAGATCGATACATCTTTACTCAAACCGGATAGGCTCAGCATTCATGGCTTTGATAATGCTGGTAGACAATCCCCGGGTACCATAACTTTACTTATAAAGGTTGGACCTGTGACATTACCTACCCTTTTTCATGTCATGCCTAGTTCACTTTCATATAATATGATTCTTTGTAGACTGTGGATCCATGCCATGGGGGCAGTTCTATCTACCCTTCATCTATCATTAAAATTCATTTATCAAAACAAGCTCTACACTGTGGAGGCCGATCCTGACCTGAATAAGTTTTTACATATCGAAATGACAAAACCAGTTAACAATCATAAAATTTTAAACAACTTACGAGTTGATTCATCAATACCTCTTGCCACTGATAATGTTGTGCAAGATGCTAAACCATCAAATGCACTTTTTGGTGATGATTGGGGTTCATTAGATTTTATGCCCTCCCTTATAGGGGAATATAAACTTAATAACTCTGACACGTCAAAAGTCACATCAATCTCATCTAAACAATCTTTGGAAACACCTAAGAAAACCAAACTCTCTTTGGTAGAAATAAAGACAGTGCTCTTACTTATACTTCAGATTTCTCCTTTTGTCTTAAGTTTTGCAATCTCTTCAACAACTCTAACTCATAGTCAGTAGGTATGAACTGATTCTTCAACTTTTTCACCATCCTATCCCATTTTATGATTTTCTCTTTTCCTCTCGTGTTTCTTTCCAATTTAACTTCTTTCCACCAAATAGCAACATGTCCCTTCAACTTAGTTTTTGCAAATCTTGCTCTTTCCAGATCTTAAATTTCCTCATACTCAAAGTATTCTTCCATGTCATTTATCCAATCAATCAATTCCTCAAGGTTTAAATTTCTAGTATAGTTTGTAATCTCAATTCTAGGTCTCTTACCAATTTTGGAAATAGCTTTCAACATCTTTATCTGATCTGATACTTCTTCTTCTAGGGTTTCTTTATTTTGGGCAGTAGCTTGAAATTCTTTATCATCACTTTCATCTTCATGTCTAGGGTTTAGTCCTCTTCTTCTATCTTTTTCTACATCATCCAATCTAACTTTCATTGTCCTCATCATCTCTATCATTTCTTCCATTCTTCTAGCAACACTGGCCATAGTAGGCATCCTCCTTGGTGACATCTCTTCCTAGGAATGGGTACAACTGCCTCAATTTTGTGATCTAACTACAAGTTAGCAACTGCCTCACAATCGGCGCTCTGTTGACAAACACAAGTAGACTTCCTCAGGTCAGTGACTGTTCACCACAAGATCTTCTGGAATGCCTTCACTCCCAAAGGATTTGCAAACTTTGCTCTTATACCACTTGGTTCAGTCATGGATGGAGTGTCTTGAAAAGGGGTTGTCCAACCATGCAGCCAGAGTAAACACAATGGAAACAACACAATAATAGAATGTAATGGAAGAATTATATGCTCAATATATCAATCAGTCATAATGCTCATATGCCAGCAACATGCAGGCTACAATCAAAGGGCTTACAAACCTGCTTTTCGGGTTACAACACATGAAAGATATGGCATTGAAGTGCCTTCTGAAAAGAATCCATCCATCTATCTTATCAACTTCTTGTCTTCCTACTGTATATAGGAGATGTATATATATCATCCTCCAGCTCATAGAATCCTCTGTGTCGGCCTTAAGAGATCTCAAACTCCAATGAATGATGAAACATGTAGAAAACATGTAGGTCAGCCTACAACTCTTGGTAATGCTCGACAAATGAATGAAACTTGATGCGGTTCTCCATGAAGGTCTCTCTAGTCCCAATTTACCTTGTGTGATGTTCTATTAGGCTTTGCAAGTCACAAAAATGCTCCACAAACTTTGTATGGTCCAACTAGTTGTTGAATGCTCTGTTCCGTGAATGTTGATGACTTTTTGATAGCGATAACTTTCCACAAACAAGACAAATCTCCTAAAATCTTAGTATGATGTAGCTGACATGGCATAGAAACTAAATCCTGCTCCATGAGCTCTGAAATGAAGATGCAGTAAAATATGGTAGATAATGTTGAAACCTCAAATTACTGAACTGCTACTAAAATGCAAGAAAAGGAAAGAAAGCAAATATTTTTGGTTGATGTAAGATTGCTCTTCAACCTAGGATGCTCCTACATCACCAAGTTGGGAGTTCCATAAGACCCCAAGCTAAGGATTTTATGAATTTAGAAGAATTTTATACACATAAGACACAAGGCATAATTTCTATATACATGAAGCACTTAGAAACATGAGACAAGACAAGACATACACAAGGCATACACTTGATAAATCACAATGTATACATTCAATATACAAAGCATGGATTCCATACATAAAGTATACACGCAATAAGTTACAAAGTATACATGCCATACACAAAGTATACATAGAATACACATGAAACGCACATGGAATACATAGAGAAAACATAAGGAATACATAAGGAAAGCACTCAAGGAGAATACATAAGGAATACATAGAGAAAACATGTGAAGCATGCATGAGGCATGAAGAATACATAGAGGATAAGAATATGAAAGGAGAATACATTCATCACGTAATATCCATAAGGAAAAAGAAAATAATGAAAGACCTTGAGTCAACATGACAAAGGAGACCTCAATCTAAAAGGTTGTCTCAATTATCGTGTATCATTCCTCAAGATGCAATAAGAAGAATGGTAAGAAAGGGTTAGTTATAAATGAGAAAGAATAAGAGGATACAACACATCATACAAATAATCTACATCTAGAGAAGTGTTTCCACTCAAGGGTACACACAACCTACCTCCCACAAGAGGATTTACATGAAGCCTTGCATAATAATAAGGCATTGCAACCATACCCAAAGATACTCTAGCCAAACTCAATTGGTGGTTACAACCCTTCTCCCAAACGTGCAAGGAGCTTCAACCTAGGAGAACAAGATAGACTCAAGATCTTGTTTTCAAGCTTGCGGCAATCCTTTCCAAGAGAGTGCAGTAACAAAGATAATCAACAAGTGTTTTGATAGAAAGATGAGAGTAAGACTCATTGTATGATATATGCCCCCACCTTAAAGTGATTTCTAACTCCATCAAGGAGCAATTACCTTTAAGGTAGAATAAGGAAGATGTATAAAACAAGTAGGAGAATCTTCATGCCCAAATGATACGTGTTCTTAAAAGCTACATCACCACAATGGGTTGCCCTTAGAATGGGCAAACCAAGGTGATGCTTGCAAGAATGATACACAATGGCTTGTGTAGTCATGGTATGATGTCGAGCATTGAAATAAGGTGTCACATAAATATGAAGATGACGGAAGGAAGATCAAATGAAAGCAATGATTAAATAATGAAATGATGCTAAATCATCCAAAAAATAACAAAATTGTACATCACAACATATAGAAGAATGGAGATACATATAGAGGAATGATATGACATGTTCTTTCTCATTGTACCTTTGTGCTAACAAGGGTGCCAAGGGAGAACTTACAATCAACAAAACATCACAATACATAGATAACAGTATGTACAAGCATAACACAAATGAGGAGGGACCACACTTGTGAGTTTGCCTATAACAAATCATCCTCCACCAACTTTATTATTATAAAATGGATGCAGGAAAAGGTGATATAGGGACTACATCAAGCGTGGTGAAAAGTGCTAGTCATACCGTGTTCGAAGTTATTGAATTTTGTCACCCAAGGCTCGACATTCCTTAGTGGAATGGCCAAACACTCGATGATATGTATAGTAATGAGGTGTTGAATGATTATTTTGTTGAATCTTTTTGTGTGTTGGAGGAGGAAGAGTGATTAAGTGGTCTTTGAGTAGACATGGAAACATACATTCTTATTGAGATAGAAGTGAAGATATAGATGGAGTAGGAAGCAACCCTTTTTGTTGTGAACATGGTGGAGAGAACATAGGAGAAGGTCAAAAACCTAAACTTACTTTAGACAAGTGTGGTGTTGGTTCTATAGGTTCTTTAGTTCCTTGTTCTTTGCATCCTAACCCATTTCCATTGTATCCAAGTTTAGAAAGAATCTTGAATCCATGCCCATAACGTATCTCCAAATTTGAAGGGAGAGGAGAGACTACATTATTAGCTTTGTTGAAATGAGAAATGTGATTATATGTTGATGAATAAGTAGAAGGGTCATTTTTTTTTATCATGGTGAGGAGGGTCAATCTTTGTTTCAACAAGCCCATGGGGTTTAAAATCTAAGGGGACGCCATCCTTACCAAGACATGCATTAGAATAAGATGATCCATTAGATTTGAGCTTTTTAGATTGAGATTGTATATCACAAATGGCTGCCATTTTTGTAGAAGAAAGTGGATCATCATTAGTGGTAAAATCAATATCAAAAGTTCTATCATCATTACTTTTGAGTTTAAGTCTTTTAGGAGTAGGTTATTGTGTTGAAGATATTCCATTTACCTTCGAGGTTTTTGGGTGTGATGGTGAGATTTTATATTCACTTGTGAAGGTGGGTGTAAAATCTAACGAACCCCAATCATCAGCAAAAAATGCATTTGAAGGATCGACACTATCCTAACCATTATTTATGTTAGTAGTGGAGGGTAGTGGTTTGGTTTTTGTTAAAGAAATGATCAAATTATTTGTAGGAATTTGATGTCTCGCTTCCATTTGCAAGCAATGTTTCAGAACCAGATCAACTTTAATCATATGTAGCTTGTTTTCAGAAATGAACTTTATTGAACGATGAAGGGTAGATGGAACTGCCCCAATGACATGAATCCAAGGTCTACCAAGAATAAGACTGTATGAAAGAGAACCAGGCATGACATGGATAAGGGTAGATAAATTCATAGGTCCATCCTTAATAGGTAAGGTGATAGTACCTAATGTTTTTCTACCAACATTGTCAAAGCCACGAATGTTGAGTTTATCTAGTTTGATGAGAGATGTATCTACATGCTAATCTTATGCAACAAGTCCATGCCACAAATATTAAGTGTTGGTCCACCATCAATCATAGTGCTTCTTACCCTCATTCTATTAATAATGACAAATATCAAAAGGGGATCATATTGGTTTTGAACTTCTATGGGAGGTAATTCATGTGGTTGAAAGATGATGTCCTTTTTTGTCACATGCATACAATCTAACAGAGTTGCTACATCATTCGGTCTAACAGAAGGTGGAACAACTACCTTTTGTAGAGCCTCTTGGAGAGTTTTGTGGTATGTAGGTGATGTTTGTATTAAATCCCATAGAGAGATCTTAGTTGGAGTGGCACGGAGCTACTCGGCAAGATCGTATTCTCTACCAACATGTTGAGGAAGATGAGGAGGTGGGGGAACAAAAGGTTGAGAAGGTGGAAGAGAAGGAGGTATGCTTGCTTACTTTTCTTGTTATTACGGGTGTTGTGTGTGAGAAACCACATGATAATGAGGTTGTTGTGACACATTTTGAACACCTTGATTCCTTTGAGTAATTTGCTTTGTAAAATTGAAGATATAACCAGGAGGTCGAGATGGTTTTGGAACACCTTGAACCGTAATCACAAGTTTAGAGAAAGGAGGTAGATTAGGTGCCTCATGCATAATTATTTTTGGAATATTTTGAACATTAATGCACCTATTCAACATCCCCTTAGTGGGTGGGATAGGTCTATTGATAATGATGGAATTTACATTGTTATCTTTTTGAGAAATATAGGATTTAGGAGAATGCGATGAATACCCAATATCTACCCATGGGGAATCCATTATAAGAGAAGGATCTTCATCCACTATTGCTTCATATTTTGAAGGGAGAGCATTAGAATGAAGAGCGGGTAGAGTTGTGTTAAGGAATGCATCAAAGATTTCATCCTCTTAAGCCAAGATGTCCTCAAAATTAGGAGAGGTCTTAGGAATGGGATCAAAAGAATACAATGACATAGGAAATTCTTTGTTTTTACCATATTTAAGGCATGGGACATCAATTTCACAAACCTTTCGAGTAGAGTTGGAAAATGATGGAAGAAAAGACATGTTTGCATGTAGATAGTTTTGTTTATGTTTATGTTTTCAATATTTTGAAGAGAAAATAGATGTATGAACTTTCTTTATTTCTAAATTCAATAAGTATGATATGTTATAGAAACCTAAAATTAGATTTATAAATCATTCAACATAGAAAATATCTTAAAGTAAGATTTCAAATATAACCACTAAATGTAAGACTAGCTAGTGTTCTACCATCAAACCCTAGATCTTAAATGCTTATTCCATAAACCAAAATTCTTTGATGCTTTGTAATTTAAACACAAATGATATTTATGATGTACTACAACAATGCAAAATCAGATTTGAACAACTAATAAACATCAGCAAGATTTAAAATAAGATTCTACTCAATAAACCCTAGGTGTAAGACTAGCTAGGTTTTCTAAAAATGCAATATTTTTGAAAACCCTAAAATGAATAAGTGCAAATGCAATTTATGTGAAATTAGGAAATGATTAACTAATGCAATACTAATCAGATCTGATGCAAAAATCATAAATTTATATCATTCTATAATGATCTAAATTTATTAAATATAGATAATGTGACAAATATGCTTTTTTCTAAACCTAAATCAAATGCTTGATTTTCTTATTTGAAATACAAAGGTGCATGAATGTTCCTTTTTTAAACATAAAGATGATATGCTACAACAAATGAAATCAATTTATTCAACCAAATAATGCCACAACACACTAATATACAAATCCTAGGCTCAAGACTAGTTAGGTTTTCTAGGAATGCAATAAATAATGTGACAAATATGCTTTTTTCTAAACCTAAATCAAATGCTTGATTTTCTTATTTGAAATGCAAAGGTGCATGAATGTTCCTTTTTTAAACATAAAGATGATATGCTACAACAAATGAAATCAATTTATTCAACCAAATAATGCCACAACACACTAATATACAAATCCTAGGCTCAAGACTAGTTAGGTTTTCTAGGAATGCAAGGTTTTTGTAAACCTTAATAATGAAACAATGCAAAGGTGCAATTATGTAAAATGATCTGAATCAATTTAACCTAATCGGATCTAGGGAAGAAAATAAATCAGATATGAAGCAAGAAGGATGTAAAAGTGCAAGACATGTTGGGTTCACCAAAATGTTTGATATAAAAGGGGGACTTAGCCTAAAAGGTTAAACTAGATCAAACCCTCTTCTATCAACATTGGAACACAAACCAAGTTAGGATTCTACCTTTGAAGGAGAGCCAAAATACATGGGCTTTATCACTTTGTTGTATAAAGGAGTGTCAACCAAATTCAACCAACCAAACTAGGGCAAAGCATGAAACCCTAATTAAGCAAGATTAACCAATAAATGACTGTCAGAAACAGATACAAGAATTTTGAAGTGATAGCAGAGATTCAGAGACAAAGGAGAATTAGAACTTGAGTTTGGGAGCGGAGAAGTACCAAGGCATTAGGTGCCCTAGACCTAAATTAGGGTTTTACATAATGTTGGGATCTATGTGCCTTCACCTATGTGTCTTCCTCCTTCTTGTCACTTATTGTCATCTGATTCCTCCGAATGTGACCTGCGCACACACAAGAAGAGGAAGGGTGGGTGCTATTTAGGATCTTTCCTAAGTCAAGCTCTGTGAATGGTGTTTCCACCTCCATAATAGCAATGATGAAAGATCAAAGAGTGTGTGCGCTAGGAGGGTAGAGCTAAATATGAAGTAGAATGGAATGTTGTAATAAAGCATGAGGGAAAGAAATCACCATAAGCATGGAAACCCTAGCTTTCTTGATGTGGTGTCACAACTGTTATGTGGAAAAGGAGAGATCTAGCCTAAGATATTAAACTAGGTCAAACCCTCTTCCATAAACATTAGGACACAAACTAAGCTTGGCTTCTACTCGTGAAGGAGAGCCAAACTACAGGGGTTTTGTCCCTTTGTTGTACAGAGGAGTGTCAACCAAATTCAACCAAAACTAAGCAACCAAACTAGGGCAAAAAATGAAACCCTAATTGACCAAAATCTACAAAATATACGAATGTCAGAAATAGAAACAAAAAATCTGAAAGTGTAGCAGAGATCAGGAGATAGAGTAGAACCTAGATCTAAGTTCGGAAGCACCAAAAGACCAAGGCACTAGGTGCCCTAGACCCTAATTAAGGTTTTACAGAATCTCTGAGTTTTGCCAGACCTATATTTGCAAACCCTTTCTTCTTCCCAGATCTTGTCTTTTGAAACTTGTATCTTCAACCTGTACACAAGCAAAGAGGAAAAGGTTGTGTTGTGTTTAGGGGCTTGCCTCAGTCAAACTCCATGTTGGTGTTTCCACCTCCACTAAAGCAATGATTAGTGATCCAAGAGTGTGTGCCCTAGGATGGCAAAGACAAGATCAACAATATATGATGATTTAAGTATGACTGAAAATGATAAAGATTACCACAAGATGTGAAACCCTAGTTGGTGCAGATAACTCAAGATCATGCACCAACAAGGAGATAGATAAAGATGACTTGAACTTCCTTCAAAACCTGTAAATGAGCATCATAACATCCACAAGCATGCAATAACTCCAAGCATGAAGAGTACTAGAGCATAGAAGATCAATCATGTAAGCAATTCTAATCTTTCCTTAGCCTTCACTTGTCCATCTAGGTGTAAAATGAATTGTAAAACTCCTTTATATATGCATTCCTGCTCGACAAATAAAACCAAATGGGCTTGACATGTAAAAGATAAGGAGGTGTTCTAAGTTGACACCACAAAAATAGGACTGAGGCTAACATCCAGGACCAGGGCCCGCCCTGGTCCTTTAGCCCCACAAATTTTGGAGTCTCCATTTAAGTGGGCTTAGACCAATCCTAACTTTATTTTGTCAGGTTTATTCATCAGGATCGAGATTTAATCATTTAATGTCCAAAAAGTTGTTAAAATAGGTCCTAATTAACAAGTGTACACACTTTTTGCATAACATTTAGCCTCAACTTTAGCATGGGTACAAACTTACGTTCAAACTCACACTAAAGTAAGGAGAAGACATATTTCAAAAATGAAAACATAGAAGCCAAAGAATTCCACCAAGTTGTGGACTATTAGTAGCCTCTAAGCTTAGGATTCTAAGGTTGCAAACACATAAGCAAAGAGATTTTCAAACATGCAAGACATTGTAACATAATTCACACATACGTAGAATACTAAAAGCATAAATAGGAATACATGCAAGAGACACATAATACACAAAGGTAATACATGCCATACACAATGCATACACGCTTGACACAAAGCTTTAACACAAGGCATACAGAATACATGGAAAACACATGGAAAAAATAATGAAGACACATGGATTCATTAAGAGAGTACATGTTAAAACAATATATCAAACAAACATAGAAACAAACACACAAGACACGTGACTTTGATGCTAGCTTGCTCTGTTGCTAGGGTTCATGTGAAGAGAAGTGTCTTTGTGGATCACACACTAGTAAGGACTGCCAAATTACTAGGTGACCACAACAAGTCACATGAAGCACATGGGATAGCAAACTTCGTTGTACTAGGTAGCTCATGGACCAAAAGGAAACATCACGGGATAGTGAGGAATGTCGAATAACTAGGTGAGTTCCATGTCAACTATAATAAACAAGTATGTAACCAAAAAGAGCATAGAGTGATGTATGGCCCCACTTTAAAGTAATTGCTAACTCCTATCAAGAAGAAATTGCTTTAAGGTAGAACAAACCACAAGATAGGCACGAGAGCTTTGCGGAAGCACATGCCCATATGATATCTATTTCCAAAAAACTACATTACGACAAGGGGTTGCCCCGACAAAAGGCAAACCAAGGAAATGCTTCAAGCATGATACACAATAGCTTGTGTAGTCATGGTATGACACTGAGCATAGAAACAAGGTGCCACAAAAATCAAAACATACAATAAATAAAAAATTAGATAAAGTAATAACACATAGGGATCTACCTGACTAGTGTCAGTATATGAATGGTTGTATGATAGGAGATATCTTGAGACTATATGTATTTGGAACTGTCATCATCTACCAGTTGGTAGAACTACAGAGACAAAGGAAGAAGTATCACATGAAATCAAAAAAAAGGAAGGCCCTTGGGTCAACAAGGGAGAATGCTAAAACATCCTACGCCTTGCGTCATCCCCAAAGGAAAAAATAATGCAACTTACGACATATAGAAGAATGATGAGATAAATATAGAGAATATCACGATGAATTTCGGTCCCTTTGTATTCTTACACCTACAAGGATGTCAAGGGTCGTCCAAAGAGATCTTAACAATAACAACATAAATAAAGCATCAAGCAACACATTATGGGGGGAAACAATCACACGCACTCATGACACAATAGAAATAAGGGCTACAATTGCAAGTTGACCTAAAGCAAATCATCCTCCCAATCTTGCACATCACCAATTTGGGAAGGTGGATAAGATGCAAGAGGAACTATAGCAAGTGTGGTGTAAGGAACAAGATCCATACCTGTATCATTATTATCTTCAAATTCACTATTAGAATATAGCACAATAAGTTCCATAGAGAGTTGTGAAGCTTTATCCTTCGTTGGAGGAGATAAAATACTAATAGATGTCTCTTTTGCGTCCATCGATGATAAATGCTTCGAGGAGGGAGATTATCCTCTCCTACTGCAAGGTGAGCCATAACATGATGATGCTTCTTTATTTCTCTCGCAATTTTATTCTGCTTAGCTTTATTTATGATATTTGTTAAGGGAACCGTAGTATCTTCCGGTGCGGGTTCATTTTCTTCATTTTCTTCAGGAACATTAGAAGAAATAGGAGGAACCACCAAAGGTTTTGGAGACTATGGGGGAGGGTTCCTCAATGCGGGCTGATCTTCCTTCTCAACTTGTGAAATAGGTGGAAGCACTTGAGCATCCACAAGCGATTGAGAAGCCTTAGGAAATAATACATGCACAACCGATTACTTTCCACTAGTCTTCGCAGAGGAAGGTGAGACAAAAGTAATATTGCAATTGTAGGGAGGGATATTTTGTGCTTGACGGTTGCCTCATTGTCCTTGAAAGGATGGCGGAGGGGGAACCTCGACATATCTACCAGAAGCTGGGGGATAGGGAAGAACCTTCGATTCAGGCTTAACTTCATTCGCCACCTATGGGATAGGGGGAGCTACTATCATAGCCTCAAAAGATTGAGGAGGTTTGGGGACATCACAAGGAGGTATGTTACGAAGCAACAACTCTACAATTTTTGCAATTTTCTGTGCTTTAAATTTTTGATATGACAAAAAGAATAAATCCTCTCTAGCTCGAGCAACTCCAACTGGTTTTGGCTAGAAGTAGTCAAGTGTAAAGTGTCCATGATGAGTGATGGTTTGGTACTGACTGTGATGTACATATAGTGTGTGCACGTCCCTCAAATGGAAACTTTAAGCACTTATGAACCATAGAGGGGACTGCTTTCATGGAGCAGAGCCATGGGTGACCCAACTTCACATGAAATAAGTCCAATGTAGAAATGATGACAAAAGTAACATCCAAGGTTCTTGGCCCAACCTTGACATTGTGAGTCAAGGCGCCAAGAGCTAGAAGGATAGACCATTGTGTGCTCTAATCATGATTTTTGATACATTGTAGTTATTGCGGTGTAAACCATGCATGTAGAGAAACTCTTCAGTTACTACATTTACCATGCATATAAGATCTATCATAGCACCTCTTATAGGTTTATCATTGATTTAAATGGTTATGTATAGGGGTCCATTAGGAGCTTCAATAGTAGCATCGCAAGGAGTAAATGATATAGACAATTCAAGTTCAACTCACTCTTTATGAGGCCAGGCATCTACTATACAAACATCGCCTTCATAGTCTTGTTCTTGAGATGTGTCCACAACATTAGATTCATGATGAGGTAATGTATTTGTATATATTTGTAGGTTTTGATTAGGTGGAGTGATTGATTTATTTCCTTTGTAGTTTACACCAGCAACCTGGATGACATTGGAATCAATGAGGTCTTGAACCTCATGTTTAAGATGCATACATCTTTCAATGTCATGACCAGCGGTGTAGTGGAATTGACAAAAGGCCTTTGAATCAAAATAAAATTCTTGCATCTTACTTGGATCAAGAGGTCTAACAGGTGGAAGATTGATGAGATTGTTGTTCAAAAGTTGTCATTATAGAATAGAGAGACTCTGATAATGGTGTGAAATGTCTTGTCTTTGGTTTCAATTTATACGGGGTGGGAGTAGGGGATGATGCAACCACCACATGTTTTCTTATGTTATTGGAAGAAATTGCATTGCTCTTGATGAAGTTTTTGTTGTGTCTTTTGAATGAATGATTGTGTGAGGCTTCAAATTGACCAACTAGAGCCGATGAGGGATTATTATCATACTGACTAACCAAAAGTAGGTAATCGTGGAGAGCCGTGCAAAGATGAGTGAAATAATCATAACACATCAATAATAACTTATATGGATGTGAGGTTGTAAGTTTCATATGAATATTCTTTGTACATCAACATCCATAATAGAATATTGAACTTGAGAAAAGAGAGCTTGATAACGACCCATAAAATCTATTACTTTCTCCTTTATTCCTTTTTTGCAATGATCCAAGTTGATCAAAGAGAATTGAGGTCCAATGTTTTCTTGAAAATGTTTGAGGAATTTATTGATTAGTTGTGAAAAAGAAGTGATTGAATTAGGAGGTAATGAGCAAGACGAATCCAAGGCTGTGTCTTTGAGTGACCCAGGAAAGAGTTTTGCCAAGATTGCATCTTTAAAGAAGAAATCACTACACATAGTTGTAAAATCTACCACATGGTTGTTAGGGTCTCCCTTCCCATTATACTTTTCAAAACGAGGGGTTTCAAACTTCTTGGGCATTTGAGCTCTTATGATAGGATAAAATAAAGGGCTATGAATATAATGTGATGTTATAGAGGGTTTGGTGGGACTTTGGTTTATGCTCGCTAATTGTTGTTGGATGGAGTTCATATTTTATAGAAGTTGATTGATGACGGGGTCAGAAGGTGAACTAGGTTGAGATGGATATGAATGGATAGGGCTAACCATAGGTTGCAAAACTATATGATTGGCCTTTTAGAAAGTGATATTAGACTTAGTTTGATTTGATGTAGGTGGGGTGACACTAGGTGTAGTATTTGTATAATTGAATAGAACAGAAGTATAATGATGAATGGGATTCCTAGTAGATAACGCAACACATGTGGTAGCACTATTACTTGGTTGTGTAGTTGTGGTGAGAGTAGTAGGCATATACATAGGAAGAGGGAGTGTTGCTATGGGTGTCGACACTTGAGTCCCTATTTGATTAGAAGAAGTGACATTAGTGATGATCTCGACATAAATAGATGCAAATAAAATGTTGTTATGCTATATATGAGCGAGGCCACATAAGACTTCTAATCCCTCTTGTCCTTCGAGCAATAAACTTATTAGACTCTAAAAAATAGGGACAACCTCTTCAGCTATATGTTTCAAGCTTACAAATTGCTAAAAATTAGCCAAATCCATGTCTAATCTTTGAATTTGAGCTTCAGGAACATGGGCCACATGGTCATCTATGTTGATGGATTCATGAAAAGTTGATGCTTTCGGAAGATGTGAAGTAGGGATATCAAGAAGAAGTGATTGACCTTCTTGTGTAATTAGATTTGGAAATTGGGGTTCTGATGTGTTGTTATCATCATTATTCAAAGCATTGGAACCCATAATTCAAAGACTTCTTCACACAAGAGTGTTATAATTAGGGTACCAGGTCACTAAACTCATAAATTGTTTACACGCTTTAGTGACACGCAAGATGCACACAAAGAAGAGATGAATGAGGTGATGAAAGAAGAGTTTGAATTATTATTTTAAATGAACCAATGTTTTGCACTTTTGATGAAATGTAAACACATATAATGCAATAATAAATGCTTAAATCAATTTCAACTCTACTCAAAGCAAATTAGACATCATCCATACTCAAATCAAACCCTAAATTTAATGTTTTTTTTTCAAAATGTATCAATGCAAAAATTGTTTTTCCTTTCAAATTTCAAAACAAGATGACATATATGATGTATTAGAGCAAAGTAAAATTAGATTTGAATGCAAATGTCATCAGCAAAATCTGAAACCTGATATGAATCACAAACCTTAGATTTCAAAATAACTAGGTTTCCCTAAAAATACAACTTTTTCTTAATAAACCCTAACAATGAATATTTCAAATGCAAAATAAAGTACTATGAAATGACTAATGAATGCAATACCAATAAGATTTGATGCACAAGTCATAAATTTAAATCTTTCTATGATGATCTAAAACCTATGCAATGAAAACAATGCAATGAAAATGCTTTTTCTAAGCCTAAAATGCTTGATTTCTCACTTTTCAATGCAAGTATGCAAAAATGTATTTTCTTTAAACACAAAGATGATATACTACAACAAATGAAATCAATTTAATCATGCCATAAAGATCCGAAACAACTCACTAATCTCCAAACCCTATGTTCAAGACTAGCTAGGTTTTCTAACAATGCAAGGTTTTTGTAAACCCTAATTTTGAAACAATGTAAAAGTAAGCTATGTAGGTATGTAAAATGATTAAAGGATCCAATCCTAATCAAATCTAGGGCAGCAAACAACTCAGATTTGAAACAAGAAGGATTCCAAAGTGTAAGAAATTACAGGTTCACCAAAATGTTATGTGTAAAAGGAGAGATCTAGCCTAAAAGGTTAAACTAGGTCAAAACCTCTTCCATAAACATTAGGACACAAACCGAGCTTGGATTCTACCCATGAAGGAGAGCCAAACTACAGGGATTTTGTCCCTTTGTTGTATAGAGGAGTGTCAAACAAATTAGACCAAAACTAACCAACCAAACAAGGGTAAAAGATGAAACCCTAATTGACCAAAATATGCAAATATACGACTGTCAGAAATAGAAATAAAAAATTTGAAAGTGCAACAGAGATCAAGAGATAAAGAAGAATCTAGATCTAAGTTTGGGAGCACCAAGAGACTAGGGCACTGGGCACCCGAGACTCTAATTAGGGTTTTACAAAATCTCTAAGTTTCACCATACCTATACCTGCAAACCCTCTCTTCTTCCTAAATCTTGTCTTTCGGAACCTGTATCTTCAACCTACACACAAATAAAGAGGAAAAGGTTGTGTTGTGTTTAGGGGCTTGCCTTAATCAAACCTTGTGTTGGTGTTTCCACCTCTACTACAATGATGATCAATGATCCAAGAGTGCGTGCCCTAAGAGGGTAGAGGCAAGATCAACAATATATGATGAAAGTATGAATGAAAATGATAAAGATTACCACAAGACGTGAAACCCTAGTTGGCATAGATAACTCAAGATCATGCACAAACAATTAGACAGATAAAGATGACTTGAACTTCCTTCAAAACCTGCAAATGAGCATCATAACATCCACAAGCATGCAGCAACTCCAAGCATGAAGAGTACTAGAGCATAGAAGATCAATCATGTAAGCAATTTTAATCTTTCCTCAACATTCACTTGTCCATCTAGGTGTAAAATGAATTGTAAAGCTCCTATATATATGTATTCGTGCTCGACAAATAAAACCAAATGGGGTCAACATGTAAAAGCTAAGGAGGTGTTCTAAGCCAACACCACAAAAATAGGACCAGGGCTAACATTTGGGACTAGGGCACTAGGTGCTCTAATCCTTTAGCCCCATAAACTCCAGAGAGTGTCCATTTAAGTGGGCTTAGACTAGTCCTAACTTTATTTTGTTGGGTTTATTCATCAGGTTCGAGATTTAATCATTTAATGTTCAAAAAGGTGTTAAAATAGGTCCTAATTAACAAGTGTACACATTTTTTTGCATAACAACTTGACTCAAGAAGTTGGTGTAGCCCTAAAGAAGTAGAGAGATCTTCACAAGACTTGCAAGAAGTTAGTACAACAATAACAATCCACCATAGAGAGCTTCCAAAATCATGTAGAGAAGAATAGAGAGCATGAGGAAGAGAGTGAGCACTAGAGTCCTTAGAGAGCTTAGAGATCTTCAAATGAATAAACTAACTTGCTTATATATGCATTCTCATTGATTTTCGAGGAATTAAACCAAATGAGACCGACATGAAGAAGCACTAGAGATGTCCTAAGCTGACATTACCTTAAATTAGCCCCGGGCTAAAGGAGAGACCAGGGCATTGGGCACCCTTGTCCTTTAGCCCCAAAAACTCTGTGATAAGCTTAATTAAGTGTGCTTAGTCCCATTCTAAAGTTATCTTTTAGATTTTGTGCATCGGGATTAAGAATTAATTGTTTTAGGTCCACCCGGGTGCCAAACTGGGTGTAAAATGACAAGGGCGAACATTTTATTCCATAACAAATTGAATGTTAGCTGATCAACATGTCAGATCTAAGGGTTAGCAACATGGATAAGCCAAAAAAGATAATAGAAAACCATAAAATTATAGCTATTATGGATCAACAAATGAAACTAGATTATAATCATTTAACAAATGCTAAAGCAGAGAGCATATGCGTGGCAACAGGGTGCATAGACACGCTGCTTGCAAGCGCAAGCATGTTGAACGGAAGCATCAGCGCGCTGTGACAATCAGGGGCGTGGATCTGCAACCTGTAACAAAAAATGATAGAATTTCTTCTGACAAACTAATTAAAGGGATGTGGGTCCCACCGAGCGTGCCAAAAAATGTGTACAAAATTATGATCCAAGGTAAAAAATGAAGACAAATGCAATATAACTCAATACCTTCACCTCAAATCAAACCCTCTCACTTAGATAGAACAGAGTAGAGTGCACTCTAATTCTACTAGCTTTGTTCTTTTAGATATTGATTGATAATATGATATGTTGATTGCTCATTTCTGTAGCATAACCACTAGATAAAGATGATGGATAATGGATGACAAAGATGGTGGATATGATAATGAGAGAGCTAGGATGACTTTGACATCATGGTGTTGTATGAAGATGTGATGTAAAAATGGCTTGGTTGAAGCTTGATTTATAGAGGTTGGATATGATGAATGAAGGGCTAGGATTAAAAGATTATATCAATGGCTAGAATTGGTTGAGACAAGATTATGGAAAGGATAAGGATTTATAGGGTCTCAAAGGAAGCTTCTAGTGTTTATCCTTATGTGAATGGCTAGGATTGAAAGATGTAGTGTGAGGTGGATGGCTAGGATGAAAATGTTAATTTAATGTTGGAGACATTTAATGAAAGTGGCGAGTGGTTGAGGACAAGGACAAGCTAGTCATGCGACTCTCAGTAATTAAATTAAATAATAAAATTATTTAATTTATTAGTGGAGAGAGGATAATAGGAGGACAAATTAATTAAATAAATAAGATTTATTCAATTAATTTTGGCTAAAAGGAATAAATGGATTAAATAAATAAATATAATTTATTTATTTAATTTAGGTGATGGAGGAAATAGATTCATTAATTAAATATAATTTATTTAATTAATTTGGAAAAGGGATATGGTAAAGGGGACTCTTAGGACAAGAGTGTCACAAAGTTTCGCAAGGTGGTGTCGACAAGGTGATGAAAGTGACATGGTCAATTTGAGGTGTCCATAGTTGGTGTGCTTCTTGCTAGTGTGACTAGTTCTTGTGGTGTTCCTCTGATTTATTTCCCTATGGTTAATTTTATTATTACTATTTGTTTTAAGTGGTTTTCTTGTTGCTCCAATTCTTTTAACATAAAAGCAAACACTATTTGAGACACTCAAATCATTTACAATCTTGAGGAAACAAGTGGAGTTTGGAGGGTTCCTCATCTCTTGCTGATTGTCTATTTCCAATCCATCTGAATTTTCTTAATTTTCGCACCATCTTAGATGTGAAACAGACAGGTGGGTGATTCCCAAAGAGGAGTGGGAAAGAAGATTATGTTTTTTTTGCAACAAAGGTGTGGTGGAGACGGAATGACATTTCATCATGGAGTGCCCAACTTACGAGGACATCAGCTACGGAAACACCTTGAAAGACAACAACTTAAGCACCTTGTTTGAGGAGGCTAGACTTGGCAGAACCACAGTCTTTTTGATCAAAATTCACGGTAGAAGATCTGAATTTCAGAAGGGAATGCAAATTGTTAAAGACAACAACTTAAGCACCTTGTTTGAGGAGGCTAGACTTGGCAGAACCGTAGACTTTTTGATCAAAATTCACGGTAGAAGATCTGAACTTCAGAAGGGAATGCAAATTGTTTAACGACTCTATTTTCAGGATGGGACTGTGTGCGGTTCTGGGTCCCATAAACCGCTGTGGCCTCATAGACATTACTAAAATCTTTCATTTCATTTCATTATTAAGAGGGACATACCTACTTTGTAAGCTGTTGAAAATAAACAATTCGGAGTATGAATTTGAGACTGAATGTAAAGCAAGTAGGTGGAATACAATTTTATGAAATTGCGGGAGTGCTCATTGAATTCCGAGAATTCAAAGAAGTAAAATTAGTTAAGATGCAACATAAAAAATTTGGGGGAGCCGCCATCGAATTTCAGACTCAGTATCGATGGCCAAGTGAAAATTTATCCACATAACAATATCGAAGTTTCAATGATATAATACACAGTAATATAAACTGTTAGACATCTGGCTTGCTAGTGGAAAGAAACTGATCCTATTCAGAGCTGGCATTAGAAAATTAATTTAATACAGACTACAGTGGAGCATAGTTAAATGAGAAAAAAATAATGAATAGAAACAAAGCCCAAAAAGGCAAAATGAAGATAAAATAAAGAAGCTGCCACATAACTAGGGTTCTGCAACAATTCGTAAACTCTCAGAAAACAACCAGGAGGCTATAGATACGACTAAAACTTCAAGTGGGGGTGCCCCGAATCATCAAATTCAGCTACCCAAATGCCCAGAGTATTCGGGATTGCATGTGGGTATTTATCAAATTTAGGTACCTTGTACCCAGATTACCTACAACTACATTAGGGTGTTTACCAAAGCACCAAGGTCAGGTACCCAACTGAAATTCTATTAGTTACCCACTCGCTATTGAGTTACATCTAACAGCCCTGGCAAATTTCTGTTAATTAACTGGAAAAATTTGTACTCAAATTGGTGTGGAATGCACTCTGGCAGTAATAACAGTATTAGTCAAAGGAATAGTAGTACTAAAAAAAGGAGGAAGATCAAAGAAGAATCAGCAATATCATCCATTCACCATGACAGGCGCTGACAATGCACAGAGCTCTGATGATGATTGTTTGATTTCTACTGCGGAAGACATTGATCGGTGCCCTCTACCTGGCTTTTTTGAATTTTCTTCTATCGCTTTCAGCCCCGATGACAAGCTCATATCTTATCTCTTCAGCCCTGACAATACCTTAAACAGAAATATCTTTGCCTTTGATCCTGCCTGTGGGAAGCAGCAGATGCTTTTGAGCCCCCCTGGCGGAGGATTTGATGAGAGTGTCTTATCCAATGAAGAGAAGCTCTGGAGGGAGAGGCTCAGAGAGCGTGGACTGGGTGTTACCTGCTATGAATGGGTCAAGTCTAGCCAGCCCCCTCGCATTATGTTTCCTCTGCCAAATGGGGTAATGTAGTTTTTAGATTTTTAAATTTTTTTCTCCCATCCTCTTTCTTAATTTGTTTTCTAAATTTGAATTGCGTAGGATTGTCATACTTTGAAGAGCTTATTAAACATGCACAATCAGGAAAAATAGCTTTTGGAAAAAATGGGTCTGGAAGGAGACTGAAATCGTTGGTTTCCAGTCTCTCTCAAAACAGTTTTCCCAAAGCTTATTTTTATTAAAGTTTATGGACCGTAAAGCTTAAAAATTGGGTAAAGTACAGTAGGCTCGGTAAACGAGCCTTATGTTCTCCTTGAACGTCTTCGGAGAATTCAAAGACAATTGGATTAGCCCATCAATCTACGAAGTATAGTCATTCCATGAGGTGGCTTTGAACCGGTTGCCACTCGTGTTAAAACTATCCACACCCCTGGAGATGATTAAATTCGTTACCTTTCCATGAATCTATGATTACATATTCAATGGCTCTGACATCCTATTAGAATATAAATAGAACAATGTACAATTAGTTCATCCAAAAAGCTCAATGTTATACATTCTTGGAGAACATAGAGTCATTTGGATTAAGTTCATATGGTAATCCATTTTTGACTCTAAATCACCTCTAGGCTTAATAAGAATTCTTTGGATTGTTTGCCTATGCCTGGATTTTTCTCATTGAAACTATTGTTTAAGAATTTATTGAATTGCTTTTGAGCGGTGTAATTACATTCTACATGATCAAGAGTGAGTTGGTAGTTTGACTTTTGCTAAAATGTGAGTCGACTGGTTTGAAATTTGGCAAGTAAAAAAGACAACAATTGGAGATGGATCAGAGTGCTGTTATCTATCTTTTGAGACCAAACCATCAATGGGATCAATGAAGTATTCTGAATCGCTGGTTACCTGTTCTTAAGTTTTACAGATTCAAACTATTTTGTGAGAAAACTATAGAAAAGTGTTCTGAATGGTGTAATTTCTTTCTATATTACAGTGTTAATTGGTAAATGAATTTTGTAAGGATATATACAGGTTTATTGGGTTGATAAAATATGTACCAAGTATCTTCAGATATATAGCTAAGATGCTCGTGGTTCTGAACTTAATTTGAGACTGCCATTCACATTAAGGTATCTGATTATTGATCGTCAGCTCTCCCCACCTAGTAAGCATTACAGATTTTGTAATAGAAAGCAGTAGAGAACAATTCTGGCAATGAACAGTTTGTTTGTTGGTAGTCTTCATATCCGAGGTTGAAGGAGTTTGATTGGTGAATTCTGACTATCACTCCTAGCTTTCATCCAATTGGTTTCAAATCTTCAAACATGAATTTGTCATATATTTCATATGTTAAGTCAAGTTCTTATAGCATATTTCATTGACATGAACTTGATGTTCAATCAACTGCATTATGTTGTATCTGTAAGCAGCCATTGGCCTGGTAAACATGCATTCTATCTCTTGTGGTAGTAAGATTCAAGTACAATTCTTCATGGTCAGCTTGTTAGTACTCAAAGCTATATCTCCACAAATCCTAAAGAAAAACACTAAAACCTAAGGCTGGAGAAAGTCAACATAGGGTGATGGGTTGGACTTATGATCAGGCTGTGGCAGCAGTGGACCAATTCATGAGAGTGGATAAGCTCTTCTTTTTCTTTAGACTCTGCTAGGCCAAGGGGGGTGTTTCCGAAGGTGACTTGACAGATGCAAACAATTAGAATCAGGCCATCAACTACCATACCTGAAGCATGATAAACTCCTATAAACTTTCACTAAGCTCATAGAATGTTGGCAGCTGTAACTAGATCTAAAAGACCTCAAACAAGTAGACAATAACAACTATACACATGTATCAAAAGATAAAATATTTATGTATCACCATATATGAGTCCCCTTACATTGTTCATACACATGTGCGAGTTGCAGGCATGCTAGGATGACTCTCTAACAATTTATCAATTTAAGCTTGCTAAGAATATGGCATAAGTGACAATGTTGAATCATGAGAGTATATAAAACCTAGCTACTCCAACACTACCAAGGGTGTGATAAGTAAAATATGTATGAATGTTGGTTGTTTGCTTTTATATCACTATCAAGATTGGTGCCTACTCCATTGGGCAACAAAGTCAATGCCTGTAAGGGAAACCGAGAGCACTAGTGTGAACCAAAAATAGACCAAAACTTACACATGCATGCAGATCTGAAAGATTAAGAGTCCCCACATGATTAATCTACTTGAAAGATCCATTATCAATCAAACATATTCCATTTGCATTAAGGGAAAACAAGTTACAAAAGCTTTGCAACCTTTTATAGTGTTGTCCCACAAACTACCCTTGAATACAATCAAGCCAGCAAATGTGGCTATGAACACTTCATAGCATTGCTCATGAAATCTTCTTAAATACCCCTGCTGATCATGGAACCATGAATCATACATCCACATTGTTGGAATATACATTTCCTATGACTCAGACTAGACACTTTTAGCCCCTTCCAAAATAGAAACTTGCATCATTTGATGCCCTAGAATACATTTTAGGTTAGCCCTGTACACGAGTGGCTCAAGGACTAGCCAACAACCACCTCTTACCTTTCTCACATATATATATAGCATTACATCTTCATTCAGTAACAAGGGCAGAGTCAAAGGAGAGGTTTGCAAGCATGAAGGTCACCCATACTGATTGCATCGTCTTCACATTGGCTTTGCACTTGAATTCATACCATAGTATCAACAACCATATGCTTTGTACATGAAACCATACCTTGGAGGGGTCCACAAGTACTAGTAGGTGTTCAAAAGTCTTCCTCAATGTAGTTGCATCTAAATGAGGCCATTAATGACATTCTTGTACATGCCTGGAAGTAGGTGTTGACTTCTATTTGAACAGTGGAGTTCTGATACAAGTGAGCAATTTGCAGGGAAGGGCAAAAAGTCTGACGCAAAGCTTAGGCGGAAGTGTGAGATCTGGAAGTAGGGACACAATTTGCAATTGTTACAAGATTGCATGAGAACTTTGAAGGTCTGTAGTGTAAAGTAGGTGAAGGGTCGAAGGTGGTGATGGAAGCATGCAAGAATTGCAAGGATGTGGGAGAGTTTTGGATCTCCACAAAGTAAAGCGGGTGGGGATTGGAGACGGGTGAGTAGCTGCACAAGGGAGGAGAAAGTGCAACAACCAAGCCTCAACGGGGATGCGGGGTGGGTGTGCAATATGGAGATTGTCATGTGCATTTCCGGAATGATCTCATATGGAGATGATGATTAGCCTATCATCCATTCCCGTAGACTAATGCATTGGTAAGGGAATGATTTCTAGTTTGAGCTTGTTTCTATACACGGAGAATCGGAATGTTGGTCTATTTCTATAGATGGAGAACCAGAATGTTGGCTCGACTAGTGTTTTGATTGATTTTGACTAACTGAACAAGTACAAATGAAATCTTTAATTACATTTATCCAATTTCTATTGTGTATACATTGCTTGGAGCCATTCGATCAATGACGAATAAGTATTGTGCAAATTGATGGATAAGAAGACTTCTAGTGCATTCGCCAAACACATGTAATGGGTTGATGTGCCATTCACCTAAGAGGAGGAAGTAAATTCAGTAAGGGCGACTCAATGATAGGGGAGGCTTATTTTATTATTGGTTGTTTTTGTTTCTTGTGCCAATGACTACCTAGGGAGATCGATGCCTTTGAGGAAGATAAATATAAAATGCAAAATTGTTATGATGCATGGAAATTGGCGTTTAGAGGAAGAAAGGAATTTAAATGCAAAAACAAAGTTTTAAATGCAAATCGGTGGGTAGTTATGGTTCGCACAAGCCAAAGAGGAGGATTTTAAATGAGCAACAACCAAACTATGATGTTCGCCCAGCTAGAGAGGATCGCCCAGCTATGTAGAAGAAGATTTTAAATGCAAAAGATAGATTTTAAATGCCAAACAACTATCAATTCCAGCCGCCGCTCAAGATAGAGGAGTTCAATTGCTATGAGGATCAATCCATGAGGTTTCAAGATGTAATGCATTTAATAAAATTAAGCTTGATTGTAAATGATTGCTCTAATAGATGCAATACATTTAAAAATGATCAATTGGAAGGAATTCTATTGGTGGAATCCAAAATGTTTTCAAATTTGTCAAAGAAGAGGGACGTCCAGCCACGAGAAGCATAAATAGAGCCTTCCAATCTCAATTTGCACTTATTGATCATTTTGGTAAGCTTTCTACTTTGTGTTTTGTTGCTGAGAATTGTATTTTCAGTCAATTGACAAGGTGATGACCCCTTGTTTGATATGGTGATGGCCCCATATCCATTTGTGAGGTGATATCATTCAGATTTCGTCATTTGTGCTTGAATTTGTGAAGTTTGGAATGAATTTTCAGGTCATATGAAACCCTTGGTCATTGAGGAGGTTAGCCAAGGTAGCTGATTTGAGTTTAAGAGTGGTTTTCATGATTTTTTACATATTTTATTGGGTCTGATTTTATGACAGCAAGCTGGTACATTCATCTACAGGGTTTTAGATTGGAGTTTTGTGAAGAGTATTGGGTTTGAAGGACAAGAAAGCTTCATTGGATTGAATCGCTAGCCTTGGAAAGGGATAATTTGGCACTAAAATTGAAATCTGTGCATCCTCCAGTCTGCTACAGGTCTGCTACAGCAAGGATATCGGACATATTTGAAGTCTTTGAAGCTATTGGAGTCTTGGAATTTCATTCCAGCCACATTGCCCACTTCTAGGAACCAATCGCTTTGCATTGGGAGAGGGTTTTGTAGCTATTTTGCTATCATTTTCATTTCTGGGTTATAGCAGAGATATTATCATTTGTAACAGCAAATTGAGGAATGTTTTCAGACATATTTGAAGCCATATTTCATCCATAGTTCAGCTGGGTTGTTTCATTGTTCAATTAGCAATGCTAAGCTAGGGTTTTTGATGTGTTTTGATGCACTTTTGCATATGAAATAATGTCTGATATAAAACAGCTAAGGACTGTTACCATTTTCAGCCAATAAGCATTTGTACTTTTCCTATTTGAAGACTTCAATAATGCATGGTGTTTGATTGTTCAATGATTCATATGTTAGTTGATCTTATGTGATGTCTTTTTGGCAAACGGTTGCAAGAAATCTTATCAATCAACATTGGAAAAATTTCAGTCATCATAAGTAGGGTACTTTACAGAGATGCAATTGCATACAAGAGGGAAAAGTCCATAGGATAAGTCCATAGGATACATGAGTTGCAGAAAGCGGAGGTGATTGAGCAATTTGTAAAATTTTCTCAATTGATTGAAGGGTCTGCAAGTCCGCGGGGGAACAAAAGGCGAAAGCACACGAGCAAATTGCACAAATTGCAAGGTTGTATGGAGACTCCAAAAGTTCGCAGTGTAAGGCAGGCGAGGGGTGGAGGTGAGCACGCAATTTACAAATATTGCTAAATTGTGTTAGGGTTCTGAAGTTCCACTTGGGCTTGCATTTAGCACCTCAAATCCCCCAAACATAGAAATTTTGGCACTTAGGCACATAACAAAGACTTAAGGGGGCATGCAACACAACACAAAGCAAAATTATTTTTGTTATATGGAGCCTAATCAGATTCGGAGGTTAAATTTTCCCCACTTTTATCGGCGTGGTTTCCCCCCAAATTATTTAATGGGGGAGTGCAAGGGGGGTAGATCCCCTCCTGCGGGGCCTGGGGGGCTTATCCCCCCGACAGGGGCCCTGGGGTGGAGCCCACGGTGGGGGTCTGGGGGCAACAACTGGGGCTCGGGGGCAGCGCCCCCGAAGCAAAAATTGCCTATTATTTTATAAAGGCGTAGGGAGTTATTTTTCTATTGGCCGACATAAAAAACCCTATTTTGTAATCGACATAAGTCTTGATAAAAACGGCTAAGGGTTAGGGTTTCCGTTGATATTGTATTTGTAGCATTTGCAGCGGTAATGAGTTGCAAGGATAGCTGGTTGTAATCGGTTCGATTTGTTGGATAATAATATTGGACTCTTTGTTGGTGGATGTAGCCCAAGTTTGGGTGAACCACATTATAAATTGTCTCGTTGTTGTTATTTCTGTGTATTTTTCATTCCTCTATTTAATCTTAATTTGCATTTAATTGATATCTTTTGCATGTAATTCCTAACAATTTTAAAAATGGGGCCCATTGAAGATGATCTTGATTGGTTATCATTGACGGGCAAAAAGAGAGCAAGGGCAATAATGAAGACATGAGAAATGCAATCTTGGGGGCATGCAAGATTGGGTGCTAACATAAGCTCTAGTTGGGGATGTGTGCCTCTTGTAGGTACAACAAGCATCCATACTATTTTGGGGTGCAGACCACAAAGGCAAAGAAGAAGAGGAGGGAAGGGACAAAACAAATACACACAAGACAAAGATTTATAGAGATACACTAAGTCACAGGATTCGCCGAATTCCGGCCATGAGATTCGAAATTCGACGGATTTATAAAAAGTCTAAGAAATTCGCAGAAATTCTTACGATAGGTTTTCGTAAGGGCAGTTGAACTTGCTTAGAAGTGAATATACGGTTGAAATTTCTCTTGTACCTGATTCCCTATGCCCTCGTTTTTCCTCAAACGTCTCCGTCTCTGTCTCCTCCCGACTCCCATCACACAACAATTATATATTCGTTTAAAATTTATTCCAGTAAGTGCATGAGGCCATATTTGATGGAAGAGCATACATGTAAATAGTCATAGTCCGACTTTTTTTCACTTCCTGAAGGTAAAGTTTCCAAAACATAAATATTTTTTGAAGGACAAAAAACACCTAATGCGCATAGCGGCATAGGATCATAGAGGTGTATTTATTTTATCCTGTGGCCAACCACATCTTAGACTACAAAATAAAGTTTAAGTGTTTGTTTTTTCAATGTAGTTATATTATAGATAGGCTTTTATATGTGAGCATTATAGTGCTCGGAATTGTCTCAGGCCGTAAAAAAAAATCATGCCAGAAAATTTTCTAAACTCGTTGGTTGTTCCTATTGGCGTATTCCTTGAATCTCCTATGGGTGCAAGTGCTAGTTATATTACGTAGATTAATTAGTAATTTTTATTTAAAATGCAGTTTATTTATTAAAAAAACAAATACCATTTTAAACTTTAAAATTAAAATGCAATGTATATTTTATTTAATATATTTTTATTTTTATTAGGGTGGTAGGGTGGGCACCCAATCCAAGAACATTTGGATGGGTCGTTGCCATAAGGATTCATTATGGCCAATCTCTATGCAATTAATCTTCATTGTGGCATTCATGAAACGGAGATACATCTTTCCCCTCGCTGAGTTAGCAGGCCTTTGACTTGATTCGTCACACGCTTCACTTTCGCCAATCTTTCTATGCAATGATTACAGGCATTGGTTAAATGAATGCGACCCCTCTCTGGTGCAGACAGATATACATCTTTGGAGTTCATTCCTTTCTCTTAGTTTGAGTGGTCCTTTGCTGTTCTTGACGGTGGCAGTAGTAGACAGTATGGAGAAAGGTTCAGGCTTCATTGCGAAGATCTCGGTGCATGGGATGATAAATTTGGGAGCTTCGACACCTCTCCAGTTGGAGAGCTTAGTTCGGTAGATGGCATTCAAAGGCGCCATTACTGATTTAAGGTTAAAACGCATCCTGCGAAGGCATGAAGGCCTTCTCCTCTTGGCGGTCAAGATTATCTTGGGGATAGATTTTCTGGCAGCAGACGAGTTCTATAGGGTAGACTCTCACATCTCATCCCGTTTCCTAGCTTCAATCCTGGATGCGGGCGTGTCTACAAAGGCGGCGAAACTTCTCATGGTGAAATTGTTTAAGCCGGAATTCCTCCGGGGCCTCAATTCCATTCTTGAGGCTGTCATTCCAGGGGTGGGTATTCACCGTCCAAAAGACATTGCCTCCCATAAAGACCCTCTGGAGGTGATGAAGGTCCTTCCCCTCATCCTCGACCTGAAAGGCTTGGCGTTGATAGAGCATCAGGATCGTGTCCTCCAGGCTTATGGCTTCCTCCAGAACATGCTACAAGAGGACGTGGACTCCGGGGAAGGGGTGTGGGTTGACAGGCTTTATGCCATGGTTGTGGAGCTTGGCCTTTTCTGATATCTCGGTTGGATAAATCCCCAGTTCGGTGGGCTCTGCCCTAGTAGGTTTGTTCATAATACAGTAACTATCAGACTAGTAAGCCTAATGGCTAATTTTGTAAAGCTTCAATAGGTTCAAGGAAGGGTTTTAGGAGTTTTTTGTCAGTTTGGCTGTTGCAGGTAAACTGCTTATAGGCACCTGCTTGTTCATACTCTCTTCTAATCAATACAAAACTTTATATTTACGAATCAAAAAAAAAAAAAAATTATTTTTATATTTTTAAAATAAAATTAGTATTTTTTTAATTTATATAATTATATTTTTATTTAAAATGTAGTGTATTTATAAGTTATATAGTTATATATATATATATATAAATTCAAATTTATGTAAGGCGAATTTAATCACAAACTTTTTTTCCCAATTTTTCCTTGACGAATTTATTCCAAATTTCATGGTTGCCGAACTCGAATTTGAATTCGAACCTTGTGACTTAGGAGATATATACAAGACGCAACAAAACAAGGACAAGGGAAACAAAGTCCCAAAACCTAAAACAAAGCATTAAAACTTGGAGCCAATGACATTTGTGCACAAGGACTGAAATTGTATGGCATGCAAGTGATACCAAAATCATGTTGCAGGTTAGGCCTTGCAAGGACACTCTATGGCACAAGGCCATAGACAAACTACTAAATATCTCCTTCTTCTATCAAACACCACTTTGATAAAGGAGCTAACCATCCTCAAACTGCTAATGTATCTTCTGTTTAGCTGCAACATATCATATCTCTTATACTTATGCATGAGTAGATCACCAAGGCATAGGGAATAGAAATCAAACCATCGATGGGAGTCAACAAAGCAAGTTACCCATAAGAAGCACGAGCAAGATCCACGCCCTTCCACATTGTCACATGTGTTTTGAACATCCATGGTGGTGGGGTGAAAATTCTGAACATCAAAGCTAGCAACCCAATCGAAGCACATAGGAAGAAGAAAATTCTAATATCCCATGTCAATCATGTCCACTTGGTTGCTAACCTCCTCAAGTGAATCAAAACTGAATTAAAAATTTTCAAGTTTAGCTGACTCAAAAAAATGTACCTGATTTAAATTCTGATTTGCACAAAGAAGAATCTCTTCATGTACCTCAAACTGAAATACTTAAAGCTCAGGTACACCTCCAAACTAGGCTACATCATGTTGATCTTCAGGTACATCCAAATGTTGCAGCCCATTGATTTCCTTGCATGTATCCAAGTTCCAACCAAAAGATTCAACTTCAGACATAGTAAGGTCTTCCTCAATAATGGAAACATAACCATCAAATTGGAAGGCCCAGATTCAGGTACACACTCATCAAGATCATGGACAGTTGGCGGCCTGAATGCATTCTCACTACAAGTGCTGATATACTCAAAATATTTGAACCATTTGCACAATTCAAATCTGAACCATCAGCATAAATCATCCTCATGAGGCACCTCATGTGAAGAATCTAATTCTTCAAATTGCCTCTCAGTTTTGAGCTCTTCATTGCAATTTGCTGGAGCACAATCACTGCTATAATCAGGATTGCAAATATTTTCTTACTTGCTCACTTGGAAAACCTCTCCTTGCATCTTCTTTGTATCACAATCAGCATGGGGAAGATGACATGCTCCACACCAAAGAAATAAATTCTCATAGCATCCAAGTGGTCATTAGCATCATCATCCAAGAGTAAGTTCATCAAGCTGCAAACTCATGTCTACACTATCATTTTCATCAGCATAACCATTTTGAAGTATTGAGTCATCCACCTCATCCTCATCTGAGCAATCACTTTCAGCGGAGTCACCATTAACATTACCATCCTCAAAGGAAACAAAACATGGAAGCACATCAAGCAGAGAGCTATGTTCTTGTTCCTCAAGTTGAACATTTGCGTGCCCATCATTAGCACTATCATTCGTAGGAGCAAATTCATTAAACTGAAACTCTGTGCATACACTTTCTTATTCATACACATATCTGTCACAAGATGTAGAACCACATACCCCAACCTCCTTAGAGCATGCATTTGCATCTTAGCCATCATGAACCTCTTTAACACAAGACATACCTTCAAGCTGATCATTAAAAACTACTACATCATGATTATCAGCGCTTGAAGGTGTTACACTCATTATATTTGCTGCTTGCCTGATTTCCTCACAATTTTGGCCCACCCATATGCCTGCTCAAGACTTGTAGGCTTCAATTCCTTTGGAAGCAAATTTGCACCAGGTTCAGATGCCTCACAAAATAAGTCTACCACAAGCAGATACATTAGGTCTACAATCTTCAAGGATGATGGAAAAGGTAGCTGCAAACTTTTGATTGAAATCGTGAATTGATTCTCCTTCCTGTCTTTTGATATCAGTTAATCCTTGAAAAAGAAGAGCGGGTCTATACCACCAATGAACTGCTCACTAAGGCGGCAATAAGGTCATCCCTGTAATGTCCCCATTTTTGGAATGGTCGCCATTGGAGAACGAATGAGTTGGATTTCACACTCCAGGATTTTTGGATGGAGAATCGAGGTTTGGAGATGCCTTGGTATATTTTTCTGATGGCTTTGATGTGATCCTTTCACTTAATATATTTTTCTTCCTATGGGAGCGAACCATTTTGAGGATGGAAAGCTTGTCATGTTGAGGAGATTGCCAATAGATGATGTTGTAGCATATTCTATGACACCTTGATGATGGGACAAGTTGTAATGTCCCCATTTCCGACATGATCACCAAACAGAGAGTGGAGTTAGCCTATCTTCATTCCCGTAGGCTAGTTCGTCAAGACAAGGGAATATTCTGGCTTGGAAAAGATAATGTTGATCAGAGGCTTGGAGGAAGGAATGTTGTTTTATAAAGCTCAACCCAATTTTCGGCAAAAATATGAATTAATGCAATTTTTGCATTAATTATCAAAAAGAGTAATTAAATAATAATATTTAATTGTGGCGCCACCTTGGAAGAAAAGAAAATTAAATAATAATATTTTATTATTATTTAATGGAGCGCTCAAATGGAAAAGAAGATAAATGAATTAAATAATATTATTTAATTGGAGCGGCTATGTTGGAGGAATAAATAATAATATTTTATTATTTCAATGAGTGCTCACCTTGGAGGAAAATATAAAATATAATATTCTTGGATTTTGGCACTCACTTGGAAAAAAGAGATAAATTAAATAAAATAATGGGCGCTCATTGTGGGAGATGAAAGAAAATAAAATAATAAATAAAATATTGGAATTGAGCGCTCAACCTTGGAGACTCAAATAAGTCAATAAAATAATGACATTTGAAATTGGGCGCCCTTCTTGGAGAAATAAAGGAGGGAAATTGAAATTCAAATCTTTAATTTGAATTGGCGGAGGTCCAAGTATAAATAAAGCATGAAGGAGCTCATTCCAACATCACGAATCTTTGGCAGATTTTCGCATTTATGCTTGGCAATTGTTGCTTGATCTTCCAAGGACGAAAACTCTTGTAGAGTTGTGTGTTGGACGAAAACCCAATCACACTTGGAGGTGGATTCACACGGAGTTCGCAATTGTGCTTCATCAAGATTTGTCGAGCTTCATAGATTGATCATTCATCATTGGGTCGGAGACCATTGTTGAGTTCCATTGAAGATTTCCATTGCTTTGAAGATTGGAATAACTTCATAAATTGCTAGGAGAGCTGAATTACTATTTGCATATGCTAAATCGCCATTGTTGAAGTCTATTCTTTGGCGCCGATTTCATGAGTCTCATATTACTAAGTGCTGGATTTGAGGAAGCCTGGTGCATGCTAGATCGCTGACTGCTGAAGACAGGAGGGTAGCGATTTCACAAACCTAAGTGACAGTGATTCCATCATAAGAGGCCAGCGACCATCATAGGGCAACATCGCAGCTTTTGTAGAGCATTGTTGGAGCAGCGAATCATCATAATGGCAGCGAATTACCAACTGTGAGCAGCGTGAGGAGTTTACAACAGAATTATTCATTGTTGCAGCATTTGTCCCAGCAGATCTGAGGTTAGAATTGGCATGTTTGCATTCATTGTTTATCTCTGAGTTTGTATCAGCAATACATGTTCTTGTAATTGGCTGTTAATTGCAGTAATTGTCATTGTAACCAATGATTTGCTAAGTCTGATTTGCATCAGCAAAGATCTGAATAGTTCCATCATTATTGTACTATTTGTTCCATTAGCAAATTGTACTTGTTATTCATATTTCATGCTTGGCAAGCCATACTACAAGAGTGCAAGTAAAGAAATCAGATTTCAGTTCTAGGGTTTCATTACATATTGCAAGAATTCAGAAATTTGCCTTCAAATCCTAGAATGGGACATTACAGTGGTATCAGAGCTTAGATCTTGCCAGCCTGTTGGGGATATTGGGTAATTGACGAAAGTCAAGACTTATTCCAATAGCATTCTTGTGCATGAGATTTGAAGTTAGATCCACCTAAATTGGGTTGAGATTTGACTCGATCTTATCCGGATGTTATGTGTGAAAAGAATTGACCTAGTCGAGAGTTGTAAATCATGGGTTTTGAGGTTGTGTCGTTATTAGCAGATAAGTATGATGCACTTCCGAACATCGTCAAGAAACACATAAACTTCAGTCTGTATATGGAGCATAGGAAGGATACATCAAGGCGTGGAATCAAAGAGGAAGGTTCATCCACATCTACAAGTGAAGAAGATGTGAGAAATAAACTTCATAGAGTAGGTAGTAGACTTGAAAGTCTATTTCAGTCAAAATGTGTACTTCTTAGCACTTTGGAGGAAATAGAGGAATGTCTTCGCATGTTGGATCAGTCATCTTCTAAGGAAATGCAAGCCGCCTTGACTCCGGCAATATCTAGTTTGGGTAAGCAAAGGTGATTAAGACACAATAATAAGGATGTGAGACTTCTTGTTACTTCATGTTTGAGTGAAATCATGAGGATTTCAGCACCTGAAGCTCCTTACAATGATAACAAGTTGAAATAGGTATTTCAGCTGATGGTGGATAGCTTCCAAGATCTTGACAATATCACATGTCCTCACTTTCTTAGAAGGGTCGAGATACTTGAAATTTTTGCAAAGGTCCGATTGCATGCTATCATGTTGGATTTGGGATTGAATGAATTGATCAACATGATGTTTCTCCATTTCTTTGCTGTGGTTAGAAAGGAACATGCTGATGATGTTGTTGCATCCATGTACGCCATCATGAGTTTGATTATTGAAGAGAGTGACCTCTATCTATTCTTCGGGCTAACATGAAGAAGGATGACCATGTCAAAAGAGACTTAGCTAGAAGAGTGATTGTTCAATGTAAGAAGAAGTTGAGACCTTTCTTGGATAATGAGGAGCTGGTGGATGAAGAGAAGTTCATGGCAAAACATTCGGATGGAGGATCACTTGATCATGATTTGCATTGTAGCCCTAAAGAAGATGAAGACACAAGTTCGTTTCAGCCCTATGAGGACACAATTGAAGAAGGTCTATCTATCAAGGCTATGATTGAAGAGCACGTTGAAGAGCACATGACATTTCCAGATAACTACAGGAGTGAAGATGAGACATCTATTGAAGTTACATATGAAGAGCACCTAAAGATTGAAGAGGATACCACATTGGAGCTTGTGAAACCGGTCACGTTAGATCAGCTACATGAAGATTTGAGTTCTTGTGATGTTCCTAGCATTGTTTCATCACCCATACATCATTTCGAGGTGGAATCAAGTTGTGGTTTGGGTATCCTTGAGTGGGATGTTGCTCATACCTATGAGAACAATACAGAAAATTCGGTATGTGGTGAACAAAGTGAAGTGGATAAGATTGATTTGACATTGCAAGACATGGAGGATCATTTGGTGGTTAAGGAGAATACAACGGTGCATACTCATTCTGGATCAGTCATTGTAGAAGGCCATGTTGTAGAAAACTCTACTCACTACTTTGGTGGTGACCCTTTGATGGAGTATGATGGCCTAGTCTTTACACATGGGTATCATGAAGAAGAGGACATGGAGGGGCATGCTTTTGTGGACCATTGAGAAAATGCATTTCAAGATGATGATTTAGAGACAGGTAGTTTGAAGGATCAACTGGAAGTCACAAAAGATATGATTGTTGCAGCCCTAGTACATTGTGATGACACACAAGATCATTGGAGATCTCTACTGGAAGGTTCAGTTGGAGAAAAGACAGAAGGGCATGGATGGTGAATTTTCTCTCATAGATCTACAGGTAATCAAAGTAGCTGTAGTACAGATGAAATCAAATTTCTTGCATTTACTGTCAGACAAGGATCACATTTTCAAGATTGCTAGAGTGTATGCTAATGCTTTGAAAAGGAAGGAGGATATAGTTAATAAGCTCACCTTGGAGCTTAGGTATACTAAAGAAGTTTTGGAGAATACGCAAATGACTCTTGAAGAAGCAGAAAATCAGCTTTATGTAGCCGAACAATCTAGGAAGGAAGAGAATGAGAAATTGGTCGAAGAAACCAAACATGTGATTGAAGAGCTTGACAGCATTCAAGAGGAGTTTGATCTAGCACATATTTTCAAGAGATCAAAATGTGGAAGTCTAAATCGCTATGAAGATTGGATTGAGCATGAGGATAATGACAACATTTAGATTGTTGATAACCCATTATTTGAGATGGATCTTGAAACAACTTTTGATAATCCACTCTTTGAGTTGGATAGTAGACTACCTCTTGACTTTGATAATACAGGAGAGGTGTACTATTGTGGTGTTGTGTTTGATGGGATAGAGGCTATTAGTGTAGAAGTTTCAGGCATCATCAGATACACTCTAGGTGAAGTTCACATGGAAATCAAAGTAGCACAGCACCAGCATGGTGGAGTTTCTTTTGGGATAAGTATCTACACAAGGAACCATCTTTGTGGGCTATTGGTGACGAATGATGACGGGAGAAGCATACCATGGAAGGCATCTCTTTTTGCAATCATCTTATGAGTTCACTTGGATTTCTGCAAGTGCATTGGAAGGAGATTCTAAGCAGATTTCGGAGTTCTTCGGTGAGGATGTCTTCAGCCACTACTATTGGAAACACAGAATTGGTTTGGATTTTGATCATTCATGGATCACCTAGAGAGTTTGTTTGGGATGAGTCTCATCATATTGATAACTTCTCAGCAGAATTTGCAGCTGCCCTACTTCAGAGAATATTGATGGTGACACTTGCCTTTTGCCGACATGCACTTGGGAGAAAGGAATTGCAGCAGAACTATGACATTAGGTATGGAAGCATTGCTATAATGATTGAATTTGAGTCACTGATGTTGGTGTTTCAGTTGGACAGTGGTGTAGGGTTTGGAAGTGAGCATGATGGCATTGGGGAGCTTCCTAGCTGTTTCGGTTTTCTATTAGTTGTCTTTGGAAATCATTTGTGTAATTTTTGAGCAAATCTTCATGATTCATGTTTCATTAGTGGTTCACAAGAACCCATCTCTTATGAGCATGGATGGTCCACTTGGCACTCATTGCATCTAGGTGATTTTCACAAGGGTGAAGCACCCAAACTTCCTGTGAGGTCATCCATCCCAGTACTATGATCAATAGCAAAGCCTATGGAGGCCAATTGAGACTGCATACAATTAGGGGCATTGAGAAAAGGATTAATGACTTTCATACATTGGTACATTGACCTGATGCTTTGACACAAGAGTCAAGAAGCTTCTTAAACTCTTTGGCTTCTTCTACCTCTGCCTTTCCATAAAGAGTCTATGAATTGATTGTGAGTTTGGGCTTGAAAGGAAGAGCATATTTTGAGGCCAGGATGTGCTTGAGTGTTCGTTGAGCATGAATTACCTTGCCTCAAGCTTCACCTTGAGGGATGAATAGGTAAGAAGAAAGAGTGAATCTTCTTGTTTGATGCTTTTGGAGGATCTAAGAAAGCCAGTGAGGCTATCGTTGATTAGAACTAAGAAGCAAGGGAAAGAGTTGAAACTCAACCCAAACACACCAATCATCCCAAAAGACAAACTTTGAAAGGATTTGGAGAAGAGTTCCAATCCACCCAATTAAATGCGTTGCTGATGTCAAGTTTAATGACCATGGCCTAATCATTTTTGGAGGGATGAAGGAATTCATGAGCAATTGTTATTCCATCAATAATTTTCTTGCCCTCTAGAGATCTCCCTTGTTCTGGAGAGATTAGGCAAGGGAGAATATCTTTCAGACATTTAGCCATGATTTTGGAGACCAACTTATAGATTGTATTACAAAAGAGAGATTAGGATGAAGTCTCCAAAGGATTGGGTGAATCTGACTTTGGTATGAAGGCCATAATGGTATAATTCTGATCAAAAAACATATTTTTTACTTTACAAAATTTGTTGATGGCTTTAACCATGCCCTTCTCCATGATCTCCCAAATATCCTGGAAAAAACTTGCCTGAAAGACATTAGGCCTTGTGGCCTTCATTTTGAACAGGTAACATAGCTTTGTGAGTAGAGATGGGGGCAAGAAGAGAACTGTTTTGTTCCTCAAAGACCAGAGAGGGGATGTTTTCCAGGGAAGAGGTTTGGATGTCCTGCCAGTTGTTTCTTGCTAAATCAAGAGCAGGTTGGAAGAAATCCTTAATTTGTCATTTGATATCCTCAAGATCAGTGAGCTGAAAACCTTTAAGCAGGGAAGATGTTGGAGATCCTGTTGGCATATTTGCGGGAGAGATTGGATTGATTGAAACAATGAGTGATGCCGTCTTCCTCGGCCAACTAGGTTTTGTTTACTGCCTATTAAGTCTAAATAGATTATACAGAGTAAACAGAATATATATGAACTGCAAATAAAGTAACATCATAACAATATGCTGATGGCAAATGCACAGTAGAACTCGTATATGTATTAATTCAAAACTTGCATATACAATCACATCCCAATTGAACTGTCTCGATACAATGAGATGAAAAGTATATAAAGGAAACAGACAGTTGCTTGGATGGCCAACCGTTGCCAACGACTACAACTATCGGGAGATAACGACCTCACCGATCACAACCAATCATGACTAAACATAACAAGTATAATATGCGGCTAACAGGTTTCATGTGAGTTCTATCGCCAAAAGATCCTTTTGTTGGCATACACTTCTTCCAGTTTGTGTTTAAGGATCGATTCTTCCTCTAGGATAGAATCTGAAAGCTTATCTTGCTGCCAAGAGGTATTTATGGGTTTCAGTGCTTCCAAGAGTGTAGATTTCTCGTAGAATTAGTTAGAAAATATTGTCAAAGGAAATTTTATTCTAGTCCTTAAGAGAAACCTTGAAAAAGCTTTGGTGATAGTTGAAACATCTTTGATCCAACAATGACAGGCCACTCTTTCTCTTAGGACCAGCAACGTTAACGTTGAATCATCCTGCAACCACATGAATTTAGACTTGAAGGGGCTGTCTAGGGGCTCATAACCTTGGCAAAAAGTGAGAAAGATGGGAGCATGATAAGATTCTCAAGTTTTGATGATATTTGATTCTAGTCAACCTTTCTTGTTTGCTGAGATGGTAGAGTGGAGAAAATGATCTAACATTTCAGCTATGGTAGACAAATCCTTTCTGTGGTTACTATAAGTGAACTGCCCAAATTTGGGTTTGACATCCCATAACGTTGCTTAATGAAAAAAAAAAAAAAGAAGAAATCAAGTAGGAACTGAAATTTGAAGGAGGCAAGCCCTTATTTTTCCTTACTGGAGAGGACTGCATCGAAGTCTCTAACAATGATTAGATCTTATTCGATAAAAAGGGCTTAAGTTCATTCTAGACTTTGCATTTGGTAATAGGGGAGTTTGGAGCATAAACATTAATGATAGTTAAGGAGAGAGGGATCTAAAGCTTTGAGTCTTGATAGCAATCCAGTTCTTTTTGGGGTTAGAGAGTACTAAGAAAGTTGAGCGGGCTCCAAAAGGTTGCCAAACCCTTTGGCATCGACAATAGAGCGTGACTAGAGCTACTAGTTGTGGACCTACCATACAACCATCTTGAGGGTCGAGAGCTTTGTTTCTTGAATGCAAATTATATTCGGTGTGAGAAGTAAAGTATGTACCTGAAATAGGTGCTTTAAGAAAGTTGAGCGGGCTCCAAAAGGTTGCCAAACCCTCTGGCATCAACAATAGAGTGTGACTAGAGCTACTAGTTGTGGACCTGCCATTCAACCATCTTGAGGGTTGAGAGCTTTGTTTCTTGAATGCAAATTATATTCGGTGTGAGAAGTAAAGTATGTACCTGAAATAGATGCTTTTTGTTAGAGGCATTAATGCTGGTAACATTCTAGGAAAGGAGTCTCATGGCCTAGAGGGAGGGCTTACGCCTGCTTGTTCTGAGAAAAGATCACAATGTTGAAGCTAAATTCCCGAGTTAATACCTTCCTTTGCTTCTTCATATGCCTTTCAACATTTGTTGGTCTTCCTCGCCTTTTCTAGGTGAGAGAGGTATCCGGAATCTTCTTCTTGTTTCCTGATTGCGAAATGAATGGGTAGATGTTTGGCGGTTCTCTTTTGCGAAACATTAGGCCAGATGTTGCTGAGTGGTCTTTCACATGGCTCCTTTGCCACTTGATCATCCAATAAGAGAGGGACACCATTTGCCAAGTGACAAAAGTCCAAGCTAGATCTTGAGGCATAGGGAAGGGGCAGATTCAGAGGTAATGGTGGTTTTCTTTGCCCTTGTGAGGGGGAAGAGGAGAGGGGGCCAGCATACAAGTATCAAAAGGGATGGGGGGGGAGAAGAGGGTTTGGCAGGGTTATTATCCTGCCAAAGCTGCATCATTTCCATGGATCTGACTTGGGCATCACGTGCCATTTTTTAAGCACATGTGGTGCCTTTCAAGCCATGATACTTTGTTTTTCTTTGTCTAAAATTTCGGGTGCCATACAAGATTGCGTGGAGGGGTAGGGGGTATAGGAAGAAGCTAACAATCATGCATCAAAGGATCAACCTCTTGCCTACAATGAAATGACAAAGATTCTCAATGGATTCTGTTTTGAGGAAGAGGATATGTGAAGACTAGTTAGAAGGGGCTTGAAAAGGTTAACCTCGATATTGAGTCTAGCATAGGAAGGCAGCTATTTTTCTTATGTTGATTTTTCTATGCAAAAGAAATTACTAGGGGATCTCCTGTCAAACGGAGGCAATCATCTTTCTAGAGCTATGAGAGATCATAGAGTTGAATCTAGATTGGGGCTAAGTCACGGTGATCAGCATTTGCATTGAAGCAAGGAGTCCATGAATGAAAAAAGAGACCGGCATTTTTGAATAACTAGGGATCATCTTTTAGAAACTGACACAAAGCTGCTCAATTATTCCACCCTCTTAAGAAGAACTCCCTCACAAGGAATATGAGTTCTTTGAAGCTTCCTTATGCTTATTGATTCAAGACTTGTTCTCTTATGTGAATTTATATTCCAAAAAATTGATTAATCAATAATCTGTATGATAGAGATTTGATCTCAAGACCAAGAATCTTGTCCTCAATGAAGATCTTCAGTTTCTCTGAGGCAGTGTTCATAATCTAGGGAGCTAGGTCTTTTTAAGTACATTCACCTCTTTTTTTCCATGTGTTCTTGGAGGGACCATATGCGCTGTTTCTAGCCCCCAACTTATGAGGCAAACAGTCTTGCTTCTAATCCAACCTTGGGATTGCTTCCTTTGTACTTGACACAATCTTCTTGCTGCCTTGATCCATGCCCTATTTCACACTATTTATCTCTTAAGAGACATTTGTCATTTTTCATTAAATTAAAAGAGGGTTATAACTTTTATAATTATGACAGTAAAGCATGGCCATGAAACTAAAATATCAACTTCATAATTACATTAAGTGGAAAATAAAGGTTTTTTTATATTAGATAGATAAGATGACTTTTACATCCTCCGTGTCAAAGTAGTCTCTAATACTTATTAAAGTGTCTTTAATTGTCAATCAGAATGTAGGCCAAGAATGCTTATTTCAAATTTTGCAGTTGTTTGTAGTACCATGGTTTGTTAGTAGAGGAATGCTTATAATGTCTTGGATGACCTTGTAGATGCTTCTTCTGGAACCAATCAAAACTATTTAAAGCTTTTTCTCATTTTGTCCTAGAGTTGAAACTTGAGATGCTTGGAAAGGGATCATTTATTTTACACATTCTTTTGTGTTGAGTCTTTAACTTAGCATATTGTTGTTATAAGAGATATGATATTCACATAAATTTGAGATATAGTTCACCTTAAATTTCTATTCAGCTTTAAAAAGATAGAAATTTTGGTATTTTCAATTCTATTTCATCTAATACATAGTTTGGGGTTAACAACAAAGTTTTTGTGATTACTACCCATATGCTCCATATTGGGGCACATGTGGACAAGGTTGCCCACTTTAGGATACTCATTGGCATTTGGGAGAGTGCTCTTTACATGTGAACAGGATCTCCTTAGATTCCTCATCAATTAGACATCAAAACACCCTTGGTTAGGGCTTTGATAATGACAACATGAGTTGTATAGGCAATAGTCATACTTACAGAAGCATGGCTAGGCATTCACCCTACTTCCGAGGCCATCTATCCTTTTGCATTGCACATTGGATTTGTTCTCTTCCATGAGGGGATAAATTCGCCAAAGTTGGCACTAGACATTTCTCCTATTTGACATGCTCAACAATGCAAGAAAATCTTCAACTGTTTGGTGTCAGCAATGCACATATGTATTGAGAACCGTTATCTAAGGACAATGATTCTCCAATTAGTGGGAATGGTTGGGTATAAGTTACTGGACCACTAGGATTAGTACCTAGTTCAAATCAGGTCCTATCTCGTGTTGGTTAACATTTTGAATTGGCATGGTCCCATTTTTATTTTGGTAACCCACTTGGGTACGTCTTTAGTTCATCTTAGATGAACTTAGAATGTCCTTGGGTAGGGTATCCCATGCCTTGCTTAAACCCAGGCTATACCTAGGGTGAACCTGGTCTGAATCTTGGGAGAACTTGGATTGTTTACGTTTTTTTTCTTTTAAGTTTTTAAAAAAATCAAAGAAGCAAGCATTCATTAATGCTCAAGGCTGAGACCTCATTTATGCATAGTATGGTTAAGTTTGTTTATTTGGATAGAATTTTTATATTTATTGTTTTTTTTGTGAACATCCCCAAGCCATACCAAACCTGGGGACCCGATCCCCATACATGTACCTTACTTGTACCCCAACTGACAACCTAGAGTTGGTGCGATTGACTTAATGACAAGGATTCACCTCACATTGTTGGTTTCATTGCCCTTACTGTTTACTGGTATAGTTCTTGGTGACACAACTTTATAGTTTTTAGTGTTTTTTTGGTTGTTAGTGGACGTATGGTTTTATGATATATAATTATCAGAATTAGTATTCAATATGAACCCATAATGTGGTACCTTTCTACTCGTATTTTTTGTGATATGTTGCATTATATTTTCCCAAGTGAATGTAAATATAAAATATTGTTTCTATGAGTATTTAGTTTTAAAATGATATCTCAAAGCTTGCTTGACACAAATTTTTTTAGATATGCACCATTTTCTACAAAAGATCCTCTTCTTTGTACTACATTACTAGTGAGGGATTGTTTAGGAGGTGGAAAATAATATAATACAAGATGACTTTAAACATTTGAGGTTAAAGTGGTCTTTAGGACCTACCGTGTGTTTATTTATCTGGAAGATTGGTCATACAATTCTTTTGTTTTAAAAGAAATTCCCCAAGTTTTCTATAATTATCTTAATTAAGTTTGATTGTGAATGTATGTGTACGTGGCCCTACCATGTGAGGCTTGTTGGAAAATGTTTATTTTATCCTCTAATAACGATTGGCCTTGGCTTTGCATCCACAGCTTCACCAATCTAACATCATGTGTTTTTTTAAATATGAATGGCCATGCCTTGGTAAAATATCATTTAAGGAAATTTCAATGTTTTTTTCCCCACTTTAAACTAGTAGTGTAATTACTAATTTGACAATTGTCATATGCACAAAAAGCTTGAAATAATGTGAAATGATGGACTGTCTAGTTTCATGCATGGGAAAAAGTTTTGCAAACTTTTCCTTCAATTTTTTTTAACTTTAACATTTTCAACTAGCAACATGAACATTTTGAATTATTGATCTACACAAGAAACGTATCCTCATCAGACTCAGGAGACTCTCTTTCATCACAAGTAGGTTTAAAAAAAGTATTTTATTTTTTGACCTAATGTAAATTGCACATAGTTCACAATCTACATGACCAAGAGCAAGTTGGTATTTTGAGTTTTGTCATTGATCCCATAGATAATTTGGTCTCAAAAGATGGATAACAGCTCTCAGATCCATCTTCAATTGTTATCTGCCTGTTCTTAAGTTTTACAGAATGAAACTCTTTGTAGTTCTGACTGATATAATTTCTTTCTACATAACTGTTAATTACATATGAATTTTGCGGGAATATATATATAGGTTGATTGTGTTGACAAGACATGTTCTGTATTTACAGATATATTTCCTAGATGCTCTCAGTTCTGAACTTCGGTTGAGACTGCCAAGCACGTTATGGTCTCCAATTATCAATCCCCAGCTCTCCCCTGATGGCACCATGGCAGCTTTTGTAAGAGATGACGAGATTTGTGTGATGTCTGTATCTCATGGGAAGCCAGAGCAAATAACTAATGGTGCAAGAGGAAATCAGAAGGTGAGCTGAGTTTTGCTAATGTATTACCTAATTAATGTATGGATATAATAGGTCATTTATTAAGAATTTGAAATTTTTGACTGGAATGATAAACACATTGAGGGATGCTTAGAAGTCATTGGTCCAAAGCTCCCCTCAACTTGGATTGTATACTGTAGGGGTTAAAAACTCACAACAGTTTTTTCTGTATGCAGATTGCTAATGCTTTTCATGCCAAAAGCTTGAAAAAGTACCCTCTTACTAATTCCTTTTCATCTGCTGTAAATTTCTAGTATTTCACAATAAAAAACACCACTTCAAATGCATGTCAATATGCTTAAACTAGTCCTAGGATGAAGTTGCTACTCTCACAGAGGATGCCAATATCAAATTAACAATTCAAATTCCAAATGAAGAGGTGTTTGTATGCCTTGTAGCAATTCTAGGTCGTTTATGTTGGCATGAAACAATTTTAGCTACAATTCCAATAGTGAGTTCACAAGGGAGGTCAGGTTTTCTCCTTTTAGATTTTTTTGATGGATGATTAGTGTTTCATTATTTATAAATTATTGGGCAAAGCTGCTAACCCTGTTTATACATAGGGTATCATAAGCGCTTTACATGTTGTACAGATCCTTGATAGGCTTATCACGAAATCCTACTTCACCTATTGGTAGGCACATTGTAGCCAGAGCAAAACAAGAAATACAACAATGTACGGTTTATTTCTAAGTATTTTTTATGACTGAGGTCTAAGGATTCCAATTGATGGTCACACATCTTCATCCATATTCATCACTCCTAGCTTTCAATCTATCATCTTCAAATATTCCAACATCTTTTCCTGCTGCTTCCTATCCTTTCTTTGTTAAGCCAGGTTATCAAAACATATTTCATTGACATGTGTGTCATGCCCCCGAAATAGAACAAATCATAAAATTAAATTATAAACAATAATGATGCTATACTGGCCGACCCAGACCTTACATGGCAGTGCTCATGTCTTATTTAAATATGAGTAAGGAGATACCAACAAGGAGAAATACGATTCATAATAGTCTTTGAAGACAGCGCTTATGAAATTGTATGTTTTTATGTGAAGGGCAGGGATTAAAGTTATGTTAAAGCAATTACCATAACTAGCAGCGACCATATTTAAGATTATAGGGCAGCAATAACAAATGGCAGCGATTTAGGAGGAGCGACTTATTATAAGGAAGTGACTTCATTTTATGAACAACAGCAATTAGTTAATATTAATTATGTGATACAATTATGAGGGAGAAAAAAGGAACGATCTGCATTAATAAACAAAGGCAGTAAAATACATTAACAGCAGCATCTGAGATGATAAGAGCAGCAAATTCCATATAAGACAATATCTTATGGAGCGATCAGTTTATAAGAAAGATAACGAATGTCATATTTTATGGGAAAAGTGGATATGTTAAGAATAGAAGAGCTGCGATTAATTTTAAAGAATCATTTTGAAAGTCTAACAAAGGATCTAATTAGAAATAACGAAGGCTGTGATCTCATATAAGACAAATCAGTTTGTTATGAAGAGCAGTGAAAGGTGGTGTCTATTGAGGGATATGCCTCCCTTGAGATGATATAAATGTATAGTGAATATATGTTTTGAGGGGGGAAGAGAAAAAAGATACATATATTTTAGGAGGTAAATCTGCAGACAGATCAGCAGTGATATGCTAGGGCAGAATTATTTATGGCATCCATTCTACAATGCTATTCTTCTATCATCCTAGTATTCCATCCTTCTATTATTATATCCTCCTACTCTTCTATCATTCTATTATTTGATTATTATATCATTCTCTCATTCTATTCTTCTATCATTATATCATTCTATTCTATCAATCTATCATTCTATTGTTACATCATTCTATCATATTATTATCCTGTAATTCTATCCTTCTATTATTCTATCATTCTATCGTTCTATATTTCTATTATTGAATCAATCAAATCAGCAAATATCTGAGATATCAATTAGCAATCAAGGAAGTTATCTTCATTGGAGGGAAGTCATATAAGAACCCTGAAATAATTATATGTATGCTTCGTGTATGATGTGTATGCTTCGTGTATGATGTGTATACTTCGTGCTTGATAATATATGCATTCAACTCATTATTAATTATGCTATGATGATTTGTTTATTAATGTATAATCTCTTAGGAATCTAGATATGTTTATTGATATAATTATTGATCAAACTAGATTCCTATTAGTCATTAAATTCCCAATATGCAACCATGAGGAAGAATGGGTGAAATACCAGTAAGGTGAGCAGATACTAGATTACTTTCTAAGTACGCCACCCCATGTTGGATGACTGTGTGTCTACCACTGGGGCCAGGGGGGTAAGTGTCTGCCCTTGGGCTTAGAAAGGAGAATCTACGGGCCTCCTATTGTAGCTTCCCTCAATCTCTACATGGATTGGTTGTTGGGATGGATTTGAGGAGTTTTCAGTCATAAGCGGGATGGATAAGACAGCATGGATAGGGAAAGCAGATACAAGTGTATCCACTAAGTACGCCACTCCATGTGGGCTTTCTGTGTGGCTGCCACTTGGGGCCAAGAGGGATGGTATATCCGCTCTTGGGCTTAGTATGGATAGCTTCAGGCGGACTTATCATGTTTCTCATCCAAGTCCTATTATGATTAAACTTCAACTATGCATTATAGATATTGTGTAGCTTATATAATATGGAAATAGTTATGTATTTTACATGGTTTAAATAGATAAGACATTTATTATATATGTTTTGATCATATGAATTATATTTCCAATATTATCTAACATGATTGCAAGACCTAAATTAAGATTCATCTTGCTTAAAGCATTTAATTAGTAAATTATAACCCTAACCATATTAAACTTGTGATTCTAGGGCAAGATTTAGGGTAATCCCAAAAGGGGACATTACAATGTGTTTGATGTTCAATCAACTGTAGTGTTGTGTCCATAACCAGTCATTGGCCTAGTGAACATGCCTTATACCTCTTGTGGCCTCTTGTGGTAGTGGTATTCAATTACAATTCTTCAAGGTTAAGAGGCTCCTCTTAGAGACACCTTTCTGGTTCATCCTTTATCCTGCTCCCAATTCTGAGTAATTTACCCTTCTTTGTTATGTTATTCCAATCTGGAATCTTTGTCCTCTAGGCTCTCCTATAAGTGCTATCCAAAATTAGCTTCAAGATTGTCATAAATAACATGAATTTTTTCCTTTGTCCCTTGTGTCTTCATGCAGACTTATCTCTCCTAGCTTTGGTCCAATTTGCTTCAAATGTTAAAACTCATCACTTCATTGACATTGTAAGAATGCTTTCTACCTTAAGTTACTGAATGGTTTTGGGTATGGGTCCCAGCTGTGTCCCATCTGGATATGCCCAAGTATGGGCAAATCTGGGTGAAAATAACGACCCAAAAATACAGCTTATTTGATGCATTTAAGCTCTGTTCCTCTTTACTATTTCCTAGAAAAGGTGAAGTGAAAATAAAGAAGAAAATAAATTAAAAAAATGACAATATTCCCATTCTTCAACTGCATCGAGTCTGTCACTAGTTTTTTTTTCTTTATTAAATTTTTAATTAAAATTTTCCTCTTGAGCAATATGGAGCGAGTGATGAATGTGTTGAGGCTGTTCAGATATTGGCTGGTAGATCTCCCACTTTTGATAATTCTTGGTTGTTGTCTCAACACAAGAAGATTGAATTGACAACAACCTCAGTAGGAGTTGATTAATGAATAAGCTAGGCCTGATTCGGAGCAGGAATGGTAGCAATCCTCTCTCCTTGACAAGGAATCCCACATCCTCTTTCAAATGACTTTGCTTTAGGATTCCGAGATGTGCAGAACTGCCATGAAATGTCAAGGAATCATTGGTTGCCACTTATAATGCCTTGCCATGCCATATTCCCAGCCTGGTAAAAAATGCATCAAACCCAAAATGTTATTATTGAATATATATAATAAAAAATAATTTATTATAATTTATATATACATAATATATTTATTATATATTTAGTATTAATTAATTTAATATAAAAATATATTTATAAAATTATATATAGTAATTAATTTATTATATAATCTTTTGCTAAAGGTACCTTGGAGAGGGCCAAGACCCCAAAAAATATTGCAGCACTTCAGACTTAAAAAAATCCACCAAAGGGAGCCAAGAAAATGGAAGTGCAGATATACAAATGAAGTGCAATACTGAACTGGAGGCAAGTTCAAAAATCAGTTGGGACACATTGAAAAAGGCATTCCAAGAAGAGTTCAAACTCTTGAGAGATGATAATGAAATCGTCGCTGAAATATATAACACAAAACAAGGCAAACATGAAAATGTAAGAGCCTATAATCGTAGGCTGAAAGAGCTTCTAGGGAAACTCGAGAAGGAACCTACATATGGCTTATAGAAGCGCTGGTTTATTGAGGGTTTGATTCCCTCGTTGAGGAAAAAGATGAAGATCATACCACCTTCGTCGTACGCCGATGCTCACAACCGGGCTGTTGGGACCCAAAATAGTTGCAACGCAAAACCCTAAAACATTCCTAGATCACCTAGGTTAGGGATGGTCATTTTGGGTGATAGGAAGAGGTTCATCAACAAGTTTAGGGCGATTTTGGCCAACTAACAGGAGTGGGTAGGCTCCTCTGCACTTTGAGCTCAACTTAGACTCAGGAGGGATATTCCAAGGGGTATACCTGAATAGGTATTGGCTTCAACACCAGATGAACAACTAAAAATGGAAGGACAACCAAACCCAACTCGTCTTTTAGGCTTCAAAGACTGTCACTGGACCTAATACAACTGGTTGTCATTAATAACCCCTATATAGCTGATGAAAAGGCACTCCCATTGACAATGAAAAGTGCAGGTATGCTTGTTTGCAAGACATACAAACTAACTACTTGCTTCACACATGATAAGTTTGTTTTGATTTTTAAGAGTGTGGGTGATCAAATACTTCAGATCAGTGCCTAATATATTGGGTTACGGAGTCAACAGTTCAGTAGAAGGAAGAAAACAACAAGAGAAATGAAACATGCACTTTCTGGATACCCAGATGCAAGAGAGATATCTATCAAAGAAGAAAATACTTAGTAATCCTTTGCAACATATAATCATTTATCTATAACCATAAAAGAGATCCTTACACATGTAGTGTTTTAAGAATTTGTCTAATTCATCTGATAAACGGTTACAATCATACCAATAAGTGTGGCAAGAGGAAACTTAGCTGAACTTAGGCTTTCCTTGAAAAATTATAGGAGAAATTCATACAATGATAACTGAAATCAATCTGAAAAAACCTTTCATAACCTGTGTTTTATCTGCTAGAGAACTGTAACTTTTCTGCTCTTTGAAACCCTAGAGAGCTCTGCACTTGGTTGCCTAAAAATGGTAAAGATGACCAACCCTTGAAAAGAGTTCAAGTCTTGCCTTTATAGCACAAGTAAATCCGATCTGAGAGTGAACTGGGCGCCAAAATCCTCAACCATCCTAACCATTGCATTAAAAACATTGAATTCGGCCACCCACTTCGTAGTAATGGCGCCACCGGAAGTAGTTGGGGCATTCCTAGGTGGTTGGAGAAGTCTAGAAGGCCAGGAAACCAACCTCCGAAAAGTTAGACTTTCGGACCTTGGACTTTCAGCCTTCGTCCCTCCTTTGTTTTTCTCTGCCTTAGTCTTTTGCTTTTGTCGGACTTCGGGCCTCAGGCATTCCACATTTCGCCTTCCACAAGGAAGAAGAAAGAATATAAAACCCTGACCCCCCGAAGTCCTTAACACTTAGTATATTCCACAAGCCTTAGGCGGACTTCGGCCTTTTAGCCTTCCGCCTTCTGAAACACTTAGTAAAATTTCTTGCCCTTAGGTGGACTTCGGCCTTTTACCTATCCAATGAAGAAGAAAGAAAGCCAAAGCCCTGACTCCCGCCCACCGAAACACTTAGTAAAATTTTGAAAACACCAGGGGCAGCCGTCGGACCTTCTTCCTTCACTGCAACTGCTATGTGTCCATTTTTCGCTGTTCCGCCAACTAGCCAGCGAGCACACCAAAAGGCTCTACAGAATGCCTTAGGAACATTACCTGTCGGGGGTCGGTCGTCGAGCCTTCTTCCTTCCGTCTTCCAAAAGGAAGAAGGCGGAAGGGAGGAAGCCCAAACTCCGACCTCTGCTATACACTTGATACTTAGAATATTTTCAACCCTTTGGGCGGACTTCGGCCCTTGGGCCTTCTCCACAACGCTTGCCATTAGGAAGACGGAAGGGAGAAACTCTGACCTCCGAAACTCTGCCGAACACTTAGAAAACCAACACTTAGGCAAATTTTCGGGACCAAAAGGTGAAGCATAGAGGGACGGAGGAAGCTGGAAACTTCGACCTCCGACAAAGGGAGAAAACACAAGGGAACCTTAGGATATTAGGACTTAGCCAATTTTTTGAGTTTCCTACCTTGTATTTTCAAATGGCAAACACATGCAAACCTATGAAAGATGTCTCAGATCGGTTATAAACTATAGGTTCAAGTGGGATTCATCTGAGACTTGGGGGCAAAATAGAGCATTTGGGGACTGATTTTTTTAAGTCCCAACACGGGCGATGGACATCGAGAGTGAAGATAAAATGTCAGCCCGAGGGAAGGACAATGACGATGAATCTTCGAACGATAGCGGTGATGAATCAAAAACAGTACAAGCACTCCGTGGAGGCATGATGAGAATGATGAAAGAATTAAAAATCGTAAAAGAGGTCAGCAAAGACAAAACTTTGGTGCATGAAGTGCAATGGTGAAGGGCATGTCAAGGCAAATTGTCTGAAGAAAATGTTCCGTGACATTTGCCAAGTGTTGGGACACTCCATCAAAGAATGTCTGTACAATCTGAAGATGAGGAGCACCCAAGTGCTCTTTACCCAAGGCGAACAATCTACCCCATTGACTACACCGCTGGAGCAGCAAAACAACAACAGTGCATTGCCAGGCGGGTATCGGAACCGGAGAGGAAATAATAGATTCAATAACAACAGTGGGGGAGATGTCGTAAACAATATGATGCAAAAGGGCAACCGATGATCCAATGTCGACAATGTAATGAATGGGGACACTTCTCCTGAGAATGCCAGAGCAACCAAAATCAAAACAATATGGGCAAGCTTTGTAAATGGTGTGGACCGGGCGATCATGACGATAACGATTGCCCTAAACAGAAAGACAACATTAACCTGATCGACATACAAGGAGAAGAAGAAATCTTCGTTGTCACTCGTGCGCAAGCAAAGAAAGCCGTCTACCCTAACACCCGTACGGAGAAAGAGAGGCTCTGGGAAGCCAAAGCAAAGGTGGAACAAGTAATGGCAAAAGAACAAAGAAATTCAAATACTAAAGTCAGTGTCTCTAATCGATCGAAGTCGGACAACAATATCGCTAGCCAAGTGTTGCAAACCACCATACCTATAAAAATGGCTGATCTATTACAAAGCATGCCACAGTTAAGGGTGGCCATATCTAATGTGGTTGACTAGGCGATATCTAATGTGACAGGTCAGGAACAGATGTACGAGAAGGATGCAAATGAAGATGTCATAGTGGAACCACCACCGAGTGGAAAGCAAATTGTCGACCCGATGCTGTTGGCGATCAATGTGGGCAAGAAGTCGGCCGCTGTCCACATGGAGATTCTCGGGAGAACTGTGACAAACACAATTATCGATGGAGGTTCGGGAGTCAATGTACTACCTGAGGACACATGGAGAAGCTTGGGGAAGTCAACCCTATGGCTGTTGACTTTTTAGTTGGTAGGTGCCGACCAACATGGAATCAAGGCTCTCAGAGTGCTGATGGGACAAAGGGTGAAAATTGGTTATCAACACTTCCTGCTAGAAATTTTGTTGTTATCACCATACATAAGAAGGTGCACGATGTACTTCTCGGATGAGGATGGTTGGTAGTGGTGAAGGGCGATCACAACTGGAAGAAGAACACGTTGTCGATTGAAAATAAAGGGAAGAAATTTGTCATCAACTTGAAGAACCAAGTTGTGAGTGAAGAAATGGCTTCCTCCGATTCTGAGTCAAATACAGGCAAGGCATCGATAGGAGAAAGAGGACCCATGGAACCGGACGAGGAAGGAGTATTTGAGTTGCAGTCATGCTCCGAAGATGAAACACGTTCACTGAGTGGATTATTCCATTGGCAGATGGAAGAATATGAAGTGTTCCAACCAACATGCATTTTGATAGAAATCAATGGGATTGAGGAGAATCCATTGGTGGGAACAAGTCGTACCCTAGAACAACTGGTAATAGAGACAAGACGACCCTCAGAGACAAGTCGACCGTCAGAGACAAGCCAAGAAGTAAGTCGTACACCAGAGGTGAATCCCACATTTCCTCACGAAGATCATTCTACAATAGCAAGATAGACATTTCCCACAGCATATGAAGAGTATAAGGAGGGTGATGCCAAAGTGGATGATACACTTGCGCATAAATTTGAACTAGAAAAGGTGATCAAGTACGAGGAGCCATCGACAAGCAAGGTTAATCTTGGAGATGAAACTAACCAAAAAGTGATTTTGGTGGGTGACGATCGGAACCCCGTATTAAAGGTGGCTGCATTTAAAATCTTCCTCGAGTACAAGGACATATTTGCTTGGACATTAAAGATTTAAAGGGAATACCTCCAGAATTGTGCATGCACAGGATTCCTCTCATTTCGGGTGCACAACCAGTCAGAAAGAGACCATACCGGATGAATAAGAACTATGTTGGGAAGGTACAAGAGGAGATTGGAAAAATGTTAGAAGTCGATATCATATTCAAAGTACAGACTAGTGAATGGGTATCCCCTGTTGTCATATCAATCAAGAAGGAAGGAGGGCAAATCCAGATATGCGTGGACTTCAGATGCCTGAATGCAGTTACCATAAAGTATCCATTTCCTATTCCCTTAACGGATTCAATCTTGGAGGAGGTAGCTGGTCAGGAGATGTATTCATTCATGGATGGATTCTCGGGGTACAACCAAATCAGTATCGCCGAAGAGGACAAATTAAAGACGACATTTGTGGTGGAGGACAGAGTGAACGCATACAATCGGATGTCGTTCGGCCTATGCGATGCGCCAGCCGCATTTCAGAGGATAATCCTCCACATATTTGACAAGATGTCGGTGGGCAATTTCAAGGCGTTTTTGGACGATTGGTCAATCTACAATGACCAACAAACCCACCTGAAGGCCCTCACTGAATGTATGGAATGTTGTAGGTTGGCACAGTTAGCCCTAAATCCGAAGAAGTGTCGGTTCATGGTGCCACAAGGCAAACTCTTAGGCCATATTGTCTACAAAAAGCAGGACTAAAAACAGGCCCGGACAAGATAAGGGTAATTGTACAAATGGAGTCTCCAAGAGATGTCACTAGGGTGAAATCTTTTCTTGGGCATGTAGGTTACTATAGAGGGTTCATCAAGAACTTTGCCCAAATATCATATCCCGTTAACATGCTGACAAGGAAAGGTGTGCCATTCATATGGACAGATGAACAAGAGAAGGCGTTCGATGAGTTGAAGACATGGCTGATCAGTTCACCAATTTTAGCCTATCCGCACTGGGACAAGGAGTTCCATGTGCATGTTGATGCTTTGAATTTTGCATTTGGAGCCACCTTGACGCAAGTGGGACCTCAAGGGCTCAACCATCCGGTATTGTTTGCTAGTCGACTACTCTTGAATGCAAAACACAACTATAGCATGACTGAGAGGGAAGCACTGGGGATGGTCTACTCAGTCCAAAAATTTAGGCATTATCTGCTGGCAACGCCATTTACCTTCTATGTCAACCACCAGGCACTTATGTATCTGGTGAACAAGCCAATCATACAAGCTCGAATAAGCAAATAGTTACTCTTGCTTCAAGAGTTCACATTCACCATCATTGTACGATCGGGGAAAAGTCATGTGATAGCCGATCAACTGCCACTAATCAAGTTGGGAGAACCACCCGAAGGAGTGAACGAGGACTTTCCCAACGCCCATATGTTTGTGATGTTCCTAACTTAGATTTGCACCACAATTCACAACACAATGATCAAGCACCACAAGGTTGCACAATGAAGTAGTTGCACATAAACTGAAATATATTGATATAAATGTATGATAATGAGATGAATACAATGCTGATATCAAACAATTAGGCAAGTACACTTATATGTTTGAAGCCCTAGGGCTGATACAAATTCCAATTCTACTCAATGGGGAGGAGATATGATGTCTTCAAGATCCTCTATGCTCTCTCCTAGGTGTCGCTGTCCTCAAGGATGAATTCTCTGCCCTAGATGACTGTATTGTAGCCCTTATTGAGGATTTGCTGCTCTCCCAAACCAGTTCACTGCCCTCCAAGATCAGTTCGCTGCCCTCTAGACAGGTTCGCTTGCCCTCCAAATAGGTTCGCTGGCCTTATTTGATGCTCCCAAGTGATTCGCTGCCTCCTAGGGAATATTCACTGCCCTCTAGTGTATATTAGCTGCCCTCCAAGCCTTGATCCTTGCTGCTATTTTCAGGTCTGAAACTTGTCTTCTCCAGCGGATCTGCATTTAAACTTGAGGCTAGATGAATGGGGACATCACCATTCATTGCCAAGGGGTCATCTCCTTGACTATGGACATTAGAACTGAAATTCTAAGCCAAATGGATAGGAAAGATACCAAGAACACTTGTCGATGTGATGATGCAAATGGCAGCTCCTTGCCCTCCTTTTATACTTCTCCTTGTTCTAGACCTTTCTCTTTCCCAACGCATGCTAGAATGTTCCTTAAGGAGGTCGGCCTCATAGTCTTCTTTGCATATTGTTTGTATTAAACTTGGGCGCCAATTCTCTTATTTAAATTTTATGATATATAATGATCAAGTCGGCCAAGGTATCTTGTCCAAGGGTGGCGACCAAGGTAGACATGTCGGCCTCAAAATAATGTCTTCAAAGAATGCATAAAGATCAACTCTCCAATGCTAGGTCGGCCATCCTACTGAGGGTATGTGCTTGAGCAAGGAAGATATATGAAAATGAGTCAGAATCATTAGCAAGTCGGCCTCAGAGATGTCCAGAGTGATATGCAAGTTGAAGGATGGACAAGAAATGTCAGAATCATTCCCTTTGCAATGTGTTAGCCTACGAGAATGGGTGATAGGCTAACTCAAAGATCTCCTAATAGCTTATCCCAGAAATGGGGACATGACAATGTTCTAGATAGCAGCCCTACCACCTTGGTATGTAAAGATTGGCGAATACTTGTCGACATCGACTTTTCCTCAAGACATGCCGACCAGTGAAAGAAGAAAGTTGGCTTTCAAAAGTAAAACATTTCAACTAGTGAACGGACTCCTATACAAAATGGGGCCGGACCATATCTTGAGAAGATGTGTAATGGAAGAGGAAATAAAAGAGGTGCTTTAGGAAGCCCATGAAGGATTGGCGGGGGGACACATGGGACCTGATGCCACTGCTAGGAAGGTACGATTGGCAGGATTGTGGTGGCCAACACTTCACAACAACACCCGAGAATGGGTAGTGGGATGCGATACCTGTTAGAGAGTCAGCAAACCACTGAAGAGGGACTATATGCCACTTTCGCCTTCACAATCACAGGAGTTATTCGAGCATTGGGGATTGGATTTTATAGGTCCATTGAAGGCAAGAAAGCTGCATAGGTGTCGATACATAGTGGTGGCGACGGAGTATTTGACCAAGTGGGCTGAAACCAGAGCACTTGAAGATAACACGGCTCGAAGCACCGCAAGGTTCATTTATGAGCGGATAGTCACAAGGTATGGTATTCCAATTCAGATAATGAGTGATCAGGGAGGTCATTTCATGAACCATGTAATCAGATTGATGACAAGAGAGTTCTAAAATTCCACACTTTGTCAAGCCCCTACTATCCCAGAGCCAACAGCTAGGCAGAATCGACAAATAAGGTGTTAGTATCCATCATCCACAAGTCATATGGCATAGAGGGATCAGGTTGGGAGAAGTTACTGGTAGTATTGTGGGCCTATCGTACGACTTAAAGGTGACGACAGGCCACACTCCATTTCAGTTGATGTATGGTCCGGAAGCAGTGGTTCCAGTGGAGTATATGGTGCCAAGTCTCCGAATAGTAGTGGAGAATAGACTGGGGGATACAGAGAGCCTAAAAGAAAGATTATTTTAGTTAAACAAGCTTGACGAATGAAGGATCCTGGCATAGTGGTTGATTGAGGTGATGCAGAAATGTCGGAAATATTGGTATGACAAGCACCTCCGGAGAATGAATTTCTGGCAAGGCCAGTTAGTTCTCAAGTATAACGGCCATAACGAAATAAAGCCAGGGAAGTTCAAGGTAATGTGGTTAGGATCGTTCTAAGTACGAGAGGTACTGGAAAATGGGGCCATAAAACTGGAGAACCTGGACGGAATAGTGATCAAAGGTACAGTGAACGGGTCCAAGCTTAAGGTTTACAAACAACGACAGGAAGTTATCTCAATAAACTTCATGGAGTTCGGAATCAAAGGAGAAATGCAGAAGAAAACTGTCAAGGAAATGGAATATGAACCAGGTGAGTATGGATTCCACGAAGTAAAAGAACCCCTTGTGAATACACACATAAATGGAAGGATCGATGGAGTGGCTTTTCCAAGCATGCACTTGGAAGAAGTCATTGGGTTTTCTGGACCGAGAGTACAATCAATGAAAATTTAGGATTACTGGAGGTTGTATTCACCCTACGCGGGCATGAGAGAGGGTGTAGTGGAAGATAACAATTTTGACCCATGGGCAAATCGACAAGATCAAGGTAGTAAGGAAGACAAGTGGGATGAATGGATTAAAGGATGCAACAAGGTGCGAGATAAATTTGAGTTTTTATTGCCCAGGGAAGAGATAGCCCCACCACAAATCACCTACCTAGTAGAAAGTATGATTATAGTTGAACGGTCGGGCTATTATGATGTACTGCGAGAATTCAGTGAAAAAGAATTAACAGAGGGAGCACCCCAAAGTACACCCCTACCAAAGTCACGGATGTGGCAAGCAGTGTATACTCTGTGGAAGTTGACAGTCGACAGGAAGACGGTGACATGGCTCTAAGAACCAGAAGGGCTGAATTTGATTGACAGAAGAATGTTACATATGGAAATTGGTTTTGTTGATCAAATTTTTAAACTGGAACCCATAAAAAGATGTTCAAATGAGTGTTTAAGAGGGGCATATGCGAATTGCATCTTTCGTCATGTTACCGAAATTGAAAAACCGAAGGATGCAACATGGATTACTGCAACGCTCGACGACAGTAGACAACCACAAAGAACGTTTAATAAACATGGCAAAATAATTAGATGACAAGAGGATGAAGTAACTAAACAGCCCTGATGGCTAGGAGAACATTTCGAGACAAGTCGCTCTAATGTGGCGGAAAGGAGCATACTAGACGAAAAGGTTAAGTGGGAAAAATTATGGGAAAAAGTGGACTCTGAAAAAATGGAAAATACCCACTTGCGGAAAGAAAAAATAGAATAAAAATTGAAAAACAATATATGGAAAAGTGAAAAATTGAAAAAAAATATATAGAAAAAATGAAAAGTGAAAAAGAGAAAAAAAACATTGAAAAATAAATAAATAAATAAAAGATTTAAGAGAACTAGGTCGTACGACCCAAGGCCGTACGTGGAGGCGACAATTAAAAAGAAAACTTGGATGATTAAAAGTTAAATCGATAGGAAATTTGGAGAGAAGTCTAAATCGACAGGAAAAAAAAAGAAAAGTTGTACGACCCCCCTTAACCATTTCAAAGATTTTCAACTGGCGTACGATTCAAACATTGAGTCCATCCTAAATCGACAGGAAGTCTGGAAATACTTACCATACAAGAAGGCGTACGATTGTAAAGGGATTTTTGCCATAAGTTGTATTTGGATTATAATGTGCCATACAAAGGAATGAAGGCTCTATCCACAGTACCCAAAAGTTGACACTATATGGTCTATAGACGCAAGGAGGTTCTTGACGATACTAAACACCACAATCTCCAAACGCAAGCCATACACTAGAGATTTCGGCTGTACATAGGTATGATATTCTCAGTATGCAATAGTTGAAAGTTGAAAAAAAATACATTCCCTGAGCCGGTCGTACACCTAGAGGGTATTTACTTGAAGGAAAAAGACACCTGTAGCCGTACAAGCAAATTGGGGTAAGAATAAATTATCATTCATTTTTCAAATAAGTAGTTGAGTGAACGGTTGGCAAAGAAGAAAGAGGGAGTTGTTGCAAATATTTTAATAGTTGGGATAATTCATTCCAGCAGTGAGAGTAGTCAGGAGAAGTTTGTTGTAGCAGTAGTCGGGAGAAATTTTTCAGTAGTTGAGAAAGTTTATTGCAGCAGTAGTCGGGAGAAATTTTTTAGTTGGGAAGAAATGGCAGCCAAAGATATTACTCAAGAAACTCCAGGGCAATTAAGGCCAAAAATATTGAAAGATTCAAAGAAGAAAAAGAAACCCGTGCAGCCAGCCATGAAGGAAAAACCTATAGTAGACACCATCAGTTGGGAAAGCTTGACGGGGAATGAATACTGCACATGGTGGCACAAGCATCTAGTCAACCATCGGTTGAAGGAAGCCCTCATAGACTCCCGAGTGGACACCTATATTTAATTTTAGGGAGTTTGAATCATTTCTAAAGAGTATGCTTGCACACTAAAATCGGTTGGACAATGAAACAAAAGTTCAGTACATGCAGACTAGGGTAACAATCACATTTAAACCTGAGGATTTCACAAGGGTTTTTGGCATTCCTAGTTGGAGAATAGACGTGACAAAACCTTCACCAAAAATCACACAATGGGGCAAAGAGGCATATATTGATAGGCTGTGTAAACCTAACATTTCAAAGGAAGCCAGAGCAAGGATTTGGGGGAAAGGGAACTGAGGGATCGTGAAAGATGATTTAGCCAGTGATGAGTGGAGGTGCATTATGGATGTGATCAAAAGTAGGTTAATTGGGGCTACGAGATCCTCGGATATTGCAATATGGATGGCAGAATACATGGTAGGGCTGTGGGAGAGCACGGTATACAATTGGGCAATAGTATTAACGCAACGTATTCAGGAGTTTATGTCGATGAAACACAAAACTTTTTATATGACACAACACTTGATTGGACTCTTTTTGGATGCCATACATAGACAGGCACCATCGCTAGAGGGTAGCCAATTCTAGCTTGATCCTAATTATGATCCAACAATGCCAACAGTCTTCATGTGGACAAAGATGGGTGATTCATCGAAACCAAAGTCGGCAAGTAAGAAAAGAAAATATCAAACAATGGATACATCGTTGGAGGATGAAGGGGACAGTCTAGACGAGGAAGAGGGAGAGGATACCATTCAGGTGTCTTCCTCAACCTCAGCCGCCCTCAAGATACCACAGACAGGATACACACTTCCATAGGAGAGTCAACCAATAGGTGGGGAAGGAACAGTGACACTAGTTGCTGAGCCTCAGCAGGTTAGCCCTACACCCACTACCCGCATCGGGTGGTCACCCGAGCGTGGCCGTGCACATATGGATGCTTGGCTGAGTACATTGGGAACTACTCTTAGTCTAGAGGACTTTCCTCCTTTGAGTCCTGTTGATGATGTTTTTGTGACACCAACAACATTAGAATTTTTTAATAAAGCTTCTCAGATGCTGAACTATGTGATCGAATGAGACTGCTCCAAGGTTCCTTTTATGTTAGGTCTTGACGTGCACAGGGATAGACTCAGTGGAATGATGTGATTTGCTGGTAATCACGAGGGGGACTTACGTGGGATTACTCCTTCGTGGACGTGGAATTCACTCCTGGGACTCGGACTTGTGGGTGAATGGAATTCCTTCACAAGTGGACAACTTGGAACCTACTGCTTCCTCCAACAGAGAGACTGGGATTTCATTGTTTCTTCCATAGAAAGGCTTAGATTTCACTATCTCTTCCAAGGAAAACAAGGTGTAGGCTCTTAGTTCCACTTCCGGATAGGGAATGATTTCCCAGCGAGGCTCCTTACGGACTATTCCTAACGAAGATCTAAAAGAAAATGCAAAAGATGGGATAAGGGTTCATGAATCTAATCAATGGAAATGTCTGCTATTGAAGATGGAAACTGGAACCAGTCCTCTGCTTCGTCATGAGACAACAGCTAGGCAGGGATTGTGCTATCTTCTGAGGGGGAGTAAGGATTTTCAGACTGCTCCTGCAAGGGACATGGAATTGAAACATGCAAAACAGTCGAAGTTAGACTTAGAATTAGTTCAGGCTAACCATGCACGGTGATTTGCAAGCCACAGATCACCAATGGTATGAACAAATAGATTCAACCATTCAACAGTAATAATCTCCATCATTCTAACTAATGAAATACTGAAGAAAATAGAAATGAAACAACTTAGATCTTGGAGCTTATGATTTGCTTCAAAGAAGTCAGAAAACCATGCCACAATTCAAAGAATATCAAGAACACCAATCTTCAATGTCCATGTATTGATTTGGGAATGTCTTACAACAATCTTGCTGATTCTTCAAAGTTCCTTGCTCCAAAAATGGAGTGCAACAGAAATGAACAGCTAACTAACTACTTGCTCTAAGAGCATGAAAAAATGAGAGAAGAAAGAAGGCCTCTTTCAAATGAGGCCCCTCAGCCCTTATATAGGCAAGCAGAATACAAAGAGGAGGTGAGGAGATCAGATCTCCTCAAAATCTGTGCAAACCCTAAAGAGATAGGGATGAATATGTCATAGGCTCCATGGGATGCTGCCACCTGTCCTGGACGCCCCCTGCCCTAGATGAAAAGTTGCCACTTGTCCTGGACGCCAGGCTGACTAAGTTGCTTGGTAGGTAGGTGAGACCAGTTAACTGTCTGTTTGTCCTGCTCCTTGGTCGCAAATTCCATGGTGTCTTGGAGTCCTTTATCCTAAGCGCAGATTCTAGGGTGAACAGGATTTTTATGTGGAGGAATCCTTCCTTGAGCAAGGGCGCACTTTCCTTAGGGTCCTGGAATGGAATTCCTTCTTGAGTTGGAATTCCCTGTCCTGGATTCTTGGGTTGGAATTCCTCATCCTTGGCGTGGATTCCCGTTCTTCCTGATGGATGGTGAACTTGAAGTGTATCCTCTTGGTTTTCCAAGGATTGATCCTCTTGTTCGGAACTGGAATCCTTGATGTGGAACTTGAAGTGATTTCTCCCATTTCGCCATCCTTGATGCAGACATCCTCTGTCATTTGAAATCTTTGGAAGGACATCTTGATCTTCCTTATCCCTTTGTGCGAAGTCTCCCTATCGCCGAACTGGAATCTTTGATGTTGCCTTCCCTTCCCCCGGTATGCATGTGTAGTCTTCTTATTGTCAGAACTCCTAGATCCTTGAAATGGTCATCATTTCTGGCGCTTGAACTCTCTGCATCCATCCTGCTTGCCCCGGATCATCCTTGTTCATCCTCCTCATGGAACTTATCCTCATCTTGGATTCCTGCAAAACAAGGGAAACCTCAAATAGTCATGATGCACAAAATCCATAAATGTAATGCAATATGAAATGAAACATGAATGATTTTGCAAGTTTTGATCAATTTCACTTATAAATTCCTGAACAAACAAAGGATTTCCCTCATTCTCCGACATTCTTCATACTCGACTGACTTTTCCTTCATTCCAGGGTTACCAGGCATGGACATGAGGAATTTCAGTTGGTTGGGGATTCCTGGGAGTCAGGGATTCTTGCTCATCCTGGAATTCCACTTGTCCTGGAGGATGAATTTCTGCCCTCTTTGCTCTAGAATTGAATTTGAATTCTTGGAAATGACATGAGCGCCCCCTTTATATAGGTAACTTAAACCTTCTTTGCCACTTGGCCGACTTAGGTTAGCCTAGAAAAACCCTAGCTGCCATACTTTATGACCCAACTGACTTAGATCTTTTGTCTTTTTCTGCTTTGTCAGTGGTCGGGGATTTTGGTCTGTCGGGGAATTTGGCCTGTCAGGGAATTCCTGATGTTGGGGATTTCCTGGTGTCGGGGATTTCCTGAGGTCGGGGATTATGCGACCTTGGACAAATTCTCCTTGAGTCAGGGATTCCATGGAGTCGGGGATTCCGTCTAAATGATTTTGCAACTTATCTGTTTGAAATTGGCTAAGTCTAGTAGTCTGAAATCGTGAAATCCTGAAAAATTGACTAAGTCTGAAATCTGGTGGATCCTCCAAATTCTAGATTTTGCATGTTAAATCCGGTGGATTCGAGACCTATCTCAAACATCCTAAAAGGTATATTGAAAAATATTTAAAGTATAAGTATCTCTCAACTTATACTTAAATATATTTTTTAATATACTTTTACCCTAAGAGACACTGAAAAAATGGGAAAGTTCCCCAGGAGCGCAATTTCCACTGGTGCAGGATTTTGGCGCCCAAGGACAAAAATTCGCCTGGAGCGCACATTCCCAGCAGTCAAGGATTTTGTGCCCAAGGACAAAAATTTTCCTGGAGCGCACATTTCATCTTGTCAGGGATTCTGCGCTTTTGACCTGCCTGTCCAGTTTCACGGATTTTGGCCTTGGAAATATCTTTTCTTCAATTTTGAGTGGGATTTCAGTTTTGCATCAAGTACACTTTCAGCTGTTTTTATGGAGGTTCAGTTATCAATACAGGATCAGAGACATGGGACTTTCGTTTCTTCCATCCCTCGTTTCTTCCATCCCCTTGAGGAATCTCATTTCCATGGCGAGATTCAGAGTTCGTTTCTTTCATCCTTCGTTTCTTCCATCTTTCGTTTCTTCCATCCCCTCAAGGAATCTCTCACTTCCATGGCGAGATTCAGAGTTTGTTTCTTCCATCCTCTCGAGGAATCTCCCATTTTCATGGTGAAATTTGCAGAAGGTGAACTCTAGCTGCCTTAGGAAGGTTCAATGGCGACACGGGATCCGGAATACGGAGTTTTTCGTTTCTTCCATCCCTCTAGGAATCTCCCATTTTCATGGTGAAATTATTAGATAGTCAGGGAGGAATTTCCTAGGTCGCACATTTCAGTACCGATAGGATTCCCTCTGTCCAGGTCGCATTTTCCAGGCTGAACTGGATTCTTGACCAAGAGCGCAAAGTCCACCTGGTCAGGGAAGAATTTTCCAGGTCGCAAAATCCAGACAGTCAGGGAGGAATTTTCCAGGTCGCAAATTCCTGATAGTCAAGGAGGAATTTTCCACCTGTCAGGAATTCCTCCAAGGCAAAAAGTCGTAGCTTCAGGGTGGGTCTAAGATCACCGGAATGGAATTGCGAACAAGGACCTCCAGATTCTGAAGTTTGAAACATGGATTGGAACTGTGGAACAAGAATCCGGATAGACCTTGGAATGGGATTCTGGACAGGAATTTTATGGAACAGGATTCCTGGATAAGGAACTTCTTATTTGTCAAGGAGTCTTATGCTGAGGGTGCAAGACTTGGACCTTTCCTATGGAATGATGGATCTATGCCATGGATTGGTCATTTTTGATCGAGGAATGATAGTCGGGGTTTCACTTATCCTCAGGGAAATTCACTATTTCAAGCATTCCTAATGTTCCCTGTGAGTTGACTGCTCGAACATTCTTTCTTAGCTTCATGGATTCGAGCAAGAAACTACAAGATCAAAGCAAAAACGACGGCGAAAGCGAGCAAAAGAGGGGGTCCCCATTTGCAATGGGGCGATGTGTGAAAACGTCACAAGTCCCACTCGGGATATAGTACCTTTGGTGTAGCCGACTATCGAGCAGGACATAGTCCCTATGGTGCAGCCGACTATTGATCAGGGCCCTGCAGTTGTCCCCTCTAGGGATGAGGGGAAGTTACTAGTGGCAGTGGACCAATCCGTCCATGCGGCATCCACTAGTCATGACCAAGGAGTCTTCATCCTCCATGCCCTAGAGTCCTGAAGAGCTGAATATATGGTTGTGGAAACCCAATCCTAAGGATCCATTTGGCACAATGTTGAGATATGTGCAGGATCTCGAGCCCTTAGGTGCCCTTATTAGTAATGTGGTGGGGATTGCACATGGGCTAGACAACACTCATTCCGCCTTGGTCTTCTAGGAGGCGCAGCGTGTTGGAAACTTTTTGGTGTTGTCATTGATGTCAACCTCTAGCAGATGGTTCACTTGGTTTCCAAGTGCTTTTGAGAAAATTTGAATAAAAAGGTTTAGTGTGACAGAGGTGTGTTCAGTGTTGTGCTCCGCATTTCTTTATAGTTGAAGATATGATTGTGCGGTTTGGAAGTGATGATCAGAGGTGTTTAGAGGTTATGCCAGAGTTTCAGGTTTTGGATCGTGCGGTAGTGGAAGATGTGTTTGACAGTGAAGAAGGGTGTCTGGGAGAAATGAGACTCCTTCGCATTTCTCGCGTTAAGGTTTCTTGTCTTGCGGATCTGGGAAAGTGCTTATATTGTCTGAATCTACCTTCCCTTAAAGTTTCTAGTGTTGGGGTGCTCCGTAAGTTCAACTCTTGTGTTGGTGATCAGCAGCAGTGTGTCCTGATGTGCATAATGAAGACATTCTTTGTTTCTAGTGGTTGTGGCAGTGATGCAGAAGATTTTGATGATGGTGAATATTCTGGTAAGGTGTGTGAATGTTGTGGAGTGTCTCTCTCTGGTCTGCATGATGTTTTTGGACTTGGAGAAGCGTGGATGTGGTCATTAGCTCAGGTTTGGCCAACATGGCTTACTAGTGCCATGTGCGGAGGTACCTTGTGGATTGTGGATGTGATGAGCAACTTGGTGATACAGATTTGAGTCCTAGTTAACCCTTGACATGGTCCACTTTCACTTCTTTCCACCGCGGAAGTGCTTAGTGCCGACCTAATTGGTGTTGCACGTTTGAGGTGCATATGCTTTATTAGGACCGACCTAATTGAGATAGGCCTTGATTGTAGATGGTATAAATGCAAGATGAAGTTGAGTGGAGCAAGGTAGAGAAGATGATGCGAATATGAATCAAGGGTAGTGAGTTGTGTGCGAGCTTAAATGCTTATGACTCCGGAATGCATTGAGCAGAAGGTGTCTATATTTTAGTGTGCTTGAAGTTGCTGGAGGCAGTGAGCAAAAGGTTGCGGATAGCAAGAAGTGGCAGTGGTGGAGTTCTCTTGTTGCTTTGAGATAGTGAATCTCTCTGTAATAGTCTTCTTCTTTTATCTCTCTTTTGGGTAGTGAGCCTTTCTTCTTGGCAATGAGCTTATTTGTTTTCGGTGTTGCTATTCATATATATATGTGAGCCAATCCTCATTGTGGTTTTTCCCTTCTTGTGGTTTCCATGTAAATCTAGTGTTCTTATGTGTTTGATGTGTTTTGCATTGATGCTTCATATGTTTACATTTTGCTAATGCATGATAAGAGGTTGATGTTTAGAATTGCTTTGAGGGTTTAATGTTTTAATACACAATTGATTCACCCCCCCCTCGCTCAATTGTCCTATGCATTCTAACACAGCGCATAGAGCTATTTGTGATAGAGGAGTGTGACACAGAGTTTGCACGTATTTTCAGGGAGAAGGATTGGCCAAAGAAGGAAACTCCAGAAATGCAAAAAGCCTGGCAGCCTAGGAGGAATGTGCCTGTTTTTGGTGGCAGGGATAGTGAGGTACTAGCTGCCCTGTATAACATTGAGCAGCATTTTAGAGCATTGTTCTATGTGAGGGAAGAGGGGTCCACGAAAGCTAAGGCTAAGATTGATGAGGCATACAGGGTGTTGCATGATCAAAAACCATCTACGAAGATCAACTGAATCGGTCTAAGGAACAGTTGGCTTAACAAACACATTAACTCAAATAGAAAAGACAAAGCAGAGGCCACTCAGAAGGAATTATTAGCTAAGGAGCAAGAGTTGGCAACACAAGGACAAGCCATGACCGACCTCTCTAGCACCCATGAGCACACCAAGAAACAATTGGCAGAAGCTATTCTGATGGTTAAAGAAGCTCGGGAGAGGGAGCGGAAGGCATTATTACTTCAAACAATGTACAGAAGAAGTCTACTAAGTGCGTACCCTAGTCTCCCAGCAGCAGACATCAGCATTAGCTCCATCAGCACCTACTCCATCAGCACATACTCTAGGGACGTCTACTTCCCCTCCACCTTACCTCTCAATAGTGTTAGTTTATGGGTTTTTGTGGGTTTTTTGTAGTCCTGGTCGTCTGGAAGACGACTAAAACTTTTGGTCGTCTACTGAGTGCGTACCCTGGTCTCCCAGCAGCAGACATCAGCATCAGCTCCATCAGCACCTACTCCATCAGCACATACTCTAGGGACGTCTACTTCCCCTCCACCTTACCTCTCAATAGTGTTAGTTTATGGGTTTTTTGTAGTCCTGGTCGTCTGGAAGACGACTAAAACTTTTGGGGGGGATAATGTAAGCCCCGTATTATGCTAGTTGTAATTAGTTATGTTTTGGTTTTGGTCGGTGAGGTTGTTATCCTCCTGATAGTTGTAGTAGTTGGCGACGGTTGGCCATCTAGAGCAACTGTCGGCCTCTTTTATATACTTGGCATATCATTGTATTGGGGAGCTATCAATGACATTGGATGACATTGTATAAGCAATTCAGATATAATATGCCTATCAGTTCTGTTGTGAGTTTGCAATGAATGTATTGTTATAATGTTGCTTTACTTTCAATTCCCACACATTCTGTTTACTCTCTATATTCCGATCAGACCCAATAGGCAGTAAACAACAGTAGTGACAGCGAATTAGGAACGGTACAAGTGCTCCAGAGGGACATGCTTTGGATGATGAAAGAATTGAAGGCGGAGAAAGAAACGAGCAAAGAATCCACTAACTTTGGTGTACTAAGTGCAAAAGTGAAGGTCACACCAAAGGTAACTGTCAGAAAATTGTTTTGTGAGATTTTTCAGGTTATGGGTCATTTGATAAAGGAGTGCCTATATAATTTGAAGAACGGGAGTACACAAGTACTCTTCACATAGGGAGAGCAATCCACTCCATTAAAGCCATAAAATGCATCTCCAAGTGGTTATCGAAATCAAAGAGGAGGTCGGAGTCAAATACAGTACGATCCCAAAGGACGTCCGATCATACAGTGCCGACAATGTAACGAATGGGGACACTTTGCGAGAGATTGTCAGAACAAGTAGGACAAAGTGCAATTATTGTGCAAATGGTGTGGACTTGGAGGCCATGAAGACATTGGATGTCCGAAGCAAAAGGCTAGCATCAACCTGATTGATGTTGAAAGGCAAAATGAAGTATTGGTTGTTACTCGAGCCCAAGCAAAGAAGGTTGTGTACCCTGATCCACATACAGAACAAACAAGATTTCGTGAAGCAAGAGCCGAAGTGGAGCAGGTTATGGATAACAAATGATGCCACTCACATGCAAATGCAAGTATGGTAACAATTTAATTACACTCCCAAAAAAATATTGCAAGGCAAGTACTTCAAACTACCGTACCAATTAAAGTAGTGGATTTATTACAATGTATTCTGGAATTCCGAAATGCTATTGTATCGGGGAAGAATGAGACGGTGCATGCTATGACCAATTTGGAGTCTAGCGAGAATGGAGACCCAATAACCGAACCTCAATTGTGGAGCGACCAAGTGATTGATCCCATGCTATTAATAGTTAGCATGAAAAAGAAACCAGCGGTGGTAAATATGGAGATCCTTGGAAAGACTCTCACTAATACAATTGTTGATGGCGGGTCTAGTGTGAACGTATTTTCAGAAGATACCCAGAGAAGTTTGGGTAAGCCGACTCTTTGGCCCCCGATTTTTCAACTGGTGGGTGCAGATCAACATGGTATTAAGGTACTTGGTGTTTTAATGGGCCAAAAGGTAATTATCAGAACCCAAGTATTTCTGTTGAATTTTGTTGTCATTTCATTACGGCAAAAACATATGATGCATTGTTGGGTCGGGGATGGCCGGTAGCAGCCAAAGCCGACCGCAACTAGAAAAAGAATACAATCTCCATTGAAAACAAGGGCCGAAATTATATAATCTATTTGAAAAACCAAGCAGTCAGCGAGGAAGCAACTTCCTTCGATTCATCAGATTCAGACTCCGAAGAAGAATTGATGGAGAAGTATGACCCGAATGATGAAGGGATTTTGGAATTACTGTCATGTTCCGATATTAAGGCATTGTTTAAACTAAAGATTTAAAACATTATGATAACGACGGTGAAGTCGCTTTCATAATATGTGGTGCTTATATATAATTCACATATAATATATTTATAAGATATATTATTATATCATATAAAAATAATTACAAATAGTAAATATAAATATGTAAATATATAAATATTTAAATATAATAGGTATAAGCATAAAGGAAATCCCATATAATCTCATATATAATAATATTTATAAGATAAAATGGGGCAGCGAATACCTTTTATAAGATATAAAGGAAGTTTTAAATTAAGTGCAGGTTCAAATAAAACAACATTATTAATATATGAAAGGTGCTTAATAAAAGGTGCGATCATTATACATGGCAGCAATTCTCATTTGAAAATCATTATTATACTTAATAAAAGGATATGCAGCGATCCTATAAGGGAAGGTATGATAAATAATAAAAAAAGACAAGTCAGAAATATGCAGCGATTAATATTGGAAGGAACAACTTAAATAAAGGATAACAAATTGTTTTGAGAGGACAGCATTATAAAGGGTATGTCTATTCTAAAAGACGGTGTCCCTTAAATGAAAGATTGTATTCTTTCATAAAGATTTAAGGATATATATATTTCTACATAGATATTTCTGAGGAAGGAGAAGGATTTAAGAATATATCTGAATATCATATATAGAGAAAGAGTACAAGGAATATGATTCAGAATTTAAGAAGAAATATTTCTGAGTCTAATATATAAATATATATAACAGCAAACAAGGAGTAATTTTAAGGAATAAAAAGGGGTATCAAGAAGACACACTCAGATCTGCATGTGAGGGTTTAAAAGGCAAATAGATTCATGCAGATACAGAAGGAAGATTATGCAGATATAGAGGAGGGTGATAATGCTGATATAAAGAAGCAGATCTACAGATTAGAATTGAAAAGATCATTTATGGCAGACTTGTAAAAAGGAATAAATGCAGATTTAAAAGATAAGTATTCAGATTTGAAAGAGGAACATTCAGATTTGAAGGGGAATTAGGAAGGAAAGAAGTAAGAATGAATATAGAAATTTTCAAATCTATGAATGTAGAATATCCATGATAATAGAATAGACTGAAATGTAAATTAAGGATGTACAATCCTAGTATCATGAAAAATACTTATATTCATAGCTTATTAAGGCACAAGATGATGAATTGGTCATTAATGTTCTCTTTTACAAGTTGAAATTGTGTGCAAGGTTGAGAAATTTTGACTTGCCAGAAGGGGACAGTACAAGTGGTATCAGAGCAGTCATCCTGCCATCTTGTGTATACTTTGTGATTTATGTGTATTCAAAGGTTTACCTTGTGGCTTGTGTGTATACGTGTATTCGTGCGACTTATGTATTTAAGTGTATACTTTACGACTTACATGTATGTTTTGTGGCTTGAGCTACTTGCTTGACTACTTGAGCTACTTGGTTACTTGCTTGAGCTACTTGCTTGTCTACTTGAGCTACTTGTCTACTTGAGCTACTTGCCTACTTGCTTGAGCTACTTGCTTGACTACTTGAGCTACTTAGTTATTTGCTTGAGCTACTTGCTTGTCTACTTGAGCTACTTGCCTACTTACTTGAGCTACTTGCTTGTCTACTTGAGCTACTTGCCTACTTGCTTGAGTTGGTTGCTTGCGTTCTTGAGCTACTTGGTTGTCTACTTCAATTTTATTATGTAACTAAATGGCAATGCATGTAACCTACAAATTGGTGTAATCACTTCCATATCCTAAGGAGATCACTCACCAACATTTGACCTTTAAGGTGAAAAAGGGAAGAGCATTTCATCTAAGAAAGATATCCAAAACATCATTAAAGAATTCAATTTGAGATTTAGGACCACTGAGGTATCATATTGACCTAGGAGGGTCAATCTCTTAAAAGCCAAAACAACAATTTTGAGAGGACATAATAAAGACAACTCAGCTCTTTAGGAATCCAGAAATGGGGAGAAAGATCTTAAAAGGAAATGTGGAAAAAGAGCTCAAGCACAGATTATAGAAGTCATATCGAACAAAGACATACAGGAGGAAAATGAAGTAACTTCAAGTAAAAGAAGGAAAGAGAATTGATTCCAGGACCGAGTACTCTAAAGGGAAATATATATTGCTAATATATTGGGTGAAGCATAATAGCAAGCAAGAAAGAGGCGATCTATTATGAATGGCATGCGCCACATTAGATCGAGGGTACCTCATATGAATGGAATGCGCCACATAAGGACAATAACGGACTTCATATGAATGGCATGCGCCACATGAGTCCAGGGCGACCTCATATGAATGGCATGCGCCACATGAGGCTGAGGCGATCTATTATGAATGGCATGCGCCACATTAGATCGAGAGTACCTTATATGAATGGCATGCGCCACATAAGGACAATAACGGACTTCATATGAATGGCATGCGTCACATGAGTCCGAGGCAACCTCATATGAATGGCATGCGCCACATGAGGCCGAGGTGATCTATTATGAATGGCATGCGCCACATTAGATCAAGGATACCTTATATGAATGGCATGCGCCACATAAGGACAATAACGGACTTCATATGAATGGCATGCGCCACATGAGTCCGGGGCGACCTCATATGAATGGCATGCACCACATGAGGCCGAGGCAATCTATTATGAATGGCATGTGCCACATTAGATTGAGGGTACCTTATATGAATGGCATGCGCCACATAAGGACAATAACGAACTTCATATGAATGGCATGCGCCACATGAGTCCGGGGCAACCTCATATGAATGGCATGCGCCACATGAGGCCGAGACGATCTATTATGAATGGCATGTGCCACATTAGATCGAGGATACCTTATATGAATGGCATGCGCCACATAAGAACAATAACGGACTTCATATGAATGGCATGCGCCACATAAGGACAATAACGGACTTCATATGAATGGCATGCGCCACATGAGTCCAGGGTGACCTCATATGAATGGCATGTACCACATGAGGCCGAGGCGATCTATTATGAATGGCATGCGCCACATTAGATCGAGGGTACCTTATATGAATGGCATGCGTCACATAAGGACAATGACACTCCATATAAATGGCATGCGCCACATGGGGACTAGGGAGGGATGGTATAGCCACCCTGAGACCTAGGAAGAGTGCCCTCCATCACGTTCTAACTTGCAAGCATTTCTATGGATTCTATCAAAGGATCAACTTGAGGTATGGATAATTATATGTTGAAATTAAATGTTATTTATGTTATATCATTAATTATGTTATGACATACTGATTTCATTGTTAATTTATGGATCTTTAATATTGCTAATGTTCCTTTCTAGTAGTTATTCTTGTGTGTAGGTTAATAGATCAAGAATATCCCAAAAAGGGGGGACATTATCTCATCATCAAGCCCTAGGATCATGCTATACGTTATCTTATCATCAACTTGCTTAAGCAATCAAAGTCTTACTTACAACATCATTAGATTCGTCTTTTGGGATTTTCATCAATATTATTTCATTCCAAATCTCCAATCTCGGATTATCAATACTCCCAAAGTTTTCTTTAACATTGAAAAATTCTTTCTTCCTACATTCATTTGATTAACTACATTTCCTCAATCATATTGCTATTCAAAATCAAATCAAATCTTCTTTGATCATGACATCATATAATCAATTACTCCTCAAAGAACATAACTCTTCTTGATTTTGAGGTTAATAACATATAAGACCGAATCTCGTAACCAAAGATTAAGATGCATCTTGGAATCTCAATACTCTCAAATCTTTTTAATCTATGATACTTGCATCCATCGTTATTATTCAAAACATCAAACAAATGCTCTTTTGATCACAGATTCTCTTTCATGGAATCACAATCAATTTCTTTTCACTAAAGCAATATTCATTCTAGATCAAATCCACGATTTCGTCTCAACGCATCGGAAAGTAGACATTAAAAGGTGCAAGGTAATGAAAGAAATCATTGTGATTGCTTGAGGACAAGCAATCTCGAGAGGGGAGGCCTGTCATGTTCCGATATTAAGACATTGTTTAAATTAAAGATTTAAAACATTATGATAACGACGGTGAAGTCACTTTCGTAATATGTGGTGCTTAGACAATTTGAATAAATAATAATATTATTATATAAATATTTCTTATATATAATTCACATATAATATATAATATATTTATAAGATATATTATTATATTATATAAATATAATTACAAATAGTAAATATAAATATTAAATATATAAATATGTAAATATTTAAATATAATAGGTATAAGCATAAATGAAATCCCATATAATCTCATATATAATAATATTTATAAGATAAAATGGGGCAGTGAATACCTTTTATAAGGTATAAAGGAAGTTTTAAATTAAGTGCAGGTTCAAATAAAACAACATTATTAATATATGAAAGGTGCTTAATAAAAGGTGCGATCATTACGTAAGGTGCGATCATTATACATGGCAGCGATTCTCATTTGAAAATCATTATTATACTTAATAAAAGGATATGCAGCAATCCTATAAGGGAAGGTATGATAAATAATAAAAAAAGGCAAGTCAGAAATATGCAGTGATTAATATTGGAAGGAACAACTTAAATAAAGGATAACAAATTGTTTTGAGAGGACAGCATTATAAGGGGTATGTCTATTCTAAAAGATGGTGTCCCTTAAATGAAAGATTGCATTCTGTCATAAAGATTTAAGGATATATATATTTCTACAGATATTTCTGATGAAGGAGGAGGATTTAAGAATATATCTGAATATCTTATATAGAGAAAGAGTACAAGGAATATGATTCAGAATTTAAGAAGAAATATTTCTGAGTCTAATAGTTAAATATATATAACAGCAAACAAGGAGTAATTTTAAGGAATAAAAAGGGGTATCAAGAAGACACACTCAGATCTGCATATGAGGGTTTAAAAGGCAAATAGATTCATGCAGATATAGAAGGAAGATTATGCAGATATAGAGGAGGGTGATAATACTGATATAAAGAAGCAGATCTACAGATTAGAATTGAAAAGAAGATCATTTATGGCAGACTTGTAAAAAGGAATAAATGCAGATTTAAAAGATAAGTATTCAGATTTGAAAGAGGAACATACAGATTTGAAGGGGAATTAGGAAGGAAAGAAGTAAGAATGAATATAGAAATGTTCAAATCTATGAATGTAGAATATTCATGATAATAGAATAGACTGAAATGTAAAGTAAGGATGTACAATCCTAGTATCATAAAAAGTACTTATATTCATAGCTTATTAAGGCACAAGATGATGAATTGGTCATTAATGTTCTCTTTTACAAGTTGAAATTGTGTGCAAGGTTGAGAAATTTTGACTTGCTAGAAGGGGACATTACAATTACGGTCATGCTGGGACGATGAAACAAATTCTCTTTACGGCCTATTTCACCGGCAAATGGAGGACTATGAGATATTCCCGTCGACTTGTAATTTTATTGAAAAGCTACAACAATCAACGAAGAGCAGCATTTGAAAAACGCTTTCAAAAATTTGGACAGTTTATGTGGGTGGAACGTAGTACACGGTTTGCAACAAATAGCTGTTCCAGTTTCAATAGAAGCACCGGACTTTCTTGAAGATTGCCAAATTCATAAAGGTACACCTAAGAGAAATAAGAATATTAAAATATTGGAGCGTACCGATACTTGTTGTCAAGTCAAATCAACTTTACAAAAAACTTTCAGAAGAGGGAAAATATTGTACAAGCAAATTACGGAGAAGGGAAAAGTTGAAAACTTTTGTGGGATAGAATTTTTGCAGTCGGAGCAGAAGAGAATAGGTGGGGCCCACATGGAAAAACCGAAAAAAAAATAAAGAAAATGAAAAAAAAAAATTGTAAAGGGAAAAATTTAATAAATTAAATAAATATATATTTTTAAATACAGTATGGCTAACCATTAAAAAGTAAAAATATAAGTAAAGAAAAATTAAAATTAAAATTTTTAAAGATGACCCTATAGCCATATGACCTCATTGTTTTTTCAACTTATGGCCACTTATTAGAATTAGTAAAAGAAAAACTTATGAAATTTCAAATATCCTTGTATAGTCTAATCATTCTAATGCCCACATCGTACGGACTTTTAAAAAACATATTAAAAACCAAATAATATCTTCTGCCGTATGACTTAACTTCCTTACTGCTGCCATATGCCCATTCTTTCTCATTGTCGTACGATATCTATTTCATTTCTTCAGCATACAATCAAGCCTAAGTCTACCTTCTGCCATATGGATCCATATTTTCACCGTAATCAATTCTCTTTATCTTCCGTACTAGCCTTCTCTTCTGCCATACGACCATTGAATTCAGCATTGTACGGCCTGGTTTTCCTTTGCCTACTGGACACCATCAAGGCATTGTACACCATTGGAAGGATTTTTGGGGTTTGCAGGGATGCGTAGACCCAAGGCAATTTCACCATGGAATGAGGGAGCAACCGAATTTTAGCCTCAGAAGACGTAAAGACAAGATACGAGTCACCGTACGATTTCATTTGTTTAGAGATATTTCTCATTTGCCTACCGTACGAGTTGAATTGTGTAATGTCCCCTTTTTGAGCTTAAATGACTTCAAGTTTGGAGAATGGAAAGTTGGCAAATAACTTGAAGTTTGGAGAATGGAAAGTCGGTTTTTGTGGCTTCAACTATTTTTCCTTGGCAAATTAACGATGGGAAATGACTTTTTATATTTTTATAATATTTGTGGAAAAGTCAAAAGTAATTAAATAAATTGCCCAAGGGAAAAATGTCCCACTTGGAGAAGAGAAACTTGGGAAAAATATGGAAAAAAATAGAAAATATTGCAAATGACAAATATATAATATTTTATTTATTAAAATATTATATTATAAGCCAAAAAGTGGCCGCTCAAGGAGAAAAGGTGAAATAATAAATTATTATTATTTTAGTTGCCCAATTTTGGCCACTCCACTTGAGAAAATTAAAAAGAAAAATAAAATACAATATTTTCTTTTGGAGGTGGGCTTCAAAGTGGATTAAATTGCATTTCATATGGGCGCCCAAGTTGAGAAGTATAAAATATGACAATTGGAGGTCATTTGCATCATTCATGTTATTTAGTATTTTGATAATTGGAGAGTTTGTCTTGGCTGCAACATCGTTTCAGATTTCTCTAAGGACGAAAAACCTTAGACACTGGTGGTTTGGACGAAAACCCATCCCACATTGAGATATGGATTCATTCGGGATCCATTATGGAGCTTATTTGCAGGTTTATTTGATGTTTTGGAGCTTCAACCAGCTAGGGTTTGAAATGAGAAATTGATATCAGCTAGGGTTTGGAGTTTGATTGCAGATTGAAGGCTTTGTGATTCAGATTTGAAGGTCTAATTGACATATTTCCTTCATTTTCATCCACAGCAAGAGATTCGAATTGGTTTGCTACATTTTGGAGGGTTTATTGGTGAAGGGTTTCATCTATTTGTACTCAGATTTGCAAATCAGCCATCAGCAATTTTATATCAGACTGCATAATTGAAGGATTGAAGGTGTTTAATGGTCATACATTGCATACAAACCCTATCGACCTCATCCTTGATGGATCGCTAGGCATTGGAGGTGTCATCGCCACATTCTAGGGCACTTTTACTAGGGTTTTATGATCAGAATTCCATATCAGACTTTGCAGATCAGATTATCATGTTTTGGACAGCAATCTTCAGTCACATTTGTCATTGATCATCCATCATCTTTGGCCGCTACATTTGGAGGACATTGTTGCATGTTTGTGAAGGATTTGTGGTCATCTAATAGCTATTTGTATTGTCATACTCAGATCTGATTGTAACCAGACTTCACAGTGATATATCAGCTCACATACCTTGTACGATTTCATCCATATCTTCATCTATACATCCAAGTATGTTGTTGTAGCAAAAGATATTTCAAATCTTTAATTTGAAATTGAATATCTAGCTGTTCCAATCATTTTCAAAGTCTGGTTTGAAATTTCAGTCATTTATGTTGTGTATTTTCCATGCAATTATGTTTCAATTTCATTACTATATCATGGCAAAACCCTACACGCATTGAAACAAACAAAAACAGAAACAAAACCACTCAAAAACAAATTCAGAAAATCAGAACAGCAGTGTGAAAAACGGAACAAAATTGGTAGGGGTTCTTACAAATTGTTTCCAATTTATGGTACGATTTTCTCCTATCTCCGTACAATATGTTTTGTTGTGACAGTCCAAATTTGTCCATCCTCCCTTGCTGTACGTCCTGTTGTGACCAAATCGCAACATCGCCCCGTTGAAACAGGGACCCCCCTCATTTTTGAGCTTTTGGCTTGTTTGCTTTGTTTTGGTTGTGGTCTTGTTATTTTAGAATTCCTGCCTATGAATTGATGAACTTATGCGTAATGGACCAAAGTTCCCGCTAGAGTGCATGCCCAGTCCAACGTTGCAATTCGCATTCATGCTATATGGTTTGAAAACTCCAAACTCCGCTTCGAAATACATGTTTATGGTCGTTACTTTCAAAATCATGTTTGGTGCGTTTAAATATCTGCCTCAAGCGGACTTTTGCAGTTCCATCGCAATGCTTGTCATACACATTGGTCAAAATTGTCCGCTTGCTCCATTTGTGCTTGTTATATCCCTTTGGCGTTACTTATATTATATGAAGAGCATGCCGAAACTTCTGCCGACGCATATCCTTCCTATGATTTTGCAATTCACAAGCAGGTTTAATACGGCCCGCTCAAGCGGACTTTTGAAGGCACTTTGCAAATTACATTCTTATGCATGACAAGTAGAAACTCCCGCCTAAGCGTATGCATGAGGATTTTGTAATTCACCTATTTCGGTCATACACGGTAGTTTTAAATGTCCGATCCAAGCACAAACGCATGATCATCTTGCATAATATGCATAGTATCCCAAAATATCCACCCAGGCGGACTTGTGCAATCCCTTTGTAGTTCATATTTTTTAGGTGTCATGTGCATGGGATCTTTAAAAGTCCGCTTCAAGTTCTGTTTGCGTCCACTTTGTAATTTATGCATGGGTCCCATTGATAAGGCGCACATTCGATATAACTTTGTATGAAATACCAAATTACAGGACTATCCAAAATGTCCGCTAATTATTCTAGGCGCATATCCGTTTCACTCTTGCATTTCGCATTATCCAAATTATGCATAGAGCGTCAAGGAGTCCACCATCTTCATTTTAGGCGCACTTTTGGAGGAGGTTTGCACATGCAAACATTATACATGTGCACATAAAATCGGTGCCAAAGTGATGAGATCGGCCTGGAGAAGAGATAAAACATGTTTTAGACATTGAAGAAATCATAAAAAAAACCACCATAAAGAGAACTGACTTAGAAAGGGAGTGCAAACAGAAGATAATATGCAAAAGGCAAATCCAAAAGCAAGTTCTAAGAGCAGATCAAGGCGTTGATTTGCAGGGTCTGTGTATTTTCAACTTTATTGTCATAAGCCTAATGCTTTTAACGTTGATCTATCATATCCTTGACTACCTTGTAGGTTGCATAAATTTGCATTTCATAAAGGGAAGATTAGCAAGGAAGGTGACGCGAATTCTACACACTCTTGCATTAGGCATTATATGCTTCATTCATACCTATTCAAAATTTGCGCTTATTCTTAGGCACTCTTTTACCCTTACTTTGCAATGTGCACTCATTGCATGTGGACATGAAATCAGCGCCTCATTCACTTTCACCATACCTTTGCATTTGAAATGAGCGCTTTCCTTGCATACATATACAAAATCAGCGCTCACCCTCATTTGAAACATTCATCCAAAATAAATTCATAAGTGAAGTAGACTTGCAGTGCTTAGGACAAAGGTAAGGATGGTTTTAATGATGGATTTAGTGTTATGGCAATTTGTGAAGCAAGCTTACATGCGCTTGAATGGAGAAATTTAAACGTGATGCTCTCTTGATTACCAAGAGTTATGATATAAATAATTTGTGATGCCTCATTTTGCAGAGCAAGGAGATCATTCCAAGGAGAAGATACCATCAAAGGCATACATGGAGGAGAACCCATTCTAGATATTCCAATTCCAAATATTTTGCTGCAGCATATGGAGAAAGTCATACATCAAGGTGATCCCCTGAAGGGAGAAGGTCCAGTTATACGCTTGCAGATGTCATCCATTCCATGTGCCAGACAAAGAGGGACATCCATCATGAAATCCACTTTAAAGAGTCATGAACAAAGACATCTCCTACTTCCTGCAAGAATCAGAATGAAGACATCCTACATAAGAAGACAGGAAGATGAGAAGAGAAATGAGCAAGTTCATCAACCAATCCATGGATTACATTCAAAAGTACAATTGCATGAAAGACAACAAGAAGTATCAAAATTCCCAAGTTTTCAAGTTCGAAGCAGCCATGTTCCAAAGGTGAAAATTTGAAGATTCGAAGACTACTCCAAAAGATGACATAATTTGGGAAAGCATTCCGAACAATATGAACACAAAGAAAACCAAACCAGTTTGCTCGATATTGAGGTGGCATGTGCACAGCATTGATCCAATCACAGTTTTCCACGTCCTCAATCTGCATTCAATGTTCTAAAGATAGTTAATTTTTGCAACAGACTGCCTTGTTGTCAAAATCTGGGCCATCAATTTTCAAATCAATCCTGGCCATTCATGTAATTTTGGAGCCTATATAAGGCCCATTTCTCTCATTTGTAAAAAGGAAGATTATCAGAGAGGGAGAACAGGGATCAAGCAGTAGGAGTAGATGTTAGAGTAGAGGTAGATTAGAGGAGACTTTTCGAAGTCATTGAAGAGACATGAAATTGTTGTAAAAATGCATTTCCAAAATCAATACAAGCTCATTGTTGAATGCTTCATGGTGATTTGTGTGGTGATGGAATGTTAGCATGGTTTCAAATTCTCGAATATGATGGAGAAATGTTTCCAAAGTAGCTTAGAAATAGATTAGAAGTGCATTGATGTAATGTTTATATGTGGAGATAATTGATGAATTCCTTGAATGGTTCATACTTTTTATGATTTGTCGTTGATAAGTCATTTTGCAAAGTTAGTCTGAACCGCATTTGTTTTAGTTTAGTTGTGGATGCTCGTTTAAGCTGCGCCAGCAGTGGGTGTTTGGATAAAAGTTTACAACATGAAAATCCTTGAGTTTCTGTAGAAGATTGCACTGACTTCGTGTAGTTGTTGGTTCTCATGGCGAAACGGAGTTTGGTTTCATTTGGAGTTTGTCTATCTCAACATGTTTCATTATCTCTTTGTCCTTAGAGTAGATTTCCCAAACCCTTGTCCTTTTGTATTTTCTTTTCATAGTTGGTTTTAGAAGTTCCATTTTGCAAGGGGAATAACATATTTAATTGGAATAAGGAGTAAATTCAGCGTAAGTCCCTTTGTGAGTTTCAGCAAAATGACATCAACTACTGAGTCTATTCATTGCAAGTCAAGACCTGACATCCGGAACCTTAGAGTTGTCTCATTGGATCACATTGTTTAGCCTTTGAGAGACTTTGTTCAAGAGAGGATAGAATACCTCGGTATTTTATTCTGAGTTTGCATGTGCATAAAAACACATCAACAGAATTGGCGCTAGAAGGAGGGCTTGAACATCGGATTGCTCCATTTGTTCCAAGCATACAAAAGATATTTTGGTGTTTTATCATTCATTGCTCTATCATACTGCTCGACAAAATTCAGCAAGGAGGCTAGAACGAAGTACATACATCTCAACTCAGGATAAAAAGGGCATGAACAAGGAATTGCATTGCTTCTTTCAGTCCGAGCACGCGAACAAACTCCGAATTGTGGAATTGGAACCAAGTGAGCTTTCAAAGCCAAATTTGAGATTTGTTAGATCTCTTTTATGCCAAAAATCCAAAAAAGTATAAAACTTTAAAAAATCAAAAAAGTAAAAAATCGAAAAATACCAAAAACAAGGATGGATTTCTCAGCATACATGAAGCAGTTTCATGGTTGTGGGCAGCAATATGATCATCCTCAAGATGATATTCTTCAGCTTTGGTGGACTTTGAATGCGCAACTCTATCCTAAGAGTTTGAACGACTTTGCATCAAAGAATGGATGCAGAATTCACGACACCAATGGACACGAGGAGCTATATTGCCTAACGTTTTTATCAAGGATGGAATTAGCATTGCAAGAAAAAATTTCTTTCTCACAGGTACATGAGCCAATTGTTTCTACGAGATACTTCTCGAAGCCTTGTTTGATGAAAGAGAGTTCCTCATAAGTTTTAAGGAAATGATCAAGAAGAGACTAAGTATTGAGAAGGACCTGCCTATAGAAGAAATGTTGATTCCAGGTGGTTGGTGCAGGATTCACAACACCACTCATTCAAAACTCGTGTTCATCTTGTCAGGAAGCTGTTCATCAAGTAAAGGAAGAATTAAGGTTGGAAGAAGAATCCAAAGTGCAATTGAGATTAGAAGACTTGTGGAGCAAATGTCTTCAAGAAATCCATTCACCACCCATAGAAGATGTTCCCATGTTATTTACTAATGAAGATAGCACAAGTGAACTTGATAATCAAGTGGAAGGTCCATTTGCATACCTTCTTCCAAGTAAGAATGAACCTCCCACTGAAAAAGTTGAAAAAGGAATAGAAGATGTTCAAACAAAGATAAGTGTTGAACAAGATATTGATTCCTCTATCAAAGAAGAAAGTGAATCGGGTTCATTGCAAGAAGAAGAATTCCTTGCTACATATTCATCCATGTTGCTAGAAAAGATCATTGAGAAGGAATTGTAAGAAGTATTAAGAAGCCTTGAAAAGGGAAGTGATCAAGAAGATGTGTTGCAAACCATCATCCACAAGCCCGACAATCAACTGCAATTCAAAGGGGCGCTCGATGCTCTCATGGATGAAGTACAGTCCAAGCTATGCCAAAATGAACAAGCTGAAGAAAAGGAGGCCAAATATACAAAGCAATTCGAATTGATACTGGATCCGTTGCTGAAAATCCAAGATGAGCTTACAGGTGAAATGTTCCATGCTTCTAAATTTCCATTGTTTTCACCTTTTCATTTTGATATGCCCACTATTGATTATAATGCTGATTTGCATGTTGCGGATGCGAGTGGGATGATCCATCACCAACTTCGACCACCCGATACCTTGATGAAAGATGATAAATTTCCGCTTAAGGATGAAGACCACTAGGTTGTATCTTTCCTTGCTCCTAGTGATGAAGATTACGAATTCAGATATCATGAATTTCCAAATTGTGAATTTGAAGAATATGATTTTGATTATGGAAATTTAGGGAAAACAACCTGCATTTGGATAAATCATGGTCCTTTTGAATTGCCACAGTTTATAATCTTGGGCAAATTTTTTTTTTTCTGAATATGAGAAATGTGTGGCGAGAGAACATTTTTCCGAGTTCAAAGATAAGTTTGCCAAGTTAAGGACTATCACATGTGCCTTATTATTGCTTTTCATTTTGAGAAATCATTCAAGGTCTTGTATATATTTGGGTCTTTTGAGGCGTGTCTGCTCTTTGTATATAGCTTGCTTAGAGTAGGTTTTTCTTTCCGTTGCTTTAGAGTAGTTCGCTTTGTTTAGATTAGATGTCTTTAGCTTTGTAGTTTAGGTTGTTGCTTTAGTTTAGGTTTGCTTTCGTGGGTTTCCCATTGGTGAAATAAGCGATGTTATCCTTTAAGCACATTTAGCTTGATTCTTATCGAGTGTTAGTTCATTTCTTTGATAAATTCTCATGCAATTCTTTGGAATCTGAAGATGATTTTCTTTAGCTTTATCAACAAATTATGATTTGTACTTGACTCGGAAGGGAATCATATATTGTGTCTTGACACCGACATCTTGATTATATGTTTAAAATGCCAAATCTAAGTCTAATTATTAACCTCTTAGTTTTCCTTTGAGAAACTTGCATCAGATGGATAGATTTATTGTGGACTCCATTGTTAGTGTTTGAATGGCATGTTGCTTATTCTTGGAAGATAAATCGACTGTTTAGAATGACTTGAATTGTTTTGAGATCTTATACCTTTTCGCACTTTTAAAATCTAAAGCTACCTAAGTGAATCTATGTGATCTCGCATTAAGTGAAAAATCTAAAGGTCCACCTTTGTCGCCATCGTAAGTCCACACCCAGCTGGTTGAGTTATCACGTAGCGGTACTGCATTGTACTCTACCAAGTAAAAGCTTGTTGAAAATCAAAAGAAAAGAGAAGAAAAAGAAAAGCAGAGAAAATCACAAATCACACACTATAACTCAGTTAGATGGATGATCGAGTAATCTTTACCAGGGCTATGGACGCCTGACCGGCAGTAGGGCTCTGCTCGAGTGGAATTACGAGACAAACCCGTCGGGGCTATAGATGCTCGTTGGCAGCGGGGCCATGTCCAGGTAGTTCATGAGGTGTGTACTAATCACGTAGCTTAATGCGGAGGAATTGAGATGATCCTAATTGCTAATAGATGGGAATGAACTCAATTGCACACACTTGGATCTTCGGGATATGAATGGTTGTGCTAAGCTTTTGATTTTGACTCCCTGATCATGTTTTCGTGTCTATTTGGCCTAATATGTGGGTGTACGCAGGGATTTTGAAGTTGTGATTCTTGTTTATCTTTGGAACACTTGAGATTTTATATTAATCACTGTTCTGGAAATGTTTAACTATGAAGTGTCTCGATCCAATCTAGGATTCTTCTTTCCTTTTTAGTGCATTTCCTAACAGGTTGATGACTTTAAAGGTATTGTCTGACGTTTCTGGGTCTGGATTGGGTTTTTTATTTTTGAAATGTTCAGGAACATTTATTCGAATTGGCGCTAGATGTGACCAAATCGCAACATCGCCCTGTTGAAACAAGGACCCCCCTCATTTTTGAGCTTTTGGCTTGTTTGCTTTGTTTTGGTTGTGGTCTTGTTATTTCAGAATTCCTGCCTATGAATTGAACTTATGCATAATGGACCAAAGTTCCCGCCAGAGTGCATGCCCAGTCCAACGTTGCAATTTGTATTCATGCTATATGGTTTGAAAACTCCGCTTCGAAATACATGTTTATGGTCGTTACTTTCAAAATCATGTTTGGTGCGTTTAAATATCTGCCTCAAGCGGACTTTTGCAGTTCCATCGCAATGCTCGTCATATACATTGGTCAAAATTGTCCGCTTGCTCCATTTGTGCTTGTTATATCCCTTTGGCGTTACTTATATGAAGAGCATGCCGAAACTTCTGCGGACGCATATCCTTACTATGATTTTGCAATTCACAAGCAGGTTTAATACGGCCCGCTCAAGCGGACTTTTGAAGGCACTTTGCAAATTACATTCTTATGCATGATAAGTAGAAACTCCTGCCTAAGCGTATGCATGAGGATTTTGTAATTCACCTATTTCGGTCATACACGGTAGTTTTAAATGTCCGCTCCAAGCACAAACGCATGATCATCTTGCATAATATGCATAATATCCCAAAATATCCACCCAGGCGGACTTGTGCAATCCCTTTGTAGTTCATATTTTTTAGGTGTCATGTGCATGGGATCTTTAAAAGTCCGCTTCAAGTTCTGTTTGTGTCCACTTTGTAATTTATGTGTGGGTCCCATTGATAAGGCGCACATTTGATATAACTTTGTATGAAATACCAAATTACACAACTATCCAAAATGTCCGCTAATTATTCTAGGCGCATATCCGTTTCACTCTTGCATTTTGCATTATCCAAATTATGCATAGAGCGTCAAGGAGTCCGCCATCTTCATTTTAGGTGCACTTTTGGAGGAGGTTTGCATAGGCAAACATTATACATGTGCACATAAAATCGGTGCCAAAGGGATGAGATCAGCCTAGAGAAGAGATCGGCCTGGAGAAGTGATAAAACATGTTTTAGACATTGAAGAAATCATAAAAAAAACCACCATAAAGAGAACTGACTTAGAAAGGGAGTGCAAACAGAAGATCATATGCAAAAGGCAAATCCAAAAGCAAGTTCTAAGAGCAGATCAAGGCATTGATTTGCAGGGTCTGTGCATTTTCAACTTTATTGTCATAAGCCTAATGCTTTTAACGTTGATCTATCATATCCTTGACTACCTTGTAGGTTGCATAAATTTGCATTTCATAGGTAAGGGAAGATTAGCAAGGAAGGTGACGCGAATTCTACACACTCTTGCATTAGGCATTATACACTTCATTCATACCTATTCAAAATTTGCGCTTATTCTTAGGCACTCTTTTACCCTTACTTTGCAATGTGCACTCATTGCATGTGGACATGAAATCAGCGCCTCATTCACTTTCACCATACCTTTGCATTTGAAATGAGCGCTTTCCTTGCATACATATACAAAATCAGCGCTCACCCTCATTTGAAACATTCATCCAAAATAAATTCATAAGTGAAGTAGACTTGCAGTGCTTAGGACAAAGGTAAGGATGGTTTTAATGATGGATTTAGTGTTATGGCAATTTGTGAAGCAAGCTTACATGCGCTTGAATGGAGAAATTTAAATGTGATGCTCTCTTGATTACCAAGAGTTATGATATAAATAATTTGTGATGCCTCATTTTGCAGAGCAAGGAGATCATTCCAAGGAGAAGATACCATCAAAGGCATACATGGAGGAGAACCCATTCTAGATATTCCAATTCCAAATATTTTGCTGCAGCATATGGAGAAAGTCATACATCAAGGTGATCGCCTGAAGGGAGAAGGTCTAGTTCTACGCTTGTAGAAGTCATCCATTCCATGTGCCAGACAAAGAGGGACATCCATCATGAAATCCATTTTAAAGAGTCATGAACAAAGACATCTCCTACTTCCTGCAAGAATCAGAATGAAGTCATCCTATGCAAGAAGACAGGAAGATGAGAAGAGAAATGAGCAAGTTCATCAACCAATCCATGAATTACATTCAAAAGTACAATTGCATGAAAGACAACAAGAAGTATCAAAATTCCCAAGTTTTCAAGTTCGAAGCAGCCATGTTCCAAAGGTGAAAATTCGAAGATTCGAAGACTACTCCAAAAGATGACATAATTTGGGAAAGCATTCCGAACAATATGAACACAAAGAAAACCAAACCAGTTTGCTCGATACTAAGGTGGCATGTGCACATCATTGATCCAATCACAGTCTGCCACGTCATCAATCCGCATTCAATGTTCTAAAGATAGTAAATTTTTGTAACAGACTGCCTTGTTGTCAAAATCTGGGCCATCGATTCTCAAATCAATCCTGGCCATTCATGTGATTTTGGAGCCTATATAAGGCCCATTTCTCTCATTTGTAAAAAGGAAGATTATTAGAGAGGGAGAACAGGAATCAAGCAGTAGGAGTAGATGTTAGAGTAGAGGTAGATTAGAGGAGACTTTTCGAAGTCATTGAAGAGACATGAAATTGTTGTAAAAATGCATTTCCAAAATCAATACAAGCTCATTGTTGAATGCTTCATGGTGATTTGTGTGGTGATGGAATGTTAGCATGGTTTCAAATTCTCGAATATGATGGAGAAATGTTTCCAAAGTAGCTTAGAAATAGATTAGAAGTGCATTGATGTAATGTTTATATGTGGAGATAATTGATGAATTCCTTGAATGGTTCATACTTTTTATGATTTGTCGCTGATAAGTCATTTTGCAAAGTTAGTCTGAACCAGATTTGTTTTAGTTCAGTTGTGGATGCTCGTTCAAGCTGCGCCAACAGTGGGTGTTTGGATAAAAGTTTAGAACATGAAAATCCTTGAGTTTCCTTAGAAGATTGCACCAACTTCGTGTAGTTGTTGGTTCTCATGGCGAAACGGAGTTTGGTTTCATTGGGAGTTTGTCTATCTTGACATGTTTCATTATCTGTTTGTCCTTAGAGTAGATTTCCCAAACCCTTGTCCTTTTGTATTTTCTTTTCATAGTTGGTTTTAGAAGTTCCATTTTGCAAGGGGAATAACATATTTAATTGGAATAAGGAGTAAATTCAGCATAAATCTCTTTGTGAGTTTTAGCAAAATCACATCAACTACTGAGTCTATTCATTGCAAGTCAAGACCTGACATTCGGAACCTTCGAGTTGTCTCATTGGATCACATTGTTTAGCCTTTGAGAGACTTTGTTCAAGAGAGGATAGAATACCTCGATATTTTATTCTGAGTTTGCATGTGGATAAAAACACATCAACATGTCCAAGTCTGGACTTTCTTCAACCGTACGGTCTCTTTTTGTAGCCATACAAGTTTAACTTATCATCTCCCACCATATGGAAGGTACTACATGTTATGGTTTCTCCAATTCAGATCTTGTTTATCCTCCTTAACCGTACATCATGTTCCATTCCTCATTGTACGGCCTGCTTTTACTATTCCTACTGTACCATTAACAACTGGTCACCGTACAACATTTTCCAAAATATCATCCATACGACATCCTTGGTTGCCACTGTTACTGGGGAAATATTCAAAGCTTTTTCTGCTGCATTTGTTCGTCCTTTGTTTGTAGTTGGTTATTCCTCTGGGTATGAGTTTGGCAAAACAGAGAATACTGCATTCAGATTGATGAAGTGACTGTATTTCGAGTGATCGTGTGCGCCATGAAGGTTTGCGTGGTTTTGAAGGTCTTCATTTAGGCTTGGTGGCGGGAGGGAATGCGCCAGGGGCGTTACCCTTGGACCCTGCAGGGGGCGCTGCCTCTCGACCCCGCTGGGGGCATTGCCCCCAGAACCCCCACCAAACTCATTGTTGAGGTTCAAGATTTAGATGATTTAGTTGTACAATCTCTGCTAAGTAATTCTGTTGCAGTAATCAATGGATTCTCTCATATACTTGACCACCTTTTGTCATTAGCTCTTCCAGGCAGAAATAAAGAATCATTCTTGTTGGTTGGTGCATTAAATGAATGTACATTCCTGGCATATGGGGACACTAAACAATCTTTTCTTGACTACAATGCTTCTAAGATGCTTGCAATACTATCTAATTTCAGTGATTAGTGGGGTACAACATTCTCAGCCTTCATTCAGTGTGCCATCAAATTGGATTCTTTGGTTGGTTGGTCTTCACCATTCCCCGTGACAGGTGTTCAGGATGTGTTGGTTCTACATCTATTCTTGTACTTTCAGGTTTTCCTCCGGGGTCTTTAGCGTTGTCGTTAGTTTGGTAGAGCTTATTGAATGTCACTTGATACTTCATGGTTTTCTATCGTCTGGAAGTCGATTTTTTCTTTTGGGGGGATGATGTAGTTAGTGTATAATGCCGATTATTATATTTGATAATAGGGGTTATCCGACTATGTATTAATTGTTTGTCGGCTCTCAAGTAGTTGTATGGGTGAGTTAATTAGATTCGGTTAGTTGACGGTTGTGTTCTTGGCAACCGTTGGGTCCTTTAAATAGTCTTTGTATTGTCAAGGAAAGTAGTATGATCTAGTTGGATCGACTCCGATCCTTGGCCAACCATCTCTAGTCTACTTTTGTAATAATTTCATGTGCGAATAAAGATGTACTTTTACTCTATCTAGTATGTATTGTTAGTTCTATTCATTATTGCAAGTATTCATTTATCAGATAGGAGAGTAAACAACCCTTGCCTTATCTCTGTTCATGAGCGAAGCCTCCTACATAAAGCCCCTACCTATATAGTTGTAGGGGGCTCAAACCCTGACTTTTCTACCCGTTCCTCTACAATAGGACGTTGAGTCTCTGAAGATGCTCTACTATCTAGTTGAGATTGTGGCACTCTCCCAGGTTATCTCAGGATTCGGAACTAGCTAAGTGCTTACCATAGAAAGGAGGGGTGATCCCATTGGGATTGATCTCCCTAACATATTCTTGACTAGGTGTTGCGGATTCCATTTCCAATGAGCAACCTAGGTACCTTGGGGTGTTGGAACCATTGAATCAAACCAATCCTATTCCTTGGCCCGGCCCCATGTTGACATCATGCATGTTATTTGTTTGCTCCCACTATTGCTTTGAATAGTAGAGATCTTGGTTCTTCAATTGCCTACTCGGTGGTTGCAGGTCTTTTCTTGATATTCCCCATTTTGCGTGCCCACCATAGATTCGCTAGTTAAGTGTGTTGCCATGCTAGGCGGTTACCAAATCCATTTGTGAGCTCCAATAGTTAGTAGTGAGGATGATGAAAGAAGGTAGGTATGGAAGATATGATGTTGCCATGTAGGATGCTTTGACCCTTGCTCAACTCATTTTTCTATTTGGAATCAAGGTGCTTTCCCCTAGGGGTCTCTATCAAAACGTCTGAAATAAGGGCTTAGAATGGTTCATAAATACAAGCTTGGTGGATTGCTCTTAGAACGGTTCATGCTTGGTTTGTTAGATTGGTGTGTGCCAATAGTTGTGGCTTAAACATGCAATAAATAAATGTTGTTGTAACCAAATATGTGTTCTCCACCTCGAATGGGCCCGAATTAAATAGTCTTGTTCCCCTTGTGGAGTTGAGTTGAGTGTTGTCTTGCATTAGGAAGCAATTAGTTTCTTGCACTAGTTGGGTGAGGCAAATAGAATGCCCTACTACTTATAGGGGTGTCGTTCCATTCGAGTGCCTTGCGTTGTATGAGATTTCTAGCCAAAAATAGGATTGGGTTACTCCCCTCGTTAAGAGCAAATGTGATATGATTGGGGCCTAGGAATTAGAGATAGAAGATCTAACTGATTCACTTAGTGAGGTCGAGTCCTTGCCTGTCCCTTGTATGCATATGAGAAGCCATCTTGTTCTCCACAGCATAACTTCTATTGAGATATAGGTTTAGTTGATTTGCTTCGGGTGGGTCCCTGCTCGTCCCTCCCTCACATGGATACAGGAAGTTGTGCCTTCAATTACTTTCTTGGTAGCATATGCTATGTCTTTAGTTCATAAATTTTAAGATATAGGGACAAGGTATTTGAGTGATTAGCTAGTTTGAGCCTTCGATGGGAGGAACTTTTGGATTGGAGCAGCCAGAGCCAGCTAATGATTGGCTAATGAGTGGGAACAAGGGAGTATGGCCTCATCCATGATGATTATAGTATAGGTGGGACCATGAAAACCAGCTATTTATGCATCTATCTTGTGCCAAGTCGGGGCAAATACTAGTATTTCGACAAATGACTTAAAGAAAGCCTGATCCAATTGATTATATCAAAGAGCATTCATATTACGTAAGTCACCGATCAATCAATCAATCGATAGTGGAATCTTCTGGTCCATTGAGAAGACAACCTTGACCGGCACTCATGAATCTAGCTTTGCAATGGAACTAGATTGGTATTAATCTATTAATGGAACTAGATGAATGGAATATATTTCCGAGAAAGCTGAACAATCAACATCAACATAATAAAGGTCCTATTCTGTGTGCTAGCAATATTGTATGGTTTAGTTAGGTGCAAGTTGAGGCCCACATAAGTGGATTAGAATGTCCTTTCTCACACAAAAACTTAGCATTGTTAAGGCTACTTCCTACTATTTCCCCCTTTAGCTTACCCATTGATAGATTGGAGCACCAAACCAACGTACTCATCCCCGGATTGGAAGACTATAAAGAGATGCTATGGCTTCCCTTCATACTCTGCTTCCCTATACCAATGCCACGACTGCTGCATTGAGATACACTTCGAACCATTATTTTATTGCCATAGTTTTGGGTGTATATGCCAATTTCCACCGCATCCTAAGTTTGCCTAGTCTCTTAGCATCATTCCTTATGTACATTATAGTCCAAAGCCCACTACATCACACTTTGGGAGGGTGTTACTTTAGCGACTATGTTTTTTGAGTCCATTATGGTTTGCCCCCCCTCCATTTAGTAAGTGGATTCTCATAGTCACTTTTATACAAATTATCATGCTAAAGGTTGTAAGAATGTTTCTTGCAGCCCTACGACCACTTGAGGGGAAGCTCAACCCAACCATAGACTAGCAAAAAACTGACACCAAATCACTGTAAAAAAATTGAGAAGGCTCATTGCAGGGATGAGGCCAAAATTTCAATCATTAGAATAGCCAAAGATAAGTGGCATTTGCAGACCACCTTGAATCGAACAATTATCAACTATGAATTATCAATATGAGACAAATGTGAGGCATGCCACACCAATAGTTTTTCAAGAGGCTAGGGAAAGGTTGGAAAACAAAACTTGGACTAGTCCTCGCCCTTACTTGCCAACCCCACACCTTCATTTGTTGCCCAATTTGCCACAATTTTCTTCTTTGAAGACATGGAAGAAATCGACCACCTCCAATCTAGCACATAATCTACAAATTTCCTCTAGGACGCATGTATCCATCCAATCTTTCAAATTCCCCTATTTAGCTGCATTGATAACAATCAATGAATCACCTTGAACAATTAGACTCTTCCACCCATGCAACCCAACTATTTGAATACCCTTTAGAAGTGCATTTATTTCCGTGAAGTCATTAGTAACATGTCCCCCATCGTCAAGAAGATCAATAGGGGCTGTCCATTCCTATCTGTGAAGACATCATCACATCCTACAGGACCTGGATTACCCTTTGCTGCCCTGTCTTGATTACATTAGTACTAGGAGCCATCCATCTAGTATTTAGCTGTAAAATTTTCTGTTCAGTATGTTGGTAACCAAATTTGCTACCCCTAGAAAATTGTGTTTAAGCATATCTGTAGCCAAACGTCAAGTCATTCTTGTCACATCAATGTCAACTATGTTATCTTTCCTAGCAAAATGGTTAAGTCCTTAGATGTTGGTCTATCGTGGCCTACTAACGATGTATGCAGGCTGCTTGTCATGAAGATTATCAAGATAGTGAATCTTGAAGGAGGCTTCAACTCTAGCACCGATAGAGGAAAGAAAGGGTGAAGTTCAAAGAAAGACTATGATGGCAGATGCTAGGCATAGACAGGAAGGATTGAGGCTAAGACAAATCTTCTTTGGCACATTGGGATAGAATCATAGATGAGGATAATCTTCCAAGAATAAAGTTATCACTTCAAAGGGTCCAATATTTAAGACAACAAGTTTCAATGAAGTCTAGAGATCAAGGTTCCTTTTTTTAGAAAATTTCTATTTTTAGAAAAAGACGCTTTTTACTTTTTTCACTATGTCCTGAATTGAGGAGACAAGCACGAAAATCACAATTTTCTATTTTTTAGAAAGTAGTTTCTTTTGCTTTTTCTCCTTTTTTGGCGAAAAGCAGTAGATGGCATTGGCAGAAGGTCAACAATATAGATTCAAGCTTCATTAAGCGAAAATGGTTTCAAGAGGCAATAAAAAATATGGAAAACTCATCCGAATTAGAGGTTTATGGCACAACATTTAAAAATGGAAAATTGGAGCAATTTTAATGAAAGATTAAAAGTTTTTGCGGAAACATTCAAAAACTCATCAAAAAGCACTCCAACCACCCATGCCTCATTCATTATTGGTGTCCACATAGGCAAATCCTCAATGAGAATCATAAAAGGAAAAAAATTGGGTGCCAAAGTTCTTTTGGATACTAAAATAGCATGTTTTTCGCCAAAATGAAGATAAAAACAAAAAAATTGTGGCGCCCAAGTTAGTCTATGTCATGTCCCTGCCCGAATCTATATCCCTTTGGGCTGACTTCATCAACAATACCGATGCCAAGACCAATGTTTTAATTGCATTTGATTAAAGATATTTTAAAAGGATTTAAATTAAAGATTTAAAACAATCATGCTAAGCAATCAATATGTAATGAGGAGGTGCGATTTGTAGGAAGAGATACATCCCTTGGCAAAGGATACAATGATCTCATGAAGACACCACCATTGAGGGATATAAAAGAAAGCACAAGTGACATCAAGGAGGACAACAATCAATCATGGGTTATTAACTTATTGAATATAACAACAGACATTCGAATTTCATCTGTAGAGTTATATATATTTAGTCATATAGACTATTATAGACAGCAAAGGAATACATTGCAAATCTTGAATTGAACTAGAAGTTCAATAATAAGAATCATTATTGAATATACATGCAAAAATAAAATAAGAAATATCAGGTCAGATCATTACTGATTGTCAATTATCTTTAGTTATTGCATATCACTGTCATATATAAAAATACATAAAATATTGTAATAAACTGTCAACATGGACAAGGAGGAAATATGCACTATGGGAGAGAACAGCTGAAGGCACCCTTTACATTGACAGGTAGGGAGAGAATAGCTAGTAGGGCACCCTATTGTCCTGTGAAAGGGAGAGAACGGCTAAGGGCACCCAAGGGCAGAATTCTCCTCCTAATCTCCATGTTGAGGGTTTATTGACAAATTCAAGTTCACCAATCAAAGAAGAATGGTGAGGGGACTGCTTGGAGGGAGAGCTACTGACTGAAGGCACCCTGCCATGCCTCCCTGTACCATCCACTTCTATGACTGAATTGTGTAAACAAACTGAGTTAGCTGCTTAATAGTGAATATATGATTTCTCTATAGTGATATTATTTATGAATTTGAATGCAATGAAATCTTGTCGAACCCTAATGGTTAAAGATGTATATTTGTATATCTATATTTTGTATATGTTTTCCTATGTTATGACTGCAGAACTCAAGTCCAAGAATTATCAATTTTGAAGATATTCTAAGTGGGCAAGATTTAGGGCAAACCCAGAAGGGGACATTACAGTATATGCACTCAAGAGAAATTGGAAGGACAGTAAAGTGAAATAAAGGCAAAACATCTTCAAATCTGAGCCCTTGATTCAAAATGATGCCCAAGCCAAGATTGAGGATCAGTTAAAGCAAATTAAAGACAAAATCAGAAGATCAAAGCCCTTGATTCAAATGGACACTCAAGATGAGAAGTAGAAATGGAAAGAAAGTAATATTTTATATTATTTTTAGAGGATGAGGATAGAATTGCTGTCAAAACAATTATTTTTATTATTTTTGAAGCTTCAAGAAGCTGCAGTTGGAAGGTTATAAATACGTGTCATTTATACATACAATGTAATGAGAGTTGGTGCCAGACTTATGCTACAGAGATTGTCATTCAAGTTCGAGGTCAATTAAATTGTTAAGTGTCTTTGTGTAAAGAATGCGAAGTTGAAGCTTGCTTATGCTGCTAAGATTTCTATTCAAGTCCAATCCCAAGTGTTGTAATCGCTCAAGGAAGATTCCAATTAATACAAAGATCTGTGTTAACTTTGTGTGACCATTGGTGTTTGAATCTATGAAGCAGCTTCGAATGCTTTGTGATAATTAATTGACTTCATCATTCTTCTCCTAGGCGTTATTTTCATGTGTTATGGTTTCTTCAAGATCAAATTAATCATTGATACAACTCCAAGGATCTCTGGTTTAATCTTTGGATGGTATTCTTGTCTACATTTTAGCTGTCATAAATTGATAAAATTCATTGCTGAGAATAGGAGTTCTTCAAATTCTCGTGCTCTAACCTCTGAGACCAAAACAAATAGGTCAAGTTTACTTATTTATTTTATCCCTATACAAAACTCAAAGAATAGATTGTATAGTGTTCATATTAGCAAGTTTGTTTTTGTTTTTGTTTTAGATTTAGAGTAGATTAAATCAAGGAGCTTCCCTTGCGAATTTAAAGAGAGGATTTCCTCATCCACTTTCTGTTTTGTGTTGTCATGAAAGTGACAAATTAAAACACAGACACAGTACTCTTTAAATCACTTTCATTACCAGGCAAATACTTCCCATTAAGGAGGGATTTCAAATCTATATCTGAAGGAAAGCAAGACTTGACCCCCAATTCATGAACAGCAATCAGCTCCCTAAAAATTTTCTCACATTTGCCCCAAACAGCATGCTTTGAGGCACCAACACCCTGAAAGATAGGCTTATTTCTTTCTAACCAGAGATTCTAGCACACAATAGAGGGCCTTAGGTACCAAAGGAGAGAAACAAACCTTGATTTGATAGAACTTTCCAACTATATATTACAGCCAGCAGAGATTTAGGAAGGCCCCATACCTTCCATGCATATAGGCAATGCAAGAGGATGTGATCACATGATTCAGCTGCATTCCAGCAGAGAAAGCAAATAGAAGGACCATAGAAACATCTATGCATCAAATGATCATAAGTAACGATCTTCTTCTGAACAACCACCCAAAGAAAAATATTTGCCTTAGGGAGACTGTTGAGTTCCAAATAAATGCATTTGGAAAATGCTCCCTGTCCATGCCTTCAGATTTCAAAATCATCTTATAAGCAGCACAAATCAAAACCTCACCATTTGAAGAATCATCTCAGATCAGAGAGTCAGGAATATTGACAAATGGGGATGAGAGTTCTCTTCAGATCTGTCATCAGATTTTTAACATGTTCCTGGCTCAAACCCAGCCTCAACAGGTTTCCCAGGCTTTGCCGTCAACACCATCAACCAAATAGTCACAAATCCTAAGCCCCATCTATTGGAATACTCAATCATTGACTCCTGAAGATCAAGATCATCAGCAAGAGGATGGGATGTCAGCCATGCATTTTGTCAGAAGTTAATGGATTCACTGTTTACGATCAAATGGGGAATGGCAAAATAAACCTCCGGCAAGCTCTAATGAAGTTCCAAACAGTAGAGCCTCTGGGCAGATCCAACTGGGTAAAAATTCTAGGAGCTTGCTGAGTATCTAAATATTTTGGTTGTAAAAGTCTGCTCCACAGATGGTCTAGGTCCTTAAAAACTCTCCAGTACAATTTAGTTCCCAGAGGCTTACTCATTCTATCTAATGCCACGCCAAGATTTTGGAGTGCACACCTTATCCCAAGAGACCAAATTCATTTTCTTCTTTTCCTCCGAACTGCTCCAGAGGAAATTATGCTGCAATTTCATAATACCTTCCAAAACCTTCTGGGGCATTTGGAATAAAGACATCATATAAGTAGACATAAATGATGCCTGAATAAGAACAGCTCGCCCTGCAAAGGACAACTATCTCCCCTTCCAAGTACTCAGTTTTGCCTGAATGCAGTCAATGACAGATTTCCAAAGATCTACAGACCACTTTCCAACAGACAAAGGAAGATAATTGTAGGGCAAGGAGCCTTCCTCGAACCCAAGATCTCTGTGATGCTCTCTCTGCAAGAATTCCTTACATTGAGGCAGTAAATCCTAGATTTAGAGGTACTTACCAACTGACTGGCAGCCTTCCCATATTTATGAACTATCAGTTATAGCTCCCTAGCCTCTGCAACTGTACTTCCCCAGCCAAAAGAGTATTATGAACAAATTGTAGGTTGGTTATCATACTGAAATTAGAAGTAACACCAAAGGCCTTGAAGTCTACCAGCAGCAATTGCAAATTTGCACCATTAATAGCTCACCCCAATGCTTCAGCCATGATTATAAAGAGATAAGGCAACAAAGAGTCACCTTGACTTAAACCTCTAGAAGAGTGAAAGAAACCCACCAAAACAACATTCACTAAAATGGAAAAGGTAGCCATAGAGATGCAACGCCAAATCCATTTTCTCCATTCCTGACAGAATCCAAATGGAAAGCACCCAATCCAAAAAAAGCCCAACAAACCCTATCATAGGCTTTGACCATGTTTAATTTAATCAACATAGCTTTTCTCTTCTTATGTTGGATAGAATGTAAGGTTTCATGGGCAATCACAATCCCATCTAATATCTGCTTCCCATGAACAAAACCTCCTTGTTCATCTGAAATATTCTTGCACAAACAATATTTTATTCCATTTGCCATGGCCTTTGTAACAATCTTATACACCGCATTGCAGAGAGAGAGAGAGAGAGAGGCCTGGATACATCAAAATAAGGGCACCCAGCTTGAGAGAGAGAGAGAGAGGGGCCTGGATACATCAAAATAAGGGCACCCAGCTTTTTTTGAACAAGAGTAATGAAAATGGTATTCTATTCTTTGAACATTCTGCCCGACCTACATTTCTCCACACCAGCAACATCATCACCTTTCACGAAGTCCAAAAACTTCTGGAAAATCCTGGCATGCAAACCATTTGGGCCCAGGGGCCTTATCAGCTCCAAGACTAAACACAACCACCTTGATTTCTCCTTTGAGATAGGGCTCAATAAGCTCTGATTAGCTGCTACTGAAACCAGCTTTGGGATGAAACTATCAAACCAACCCAGATATCCAGATGGAACACTGCTGTCACAAGATAGTAGATTCTCAAAAAAGGAAACTGCCTCAGATCTGATATCAGCAATTTCAGTTACCTTAATGCCATTCTGAGTGACAATTTGATCAATTCTATTTGTGTTTCTTCTAATGATAGTAGAGAGATGAGAAAAAATTGTATTTCGATCCCCAGACTTGAGCCAATTAACACGAGAACTTTGTTTCCGGAAGATTTCTTCTTGACAGAGAATTTTTTGCTGCTCCATCATCAAACATTTTACCAATTTAGCTGGCTCTGAGTCCCACCAACCATGGGGATGCTCCTCTTGTACCCTTATTAGTTCAACATCCATTTTTCTCTTCCTATCTGAAATATTTGCCTTGCCCCAGATTTTTGCCTCATTCTTGACCGATTTCAATATGTGGGACATGATGAAGCATTTAGAGCCCGAGAAGGAAAATGACCACCATTCTTGACAAGTTCACAGAACCCCGGTTCTTGAAGCCACATGAATTCAAATTTAAAGGAACAGCTCCCACCTTTTTATCTTTCTTCAAATTCAGCATGATGGGCCAATGATCTCAACTGGAAAAGGGAGTACTTCCACAATAAACTGAACTTTGCAAGAGAGCATTTCTGCATTCACAAGAAAGCAATCCAACCTTTCCAAAATGACTTGATCCTCCATCCTCTTATTGCTCCATGTGAATTCTAGGCCAGAAGAGTCAAAATCTGAAAGACCCACATCCAAACAAAACTTATTGAAGTCACACATGGCTTCAGAAATCTTCTGCACCCCACCTTGTTTTTCATTGATTCTCAAGATAGTGTTCAAATCACCACCCAAAATCCATTCAACAGCATCCTTTCCACCATTCTACCCCACCAGTTGCTTCCAACAACAGGCCTTCCCATCCAGATCTAAAGGTCCATACACATCTGATAAAAGAAAATGTAATCTGGAATCCTTGGAGCACACAAAGGCATTAAGAAAATTGCTCAAGGAAGAGATAAAACTACAAGAACAAACCCCAGGGTTCCATATTATAGCAAGGCCACCTGAAGAGTCAACAACATCCACCACCAGCCATTTGCATTTCCACCAAATAGTTCGAGCATTTACATCAAGAATATCAATACCAATTTTAGTCTCCTAAAGAAGAATGACATCAGGTTTTTGTTCCTCAACGAGTTGTCTTAGAAGATGACATTTTTCAGAGGCATTTAAAATTTGAGCTTAAGATTTTCATGGCACCCTGGTGATGGGGGTCATCCTACCACCCAACTGCATCTCTGTCAGCTTCTTTAGGCTCCTTGCACTAAATCAAGCTTAGTATTTAATTGGATTTTCTCCTTCTTAGATTTCCTTCCTCTATTTCCAACCAGTCCAGTTACAAGGCACAACTTGGAAGCAAAAGAACTTAAGAATAGCATGTCTTTTTCGAGAACCCTTACCATCCAACCACACCCTCCAAGAGATAGCATGTCTTTTTCGAGAGCCCTTACCATCCAACCACAAAATGCCCCTAATAATTTTGTTCATCTAGTTAATGTGAGAAGAGCAAGACAACCAACAAGAAAAATAATAAGTAATATATGAGAACAACAATTTCTGACAAACCTGAAATCTGTCCACAAGTGAGAGGAGGTAGCCAGCCCTGCCATTGGAAACTTTACTGGCAACTTTGCCTATCACCCAGTTCCACATATCCTTACAAGTTGGTAGCATGGCAAAGGGGATCTCAAGATGTCTAACCATCTTAGAGGGACCACACCACTCTCACTCAACAATTCAATTAGGAGGGGAATCTGACCAACCAAGAATAGTAGACTTGTGCATTGCAATTTTAGAACCAAAGGCAATACAATAAATAGCCAATCTTCTAAGTTCTCAAAATTGTCTTTATCCAACATGGAAACAATGAAGTGTCATTGGCAAGATGAACTTCCGGCAAACTCTCCAATTGGGGAGTACTAGACCTCTAACAGGAGGGCCCAAAGAGCCATGTCTAAGCATCTAGTGAATAGCCTTGACAACAATAGCGAATTGAGTTGGAGCAAAGGGACAACCCTGTCTGATAGATCTCTATAGGGGGAAGGGGTCAAAGTGCTTCCCATTAACTTTGACCTGAGCAGAGGCATCATTAAATAACACTTCAACAAATTTGCAAAATCCTCCAAATCCTAAATTTTTCAAATCTAGTAAGATAAAAGGCCATCCAATCTGTCATAGGCCTTTTCAAAATCAATAATTTTTTATGCCAAAGTATAGGAATTTTGAGACATCATCTTTTTATAGCAACCTATTGTTAGTGAGAACCTACAATGAATTGTTTCGCTAATTCAAAAATGCCGAACCAGTGTCATTAGATGCTTTACAACCTATCTTGGGCATAGCATGCTATGCATTGAACATTTGAGCTTTTTATCTACTCCAAGGGGGTGTCAAGCTCGAGGTGTTTCCTTGTCTTGATACAACTACAACTAGAGATGTTTGCAAATTTGTTTCAATGAAACACAGAATTTATAGTTGAAGTGTTAGGCCCTGCATTGAGGAGAATGATTAAAACATAGATCAAAAACCTGTGACTCGACAAAACTTGGCAAACCTAATTTTGATTCAGACATGGCAACTTGGCAAAAACTCGGCAAAACTTGACAAATTAAATAAATACTTAAATTCCTTAGAAAAAAGAAATCATGCAAATGCAGTTACACAACATATGAAATGAGTTTGTAGAACATTGGGTTAAGTGTTTTCTATTAGATTTGAATAAAAATAGTACAATATTGCATTAACATAGTAAAGCCAAATTATAATCACAAACTTCTAGAATAATTTTTAATTACTCTTTGTTGAAAAAATACCAATATGAACATTCTTGTCTCATTTATTTGATTTATATTCAACTCTAAGGTCCTTTTCCTTAACTCTTAACATTAAGACATTGAATTTGTTCCTTGATATCTTGCTTCCAGTACAACCTTTACTAAGTGCTAAACTGCATACTTCACAATATGCTGTTGGAGTTTGGTACGGCATAGACCTCAAGCAAATCATGGGAACCAAGTGACTTGCGCATAGTATAGATACAACCTTTTCTATTAGTTGTTCATAGTTCATACTTTTTAAAAGTAGATTAGGACTAAATAGGGCTACATGGCCATCAAATTATAATAATACCAATCCCAGCCTGTAATGTCCACCCTAGTTTTTTCAAAATTTTCTAACTAAAATTTGCTTGCATAAACAACTCTGATACACCTTTTGATCACCCAGATCCCACAGAGGGCAAGGTGAGAGCATACGATGGTCTTAGATACAATATTAAATTACCCCTAGGCTAGCGGAATACCATCCATCATTACAATTAAATTGCATTGATCTTCAACACAGACACTGCTGTAACTTGATAAGTCTGATTTTCACAAAATAGCACTACTGAGTTATTAAATCTAAACACAGAATTCACTCCATACCTCTGAAACTCATGATCTATGAAGCACTAAAGTTGTTGATGTTAAAATGGATCCTCAATCAATATAGAACTCCTTGTGAGTCATCTAAGTTGCTGGTTCTGGTACGGGAGCGAGGTTTTGGTATGTCGGTACGGCAATTTTTTTTGTTGTTGTGGGTACGGCTGTACTATATATATATATATTATATAATTTAATATTTATAATAATGTATGATATATAATATAATATATTATATAATAATTAATATATTATTATATAATAAATAATATAATATAATATAATATAATATAGAATATATAATATAATAATATTATATATTATATTATATAATATATAGTATTTAATAATTTATATAGTTATAGTTTTTTAAAAGAAAATTTGTAATTTAAAAAAAATTCCCAAAAATGCACCTAGGAGCGGCCCTGCCACCCCAGGTTCCTGGGGTGGCAGGGCCGCTCCCAGGCTGCTCCTGTCTCTGCTCCCGACCAGTATAGGAGTGGTGCCTCCGAGCAAAGAACCCAGTAACATAGGCTGACTCAGAAAAGGTTGGACACAGGTCTGATATGAAAACCAGAGTGCTGGTACTGCTCAACAAATCACCAATCTGCCTACGGTTGCTTGTTATCAGCGAATCCTTCTCCATATTTAATGGCAGAACAACCCATTATACTAGGCGACCTCATCCAAGACCAATTGTGATTTGAAAATGGTTCGAATCTGCTTCAGAGGAGTCACGTCCCTCTCACCCGTATGGTACCGTACGACAGTATGGCCTCACCAATCCTCTTCCTTTGCGATTTTGATTCGGTTGATTCTTTTATGATTTATAAAGTCATTAAATATAAAATGGAAAGTATTATAATAATAATGAAGTGACAAATAACGTTACCCACTCTCACGTGGGTCTCCGTACAACAATGATATGTATAGCTTCAATAGCGCTTGACTCCCAGCATACAAGACTTATTCGTTCCCACTGTAATTCCTTGCAACCATTAGGATGATACTATGATGGAGAGAAAGGTGCAGTCATCAACAATCTGCATCACTAGGTATCACTTGCTCAAGTGTACGGCGCCCCAAATGTACGGCCTCTTAGTAAATATAATAAAATGATTTTATTGCTTCAAAATACCTCTGGCACTGATTATAACTGTTCTTAACCCCATCAAAATCTTCTATTATTCAGAACAATCTTAGAAGACATCAAAATCTGAAACCTCCATGAAAGCACCAGGTGATTCTCTATATGAAAATCACACCCAGCTGACTAGGGTAGATGTTTCACTACCGAAAATGGCAAATAAATAGGTTAAACAACCCTAAATGGATTCAAACTAAATAGCTCTGATTCATGGAAAAAGAAAACTTATATTCATCTCTGCATATCTCCATGAGTGTTCAACTTAGCCATAAATAAGTTTTCCCGTGCATGTCCCAATTAAGAAATTTATTATATCATATAGTGGGCACTTTAATGTACTTTTATGACCACTAAGTGAGCGCTCCAAAAAGTAATAAATTATTACTTTATTTCCCAATGCTCAACTCACCTTTAAAATAATATAAAGTTGCTAGCTTTATAATATGTGAGTAAAATAAGGCAACTTTATAAATCATTCTTATAACTCCCAAGTGAGCGCCACAATTAAAACTCCAACTTATTTTTCCCATGCGCTCAATAAAACATTAATATCCACCTTATAATTAATATTACACTAAGTCGCTAATATTAATTCCAAACCTTAGGTGACTAATGAAATATTAATTAACTGTCGGAAAATAGCCCCAAGCTACGGTGTAATATCCCTTGCCACTTTTGAACTCAATATGCTGATATAAAGCTCAAGGAATATTGTCAAACACTTGGCATACAAAGTCTGACCCTGCTGTTATGAATTTTCTGATTGTCTTCTTTGAGTTCATAGGTTGCTAATGATGTTATTGAATACTTCTAACAATGCAAGGTTGTTATAAAAATGATATACTAGCTGTTTTAGACCTTTGGCATACATATAAGTGACTGTATGTAACTAGTACAGCTAGTTGACATTAAGACAAACACTTTCCATGCATCCCAATATAGCCAATATACACCCACGGCCGCTAGGCATTTATGCAAACACTTGGCAAGTAAAGGCTCTTGAACAATATGCAAGTCACTATACAAACAACCACCTTCAGCCAATAGGCATTTTCACAAACATTTGACATGCATACTCATATGATAATCTAGAGCTCAATCAATATAAGCATTACATCAAATAATTGGCATACAAATTTCCCCTTCTTAATTGAATGCAATCTCTAGTACAATGCTGATATAACTAGCCAATACTCTTGACTTACAATGAAATCCCAATACAATGCCAATCTGATATAAATGTTCATCTACAGCAGCACCTAATGCAAATTGACTTAACAATGCAAATACTCTAACAAAACATTAAGGAACCTGATACACATAGTCGATATGCCTGAGATATTGAAGCAACACTTGTTGATGATGAAACTCCACTAAAAATGGTGAAATAGCCCCTCTATGTGTGAAGTCACCCCTACCCTTGCCTGTCAATATTTTAGATAAATAAATGCAGCAATTAAACTCCACTTCTTGGCACCTGAAATGATCGGTAGGACCAAAGGATCAAAATGCAACAATACCTAGAACCATAGGATGCTTCAATGATGAGATATGAACAAAAATGTCTTGCCAATGGCACCCTTGCTGTAGTATATCAGTCCTCAAAATTAATTAATTGCAGCCTTGAACCTCCTCCAATTTGCCCTTGAAATGATTGTCTCGGCAAAATGAATTGATTGCTCAAATACTTAGAACGATTTGATGCTTCAATAGTGCACAATAAGCAAATATCCATGTCTCACATAGGCTGTTCAAACCCCATAATAGCAGACTAATGTAAAATTGTAGACCTCAGAAAACCCTTCCAATGACTGAAAATAAATTCTAATTAAAAATATGTAAATCCTCCAATGTAGCACAGATTGGACCCCTGAAGTGAAGCCCACAATGAAGCAATAATTCAGCTGATATTTCACAACCTCAAAATTGCATAACCGATTGGGAGTTTTCGTTCCCAATGGCTGGAAAAATGGCAGAACCCTAGCTGGACTCACCACCAAACAAACTTAAGTCAAATATCCAATTCTTCATGTCCAAGAATGAGCCCATAAGATCCTTTTATTCTTTTCTTGGGGAAGCTCACACACTTTCTTGTCAATGTGGAATAAAAGATATACTTTATATTTGCACTTTATTATAATATTATAATATAACATTAAAATATATAAAGTGCAAAACATAACATGAGGTTTCTCAAATTAGAAACATTTGTAATAACATAGTAAAACCTCCATATAATCACCAAATCCATGAAAGAAAGCCAACCGTTGATCGAGTAACTGCCAAGAAGACCCTCTAATCAAACCGTATTAGCCTACGAGAGCTAGGAATAGGCTAAACCCTCTGCGAACTGATGCTCATGAAAATGGGGACATTACATACGGAAAGCATAGAAATGCACTGATCAAACAATTCTGACCATTCCAGGAACGTTGGAGTTCTTCCAAACACGCTGAATAGCCTTCAAAAGACTAGGAACAAGCATAATGCGCACAAAAAGTCTATGCACCAAAAAGGGGACATTACAGTCCCCCCCCTCCCTCCCCAGAATTGCTTGCCCTCGAGCAATGTGCGATCCATAACCAACAGAACCATCCTGAATAATGTCACTCCAAGATCCTAAATTAGTCTAGGAGGTTTGTGAACCCCCAAATACCATGTGTCATGCTGTGTCACAATTGCAATTGCCATTGTTCCTCTTCCAAGAGTCTCTAAATGATGAACCCAAGCATGTGGAAATTCGTTGTCTTGAATGAACTCCCAAGGTAAACTATCATAGTTTTCATTATAAACCTTTGTAAGATGAACTCTCAAGGCTTGGAAGGTTTGAAAAAACACATCCTCGCTGTTGTTTATGACTGAAATCAGCGCTGAACAATTTGATTTTAACTCCCTACACAAGGAACAACAGTTGCACCAAAGGGATCTCCAAGAATGAGCATGAAAGTGGAGTATTGGAATGCTAAAACCCCACTTAGGAGATGCTGGAAAAGACTCCCTAACATCCTCCAATTGGAAGTTCCTCCATCTCCTAACTGAAATACCTTGCCAACCTTCATGAATAAGTGCAAACAAAAGTATGTGGTGGCTGATCTGTAGTAAAACAACAGAGTTAAAACTGAAAATCTGAACTTTCCTCCACCAAGGAACACCTCTTTTCTCACCGTAACCTTCTAACATACTTTGTTGGTGACCTCTATCAAGAATTTAATGGAATGAGACAACTCCACCATGCTTGTGCTGTGCAACTCTGCTATTCATGTGGGCTTCATCTAATGACGTTCTAGTGAAACCAAAGACATCTCTCCCAATAAGAATGCCTTTCACACTTCCAATCCAAGTGCTTTCAACAAATGGAACCTCCAAGGCACTAGGATTTTTGTAACTAACATCACACATTGCATGCTCTCTGAATTCATCCTCTTGCTTCCAATGTAGATTTGAGACAACTACATCATCTTCTTTTTCCAACTTAGACATGTCAACATTAATATTCAAGGATCTAGGAACAATTGATGTCTCCCAATCCCACTTAAAAAGAGAATTATCATATATGAAGTCAACACCTATTTCATAGAGTGGATTATCAAATGTTTGAAAAACATGATTAGACCCTTGACTTACCTGGGCTCTATGCAAAATAAATTCAGAACTTGCATTTTTTGCTGCTGTTCTGATTTTTCCAGCCAGCTCCTCATCCCCTTTTGGAAGCTTCTCAGACCATTTATAGCTGAAATCTTGACTTTGCTTATTTGGCAAAGCTTGCACAACTGTAAGGTATTCTTTTTTCTCTCCCATTCTTTTTGCAGTGGGCACACGTGTTGTATCATTTGACATTCCCCTCAAAACCACTGTTTTGCCATCATTTTGAAACTTGAGTTCCCTAGTTTGAAGGTTCAAATAAATTTCTCCCAATGACTAAAGCCACTTAATGCCAAGGACAATATCAAAATCACCAATACTTACTACATGAAATACATCCTTAACCTCATAGTTTCCCAAATGGAGACTCAAATTTGGAATCCTTCTAGTGCATTGGAGTGTAAACCCATCTGCAACCATAACATTGAATCCCTCAAACTCCTCCGTTTGAAAGCCTCTTCGTGCTACAACTCCTTCATCAACGAAGTTGTGAGTAGCACCAATATCAATGAGAGCAGCAATTCACTGTCCAAACAGTACACCACGAATCCTAAAGGGATCATTCTTCGGATAGCATGAAAGTTCGGCAAAGATACCATCATCAACTTTCTTATTTTTTGGCCCTTTTGGAGCTTCATCAAAATCCTCAACTTCTTCACAATATTCGAATTCAGCTTGCTCTTCTGTTTTTTCTGATTCACAATCAACATCAACATACACGTCCAAATGGCGTGCTTGACCCTTCTCATAGCACTTATGACCTGAAGCCCATGGCTCTTTGCATGTGAAACACAATTTTTTTCCTTTTGAGCTCATTTTTGGCTTCATCACTCATTCTTTGCATGGGTGGCTTTTGCTGATTGGGAATTTTTGAGATTGGTTCTTTATCTTTATTGAATGGAAATGGTTTGGTCATGATCTTGGTCTTTGGAGCTAAAAACTCCATGCTTCGTACCTTCTTAATGGCTTCTTGCAAAGTTTGTGAGTCCAAGAATTTGACCCATCCTCTAATTGGTTCTGCTAGTCCTTCAACAAACAGAAAGATGAGTCTTCTTTCAGAGATATCTGAAACCATTACACTAAGTCTTTGAAACTCAGTGATGTATGCATCAATAGTGTTGGTTTGCTTCAGCTGTGCTAGGTCCTTGATACTTTGTTCCGGATCTTGCTTGTCAAACCTATCAATAAGTCTATTGGTGAACTCATCATAGGTTGTGATGAGATTGTGACCTTGTGTCACCAATCCGTGGTACCACCACTCGTAAGCTGCTCCATCCAAATGCAAAGTGGCAAAGTTTAAAGTTGTTTCCTCTAGCATGGGCTTCAAGGTAATGTAGGTATCAAGCTTCTGAACCTAGGCTCTTGCTGAACACTTCCCACTTCCATCAGAATAGTCTAAAGATACTTTGCTCAGAGCATGCTTGTAGTCCTTGTTGTCCTTGGTGTCTTGCTTCCCTCCATTTCTTTTCTTTTGGTTCATATATTGCTCAAAAGTCAAAATCCTGCAAACTTGGTTAGAAGGTGTACTATGCTCATCAAAACAAATCATCACCTCATCAGTGAAAGTAGTCTGTTCCTCTTGCACAAGAGGTGCTTCCTCCCTTCTATTAGCAAACGATTGAAGGGTCTACAGCTAATCCCACTGGAGTTCTAGATACCCCACCATTGTTCCTATAGCCATTGCTCTGGGAGCTGCTAGCATCTGCATTAGGTCTTGGAACATGGAATAAATTATGATCCATCTTGTTCATAAATCTGGCCATCATATCAAACATTTGATCAAACTTCTCTATCATGTCGCCCAGGCTATGAGGCGGGCAATTTTCCTTTTCTTTCTCTGCCATGACTGGGTTTTCTTTAACAGAGTTCTTTGTCCCACAAGCTGATTTGAACTTTCTCTCCTCTTTGCTGATAGCTTCTTTCTCTGGCACTAGTTTGTTGCATGCAGGGTTAAAAATTCACACAGGCTAGCAGGAGACTAGCTCTAATACCACTGTAATGTCCACCCTAGTTTTTTCAAAATCTTCTAACTAAAATTTGCTCGCATAAACAACTTTGATACACCTTTTGATCACCCAGATCCCACAGAGGGCAAGGTGAGAGCATACGGTGGTCTCAGATACAATATTAAATTACGCCTAGGCTGGCGGAATACCATCCAACATTACAATTAAATTGCATTGATCTTCAATACATACACTGCTGTAACTGGATAAGTCTAATTTTCACAAAATAGCACTATTGAGTTATTAAATCTAAACATAGAATTCACTCCATACCTCTGAAACTCTCAATCTATGAAGCACTGAAGTTGTTGATGTTAAAATGGATCCTCAATCAATATAGAACTCCTTGTGCTGACTCAGAAAAGGCTGGACACAGGCCTGATATGAAAACCAAAGTGCTGGTATAGCTCAACAAATCACCAATCTGCCTACGGTTGCTTGTTATCAGTGAATCCTTCTCCATATTTAATGGCAGAACAACCCATTATACCAGGCGACCTCATCCAAGACCAATTGTGATCTGAAAATGGTTCGAATCTGCTTCAGAGGAGTCACATCCCTCTCACTCATACGGTACCGTACAACAGTACAGCCTCACCAACCCTCTTCCTTCCTTTGAGATTTTTGATTCGGTCGTTTCTTTTATGATTTATAAAGTCATTAAGCATAAAATGGAAATTATTATAATAATAATGAAGTGACAAATAACATTACCCACTCTCACGTGGGTCTCCGTGCGGCAATGATATGTATGACTTCAACAATGCTCGACTCCCAACACACAAGACTTATTCGTTCCCACTATAATTCCTTGCAACCATTAGGATGATACTTGATGAAGAGAAAGGTGCAGTCATCAACAATCTACATCATTGGGTATCACTTGCTCAGGTGTACAATGCCCCAAATGTACGACCTCTTAGTAAATATAATAAAATGATTTTATTGCTTCAAAATACCTCTGGCACTGATGATAACTGTTCTTAACCCCATCAAAATCTTCTATTATTCAAAACAATCTCATAAGACATCAAACTCTGGAACCTCCATGATAGCACTAGGTGATTCTCTGTATGAAAATCACACCCAGCTGACTAGGGTAGATGTTTCACTACCGAAATCAGCAAATAAATGGTCTAAACAACCCTAAATGAATTCAAGCTAAACAACTCCGATTCATGGAAGAAGAAAACTCATTCATCTCTGCATATCTCCATGAGCGTTCAACTCAGCCATAAATAAGTTTTCCCGTGCATGTGCCAATTAATAAATTTATTATTTCATATAGTGGGCACTTTAATGTACTTTTATGACCACTAAATGAGTGCTCCAAAAAGTAATAAATTATTACTTTATTTCCCAACGCTCAACTCACCTTTAAAATAATATAAGTTGCTGACTTTATAATATGTGAGTAAAACAAGGCAACTTTATAAATCATTCTTAATAACTCCCAATTAAAACTCCAACTTATTTTTCCCATGCGCTCAATAAAACATTAATATCCACCTTATAATTAATATTACACTAAGTCTCTAATATTAATTCCAAACCTTAGGCGACTCTAATGAAATATTAATTAATTGCTGGAAAATAGCCCCAAGCTACAGAAAGCATAGAAATGCACTGATCAAACAATTTTGACCATTCTAGGAACGTTGGAGTTCTCCCAAACACGCTAAATAGCCTCCCGAAGACTAGGAACAAACATAACGCGCACAAAAAGTCTATGCGCCAAAAAGGGGACATTACACAGCGTTAAAACCCCATCAACTAGAAAAAACAAAAAACAATAGAACTTGAAGTGCAAGAAAGAATGATTGGGAATGGGATCCCCTAATCCTACTATTGATTGACATCTTTAATGACCTTATTACACTATATATTAAATAATTAATGTTGCGTTCTTAATTAACTAAAATTAAACGATTCATTAATAGCCCTCGTACTAATGCTGGGGTGATATGTCAAGTTCCGAGAATATGACTTAAACCATCTATGAAAATATGTCACGGATGGTTATGGGGTTGAATAAGGGTAATTATGGTCAGCATATTTTGTTTGCAAAGGCCAAGGCAAATGACTATGTATAACTTCAATTTTAATATCGTAAATAAAATGTAAATGTTGACAACAATGAGATACTGTATAATAATTTTTTTAATTGAATATTCTAAATAGTGAAGAATAAATAATAACAAAATATTATTAATAGAATTCTTTACTAATCAAAGTATTGATAATGAATTAACTATTAGTAAATAAAGCAAGGTCAAATTATAAAAGAAAATAAAAATGAATGGACAGCTATTAAATTGTATGCAATGAAAAGTCGTTGAAAAGGGACAGCTGATAAAAGAAAATAAGGATGCATTTATAAGCAAAAGTCAGAGAAGGATATTGTCGGATGGAGAGATTTAGTGAATTGTTGACTTCAGAAAAAGTGAGGAAATGCAAAGTTAATGGATGGCTGGGAAAATACCAGACAAAAAGAAAAAGGCAGCCGCACCATTACTACTTCTTACTGGAAATTTTTTCTTTTAGAATGGGGGGGCTTGGTCCCTAAGAAGAGGAGGGGGAGAGGAGGAAAGAGAGAGAGAGTATAGAGAAAAGGTAAAAGGCAGCAGGGGTGAAGAGCACGGGTACATGAGATTTTCTCTAAGATTGTCTTTCAATATTATTATTTTTTTAGTATTAAAGATAGAAATTCTCTTTAAATTCTCTGTTGAAATTTGTCAAACTCTCTTTAAAAATTACTCAGATCCTTGTATAAATTGGCCACAACTCTGTGTAAATTCTCTTTCAAGTTTGTTAAAATTTCTCAGATTATGCATAAATTCTATTGAAAAGTTTGTTTAAATCTCCATAGAAGATTTGCCAAAAGCCCTCTTTGAAATTTACCAAGCAAATCTCTATAATAATTGTCAAACTTCTGTTGAAATCTGCCTAATTTTTGTATAAATTTCTTGTATTATTTTTAACAAGGTCCCCTTTAAAAAAAGGAAAAAAAAATCTGTGTACTCTTTTGAAATGGCTTGAGAAATTCTTTTACTCGAGAAATCCATGAAGGATTGGTGGTCAACCAGTAGAGACCCCTGAAAATATATGTACATATGTATATATAAATTAAATTAAATTACAAAAAAAATGAAGATTAAAAAAATGTTAAAGAGGGCATAGCCTTGTTTGTGTCCTTGCTAAGCAGGGAATGCCTTGTAAATGGGCATAGCCCTGTACAAAGGGTGCAACCATTATGGGCATGCAGCCTGTGTACAAGCCTGCAGCCCTTTACAGGCCATGGCCTATGAGGGCCTTCAATATAGTTTATCTTACCTTAAAAAAATCTTGTCGTGAACTTTTTTAGTTTATCTTTTGACTATTTTTTAATTGCCCACATTTCACATGCGGTCACAACACGCATAACACGCGTGTCATGTCCACATGCGACATGTGGTCATGATACGAACTGTCAAAAAATTTTCCCTTCTACTTGGAAAACCCCCTCGCACGCGTGGATGTGCTCGGGGGCGTACTCCTATGGCGACAAAAGTGCAATGGATAATAGAATGTTTTATTATCGTAAGCATCCTCTATGCTCGACTCACTAATTTATCTAACGATGTTCTCTATGTTTACGTTCAGTTTATCTTTCAATGCTTGAATTTAGTTGTTAATTAACTGGTTCCTAAAGGTTCTCTCAGTTTATACAATTACTGCCTTGCGTTATTTATCTCCTCTTCTTACAACCGCTTGATTAATTTCACGTTCAGCTATTTACTTGTTTATTTATCTACTTAAGATGGTCTATACAATTGGTTTGTTTTTTACTACCATGGTAAAATTTTCCCCCCTTCATTAACCCGTTAAAAGCATAATATAATCCAGTATCATTTGCTTGGTATAACTTTTAAAATCACGAACTATTATTCCACGTAATCTATTTCCCCAGTTAATCTTTATATCTTATTGTCAAATTACAAGTTCTATAGGAGTTATTCTTTTTACTATCTTTTCGATTTGGTAAAAGTGGTTTTTTGAAAGGGCCCAAATCCTTTTACAACAACCAAAACAAAAATGTTAGAAGCTTACATGCGTCAAAATAGCACAACCAATCAATGGGGTAAAAAAGGAGAACAAGACACATGACAGGAGAACAAGAGTGGTTGTACAACCACTGCATCAACTTCATATGATATATCCTATGAAGTGTAGGGTATCGGGCATATTTCTCTACCTCTCAAGATTCACAAGTTTCGACTTATGAAGGTTTTGTACATTCAAGGGCTCACAAAGAACCTCTTGTTAGTAAGTTGCTAGAGCACAACTTAAAGGTTGAGTTTGACAAACATAATGGTGAGAAATTTTGTCTCATTCAGGACAAGGTTGGCAATGGTGAAGTTGTTGCTTGTGCCTTAGGGGCTGGTAAAATGTTTTAGTTTGTTGATGTCACCCATGAAGACCCTTTGTAGTAAAGACAAATTCATCCACTACTCTTTGGCACAAAAGATTTGGTCATCTCAGTTTGGGGTATCTTCTTGCATTGAGTAAGTGAGACGTGGTGCGAGGACACCCCCCCATGAAGAAAATAAAAGTTATTTGTTCCAACTATCTTGCTAGGGAACAACATTAGGCTCCTTTTCCTGCTATAGAAACACGATCCTTTGGGCCCTCAGATTTGGTGTATATCAATCTATGCGGACCCATGGCACTGAATCTTAGTCATGCTTGGTAGTTTCAACTTTTTGTAGATGATCACATAAAAAAATGTGGATCTATTGCTTGACTAGCAAAGATCAAGCCTTTGAAAAATTCAAAGAATTTTGAGCCCTTGTGGAAAGGTCATCTAGTCACTCCTTGAAGGCCATTTGCTCAAATCATTGGGGGGGGGGGGAGAATTCACCAGTAAGGAGTTTTCACACTACCTTAAACAACATCAAATCAAAAGACAATTGACCACAATATATACGCTTCAACAAAATGGCGTTGCAGAGAGGCATAAACGTACTATCATGGAAATGGTGTGATGCATGTTAAAGGATGTAGGTCTGGTTCCTACATTTTGGGCAGAAGTGGTTCAAACTTTATACAATTGTGTATTTGTGGAATTAGACACCCACCAAAGTGCTTGAAAATATCACTCTTGAAGAAGCATGGACCAGGAAGAAGCCTTCCATTTCACATTTGAGAGTGTTTAGGTGTACAACTTTCATGCACATTCCAAAGGTGCAGAGCAAAAAGTTGGATGAAAAGTCTTTGAAATGCATTTTTCTTGGATACAGTTTAGGGTCAAAGGGATATTGCCTTATGGATCTAGCTACAAAGAAGTTGTACATTAGTAGGGATGTGCTTTTTGATGAGGAAAAAAGATGCAACACATCTTCCTCACCATCACCTGTAAGCCACAAAACACCTAGAATTACTAAGATTGAAGATGAGGAACTTGAGGATATTCATCGTGTAGAAGAATTTCGAGAAGAGGTTTTGTTTCCAATGAAACAATTTTCATCTTTATCTCCACCTTAATCTTCATCTCTTGTGCACAAAATACCGAAGTGGTACTATACCACCATGAAAGATGTAAAGGCAGATGTAGTTGTAGACATGTCTCACTTCAGGCCAAAATCTTGCAACAAGTGAGGAAGGAAATTTGGCTCTTATGTGCATAGTCATTCAAAATTTAGAACTAAAAATAGTAAAGCAAGCTCTTTAGTCACAACCTTGGAAAGATGCCATGGATGTAGAATATCAAGTAGTGATGAGGAACAACGTTTGAGAACTTGTTGATCTTCCACCAAGGAAGAAGGTTATTGGATGCAAATGGGTCTTCAAAATCAAATACAAAGCAAATGGTAGCATTGACAAGTACAAAGCTCAACTTGTAGCTAAGGGCTATACACAAAAAGGCATTGACTGTGAAGAAACAGTTGCACCCATTGCAAAGATCAAGACTATTAGAATGGTTTTGGCAATGGCAACGTAGTTCGGATGTCAGGTTTATCAAATGGATGTCAAGAGTGCTTTCTTCAATAATCTCAAAGAAGTCTATATGACTCAACTTGAGGGATATATTGCACTTGGCCAATAGCAAAAAGTGTGCAGACTTGTCAAATCTGAAATAAACCTTTCTAGAATGACTGAAATTTTTTGCCAATTTTTAGATAAGATTTCTTGCACAAATCAACAAATAATCATCACCAATGAACAATACAACAATTGAATTTCAAACCCACATCATACTTGCTTATTTGAAACCTTCAAATGAGAAATACAAAAATGTTAAGTTGCTGATCTGAATTTCGGTCACTGTCTGATTTTATATCAGACCTTATTACATGCATTAAAAATGTCCAATTACATCAAATCCTTCATAGGATCAAAGCCCAAACACTCTAGAACAAAAATAGCTATCCAATGATGCTATAACAGCCCTGAAAGTACATGAATAAGTGACTGATCCAAAACTTCTGTATGCTGATATGATTGCTGAAAGTGATGATTTTGCCCAGCCAAGTTGTATCAGTGAAAACTTCAAGAAAAACACCTCCAAACTCAAGCAATGGAGCCTAGTTTGATCTTCTATCAAATGCAACTCTTCAAATGTGAAAGCCTTTGTCAAATCCACTTCAAAAACCCTTGGTAATCACTCCAATACACCAAGGGTTCCATTATGATGTCAATATCTCTTCAAATCTTCACAAATAAACCTGCAAATTCAACTCCAATGATGAAATCTAAATGATAACATCTCACAAATTGTCATGGGAACATCACCACAATATTCAAGGGAACATCTCCTTGAAAAGTAACTAAAAAATGCAATTTCCAGCTAAAAGAACAAAATGTAAAAGCTTACCAAAATGATCATTAGTTGCTAATTGAAGTTCAAGAGCTCTATTTATCCTCTCCAAGGATAGGCATCCCTCTTTTTTGGCAAATTGAAATGAAATTTGAAATCCATCAATCACAATAGAGAGTCTTGAACAAAAGTAAATGAATGACATCTAGGAATGCAATCATTTAAAACAATCTTTAATTGTTTAAATGAACTACATCAAGTGGATCGATCCTCTATGAAGTGGCGTCCTTCTCTATTTGGCGGCGGCCATGTAGTGGAGTCAACAAACATTTACAAACTTCTTTTGATATTGAATTCCCTTTGCTAATGGTGGTGGCTGATTGCATGCAAGCATTTAATAATGTTTTTGTTGCAATGAATTAATCCTTGACTTGATCGAACCTCCTCATCCAAGGCATTTAGCATTTAATATCTTTCAAAACAAAATAACAAACCAAATGCAATCATTTAATATCATAAACTCCATCGCCCTCAAGGTGCCACCAATCCAATGCCAATATTTAATAAATAAATATTGCATTTAAAATAACTCTCCTTCATGCTTGGCGGCGGTGGCATTTGCATTCATTGAATAACCAACATTTGCATTTAAGAACCTCTTTCAAAATTGGCGGCCAGCTATGGATCAAATGCAAGCATTAAAAATCACTCAACAAACCTTTTTATGCATCGATTCTCCTCATAGGCTCATTATTCCACGTAATCTCCGCATTGCACAAGGCGTCAATACCAAGCCACAGACCCATAGCATTAATCGCCCCTCCTGGATAGCCGTTGGTTTCAATGTGGGACCTCAAACCAATACATTTGCTCTTCAAACAATAAAATAGAACCATCATAGACAAGTCGATCATCTTCAAGGCAATCATTGGCATTAGCTTGGACCTATAACTCCTTGATGAACACATCCCCTTTATTCATATGTACAACTCCATAAAAATCAATTATAGAAAATGCAATTAAAGATTCCATTTTCTAAACTCCATGAAATAAAATAAAAATACAATTTCAATATTGCATTTTTCATTGATCACATACTAGTTGAGCTAACATTCCGAATCTCCATGTATAGACACATACCAACTTTTCGGTTCGCCATGTGAAGCAATAAGCTCAAACTAGAAATTCATTCCCTTACCAATGCATTAGCCTACGGGAATGGATGATAGGCTAATCATCAACTCCATTAGAAGTCACCCCGGAAATGGGGACATGAAAAATTCCCTCCATGGTCTGAAAAGGCTCCCAGAGCCTGATAAATCAAGATTGATGAGCATCTCTTCAAACATGGATTCACCAAGAATCCCTATGATCCTAATCTCTACCTCAAAGATCAAGGGGGGGTGGGGATTGTGATTTTGATAGTATATGTTGATGATCTAGTCATCACTGAGAGTTTGTAGCAGATGATTGTAATGACAAAGAATGATCTCAAATGATTGTTTGACATAACAAATCTCGAGCTTTTGCATTATTGTCTTGGACTTGAATTGTGGCAAATGAAGCATCAAATTTTTATATCTCAAGTGAAATATGCCAAGACATTTCTTGAGAAATTCAAGATGGAAGATTGCAAGTCCATGTCAACACAAATGGAGCTAGGATTGGAACTTTCTAGACATGATCCATCACCTGAGGTGAATGCTACTTGTTATCATTGGTTGATTGGGAGTCTCATACGCCTGAGCTACACCAGGTCAGATATTAGCTGTGTTGTCAGTTATCATTTGAGGTTTATGCAGGAACCTAAGGTTTCACATTGGAAAGTAGCAAAGTGAGTTTTGAGATACATCCATGGTATAGTGGAGTATGGCTTGAAATATAAATAGAATGAACATATTTTTCTTTGCAAGGATACATGGATGTGGACTATGTAGGATCTTTGGATGATAGGAAGTCTACTTCAGTCTTTGTTTTCTTTTTGGGATCTAATTTGATATCATGGGGGAGTAAAAAGAAAACCACTATTGCTTGTTCTTCCACAAAAGTAGAATATCGCATCGCAGGTGGAGCTGTCTATGAAGTGATATGGTTACATTACATCTTGACAAGAATGTGTGTACTTGAGACACAACCTATAGTTTTGTTTTGTGATAATCAAGGAGTGTTGAAGCTTCTTCATAATCCAATTTTTCATGAGTGCGCTAAACACATTGAGGTTGAGTGCCACTATATCCACAAGCATGTGCAACAACAGAATATTCAGCTCCAATATTGTTCGACTCAAGAACGTGCAAATATTTTTACAAAATCTCTTGCTGCAGTAAAATTTGAAGCTTTCCAAAGCTTCTGGCTTTGGACTCGTGAGAAAATGATGTAATAAGGGAGGGGATTGTTAGAATAAATTAATTAATTGAATATTACATTGTTGTAATAATAACAATCGTAATACACCTTATTATTATTGTTAATAACATATTCAGTTTTGTGTAGTTGGTCCTCTGCCTTGACTGACAATCTCATTTTGTATATATTTCTTTTCTCATGAATAATAAATTGCTCATTGATTCTCCTAAATTCATTGCAACCTCCAAAAACCCTCTATTATTTATTATAATAGAATATGCTGCAATATTTGAAAACCAGAGCATGTAATCAGGTATATCTATCAAGAAAGTCACTTAAAATATTTGCCATAAGTTTACAAGGGCAAGGGAAAAAAATCAGATGGTAGCAATGTTGACTAGGTCATATGCTAAAAAATTGTACTACCTGTCAAAGAAAATTTACCACATTGAAAACATGGTGAAAGATACTGAGAAATTATTGGAATTGAGTGCTTCTTCAAACTTTTTATAAACAATAAACTTCATGTATTGCATTTTTTAGTCTAACACAAAAGGAGATTTATGGGCATAATGAAAATCCTAATAATATAATGCATCTCCTCCTTGTTACCGTATCTTTATATAGTCGAGAATTTTTTTGACATTTTGGGTATTATCAATGATGGCTTTTAAGAATCATACCAATTCTTTCTTAATACAAAAGCTAATTTCCTTCAGCACCAGTGAGATGTGCTATGGATGCAATCATTTGGAAGCAAGGAATTTTTTTGATATGCATGTGACAGTTTGTTGCATCCATGTGGTGCAGAAGTATATCAAATGCATCCTGTTTGACTGTATTACTGACTTGGCTGTTGATTTTTAGTGGATTCCATTGGACAACTTGATCTGACATTTGTGTTGGTTTATTGAATGTGCTGCAGAGACATGGTCTGGCTGAATACATTGCACAGGTATTTTATTTTCATCCCTAGTTGAGTTGTAGAGCATCATACATTTATCCAGTAGTCTATAAACTAAATAAATTTTTCTGTGTTCCAGGAAGAGATGGAAAGGAAAAATGGATTTTGGTGGTCAGCAGATAGTAGCTATATTGCATTTACACAGGTAGATGCCACTGAAATACCTATATTTCGAATCATGCACCAGGGCAAAGCCAAAGTTGGTGTTAATGCACAGGAAGACCATTACTACCCCTTTGCAGGAAATGCAAATGCCAAAGTACGTCTTGGTGTTACTCCTGCTTTTGGGGGTGGAATTACTTGGATGGATGTGTACTGTGGAATAAAAGGCAAAGATAACAATGACGAGGAATATCTGGCCAGGGTTTCATGGATGCCAGAAAATGTACTTACTGCTCAAGTCTTGAACAGGGCACATTCCAAGCTGAAGCTCCTTAAGTTTGACATAAGAAGTGGTAGACGGGAAGTTTTGTTGGTGGAGGAAGATGATATTTGGATAAATTTACATGATTGCTTTGCTCCCTTGCATAAAGGCATTGATAGGTTTGCAGGGGCCTTCATTTGGGCTAGTGAGAGATCTGGGTTCAGACATTTGTATCTTTATGATCGAACTGGTACTTTCTTGGGCCCTATCACAGAAGGTGATTGGATGGTTGATCAACTAAGAGGTGTAAACGAACATACAGGTCTTGTATATTTTACTGGAACAATGGATAGTCCACTGGAGACCAATTTGTACAGCACAAAACTCTTTCCTGATTGGAGATTTCCTCTGCAAAAGCCAAAGAGGCTGACTCATGGGAGAGGGACACACGTGGTGATTCTGGATCATCAAATGAAGAGATTTGTTGATGTTCATCATTCTTTAAGTAGTCCACCTTGTGTCTGGCTCTGCTCTTTAGAAGATGGTAGTTTATTAACGCCCATATATGAACAACCCGTCCCAACACCTCACACAAGTAGATTGCAACTTTCACCACCAGATCTAGTTCAGATATCAGCAAATGATGGTACCATACTGTATGGAGCTCTATATAAACCAGACATTAATCAATTTGGGCCACCTCCATACAGGACTATGATCTCTGTGTATGGGGGACCCAATGTTCAAACTGTTAATGATTCATGGACGAATACAGTTGATATGAGGGCACAATATTTACGCAGCAAGGGAATCTTAGTTTGGAAGGTTAGTGGTCTATATAGAAGAAGATGTGTTTATGCCATCACCTACATTTTATTGAAGGTCTGCATCTATTACTGTTGATCTTCTGACCTCATCTGGATTGTAAAAAGTGTGTCAATTTCATTAATATTGTGAAGTAACTTGTGGATTTTTATTGTTATGCTGAAATTAGATAGACTTTAAGAATTTTGTATCTAGAATGGGCTTGTAATGGTATGTATAACTGACTGTAATTGGCTGGACATCAACATATAGATCAAGCATTCCATTTAAAGATCAAAAGTATACTAGGCAAAGGACTATGGTTCTATTTGTTGCTGTGAACAGCATTTTGTTTCCTGCTTTATTCTTGACATCTAAGTTCAGGATTGTTTTGTTCAACCTTTCTACATTATTTTTTCATGGCGCATCATCTTCTGTTCCACTTGATTTCTCTGTGAAATTCCATTGATATGTCTCAATGTTGTTCCCCTCAATGTCAGGCTGTGAGTGGTCATTGTGGCATTTATGTACACCAGTATATGGCCATCACGGGTATTAATGGAGAGGGATTATGTAGTTCATTTGATAGTCTTATTACTTTTGATTTATAATGTTCATTGAGTTGCAGGTTGTGCATAATTGTTTAGGTGCAACAATGGTTCATTTGGCTTTTTTCTCCTTAGCAGATAAGATTTTGTAATCATACATATCACTGCTAATTGTGATATTATCAATTATGTGTGCGTCTGTGTGTGTGTTTGTGTTAGTATTTTTGTGTTTTTGTGTGTGCGTGTGAATGCGCTTGTGTGCATGTAGGCACATGCCAAAGAACACACTGAGCACCAAAGAGTGTACTTCATTCCAACATACATGACACAGATACCAAGGACAACACTGCATAACTAAAGGGAACATACCTGCAGGTTTGAACCAAAGTTATCATGGTGATAAGCACCCCAACTTACTGCTAGGCCACAAGCCTGCAGACATTGCGATATAGATATTTCTTTGGCCATTATTTCAGTTTTTGGGGCAACAAACTCAGTTTATGGATTGATTAATATGTTCTTAAAGTATTATCCTCATCCTGTAATTTCTCTGTCCTCTGCAGCTTGACAATCGGGGGACTGCACGACGAGGATTGAAGTTTGAAGGTGCATTGAAGTACAATTTGGGATGCATTGATGTTGAGGATCAAGAAACAGGAGCAAAATGGTTAATTGAGCAGGGCCTAGCAAAACCTACTAGAATAGGACTTTATGGATGGAGTTATGGGGGCTACATGGCAGCTATGGCAATAGGTCGCTATCCTGAAACTTTTAAGTGTGCTGTAGCTGGTGCACCTGTGACAGCATGGGATGGATATGACACCTTTTACACCGAAAAATACATGGGCATGCCTTTAAATAATCCTGCAGGTTATGAATACAGCTCTGTAATGCATTATGTGCATGGAATGAAAGGGAAGTTGCTGCTTGTACATGGCATGATTGATGAGAATGTGCACTTCAGGCATACAGCAAGGTTGGTCAATGCATTAATAGCAGCTGGAAAAACATATGAACTTTTGTTGTTCCCAGATGAGAGGCACATGGTTCGGCAATACCGCAAGTACATGGAAGCGAGAATATGGGAATTTATAGACAGAAACTTATAAGTCCATCCCAAATAAGATTTTTAGTTTATCATCAACCCAATAATTTGGTTCATTCTGGAAGCTTCTCTGTTATTTATATTCAAATGTACAGTGGATTTGTGTTTTGGGGTTTACAATGTTAAGTACAGAACTTTTTTCCAATCTATTCACCTTCTGCAAACATAAGGCCCATTTGAAACTGACTTCTTTCCAAACCAAGGTAACTTGAGGAAATTTTCAGGTTCCTTATGGCCAAACTTTGCTAGTCTTCCTGCTGGTTTGTGTAAAATAGTGCATTGTGGTTTCCTTGGGTTGGATGATGATTTTCGTTAAGAGGGTACCTGAGGTTGTATAATCTCTCTATAATGTGACAGACAAAATGGAATCTCGATAGTACCTGCACTCACACAGGCTCTAAACAGTGGTCATTTATCATCCTTCGATGTAACATGGTTCATTGTTTCACTTCTTTGCCAAGGTAATCACATCCATCTCTACTTAGTCTTGAGAGATCCTTGTAATTTTGATCACCAATAAACATGCACATCTTGTGTTGGGGAACTATTGCCATCAAGTATAAAATCTGAAAGGTTTGAGTAGTCCATTATTTGAATTATTTGCACTAACCTTAAAAATATTGTATTTACTATGTTTTTGCCAGTGAGACATTGTCTACTTGGACCAAGGAGGCAATGAGAACATTTGAGAGATCATATTCAATGGATACATTGTTTTTTGACTTGATATAATAATTTATATATATTGTGTATTTATAATTTATGCTACTTTTGTTGATCCAGGTGGATTTGGAACTCGGATCAATTTTTGGTATTATGATGGCACTTCATATCCTATCCTCATCGTCATCTTAAGTACAAGTGATCATCATCAAACTATGGAGTGATAATTCGTTGTATCCGATGCTGCTTAACTTCAACAGTGTCAACACTCTTCAACAATTCTGTTCCTTGTGGCACTTGTAAGAAATATAGGTAATGGAGAATATGAATCAACAAAAGGCAATCTGTTGCTCTTCTTGTATCTGTCAAGCCATTCCTTTGTCTTCTTCACTTGTACATCAATGTATACTGGTTATTTATTGGACAACGCACTATATAGTTAAGCCTTGGTTGATAAATTCAATCTCTCCAATCCTTGTATAAAATTTTGCAAATTCTTGAATTATATCATCTCATGTTACAGTGCTAGCATAGTATTACGTTGTATATCTCTTTGGTGCATTCTAGTCATATCACTTTTTAATTTTTTTTCTAATTATTACATAAATTTCTTCTGCTCATAGCACATTAAAATTTGTTTTTGTGTTGTGTCACCATTGTGCCTAACTTAGTGATATTGGAGCAATAGTCTCTCATTGTAATCCTTTTGTGCATTTCTAGTCCCACTCAAATGAGGTATGCAGTAAAGCAAGTTTGGTCTTGAAACCTGTGACCTCTTGCCTTACCCTAGTTACTTTCCATGACCCTAGCTAGTGGTAGACAATGAATACCAGAGATGTTGGACTCGAAATAGTTCCCAAAGATGATAAAAATTATTTTGCAGCAACAAATAGATAATATGGAGCAAAAACATGCACGGGGAAAGCCGGGAGAATTATTCAATTTGCTAAACTCTTACAACTTACTCACACGAGGTTTGAGTATAGGAAGTTTGGTCTCAAAACTTGTGACCGCTTACCTAACCTTGTTGCTTTCCACAACCCTAGCCTGTGGTAGACATATTGACACCATAGAAACCTGACTCAACATAGTTCTAGAAGATGATGAAAGATGCTTTGTATCAACAAATAGATTTTTTTGGAGGAACAATATGCATGGGAAAAACCCAGAAAAATACTTCAGTTAACTCTTATAGCGATCACAATTTCCCTCATATATATTATCTTCATTGTCCATGAAGCCATTTGGAAGGCGGACACCATATAAGGTTCAAGTAAATATGGATATTCTAATCTTTGATTGCAAGGAAGATACTTACGCTTCAGATAATTGGTTTAGTCTAGTAGAGTCCTAATATATTGTGAATTTTTTCCATGTCCTTTTAAGAGCTCTCTTGTTTGCGAAAAAATGGTGGGATAGCTATTGCACTATCCATGAGGATGACCTTACACATATAGGAACTTGGGATAGCTCCCTTGTTGATGCCTTGAAAGAAATTTATTGCCCTGTTGGAAACTATGATCATCATCAATACAGAATGTTCTCTCAGTTGCACCAAAGTCATGATCTAATCTGTCCAAGGCTATACCAACCCATGACTTCTAAGCTACATGTCCAAGAGGCTAAGCAAAATCTGATGTCAAGTAGAGAAGTTTAAAATCATTTATCCAGTCCAATGTCTATTTCATTGCCATCTCTTCTTTAGAAGAATCCTATAGTTATGAATGCAATTTTGAAGCAAAAGCCAAGCACAGGTCTAAAGTGATGAATATAAATCATCAGACAAAACCTTAAGACAAATCTCCCGAACAAGAATTCCTTGGAGTCAAATCTAATTCTAAGAAACTAGGCAAAGGCCTTCTGCATTATTACTAGAAGTTTACACCCCCATAGAAAGCAAAAAAAACAATTTAAGAATGTTAACACAAAGAAAGCATTGCTTGCACATGTAGTACCCCCGTGGTGCTGCATACAAGACAACTCACAAAAACCAGTTAGGTAAAAACCTGAACCAAATGTTTCCTTAAAGAAAAAGCATGCATGTACATTGTACCATAATTATATGGAAACCAATCAATAAACATGTGTGAAATATGAAAAAACTATCGCAACTCTCTTTACCTCTAAGAGATGCCTTATTTTCAAACTTCAACTTTGGTGCACCTAGAGCTCCTAAAAGATATACCAAGCAATTCAGAATGTTCAGAACCCACAAAACAACTAGTCAAAAATATTTACAGAATTAAAATTGAAAATGGGTCATGTCCAAAACTGTATAAAAACTGCTGACAGGCCACTTTCAGAGCTGTGAGTTTCTATGAATAATGGGTTACAGTCGTGAAATTTCTGTCCCCGTTGCTTCCAATATGTTGTTTATCACATCCAAAACTTTTCATTTGAATCTAACATTATTTCGAGGGGCAAGTCACGCTTCAAAAATAAGAAAAAGTTACTTTTCAGAGAGCTGCTAATTGCACTCCCAAAACAATTGCGAATAATTGTGGATGTAGAGAGCTGCAAATTTAAAGATGTGATTTTGCCTCATTGACTCGTCAACATTCCCACCACTGTTAACAATTGTGCCAGTACGCAATTTACCAAAACTGCCTACTCTTTTCAATATTTCCTAGTGGTTGCAGATTACAAAGAAAGCACTGCAAATATTACAGATGGAGGTGCAGACCAGTCTGAAGATTGAATGCTTGTCTAAACATAATTAGTATTTTCACAAATTTCACTCCTGCTCCAAGTGCTTTTCACTTAGTTCACTTTTTACAGTGAACTTTATCATTTTCCCCAAAACAGTGAGTTGTACGAGAAAGGGTGTGAATTTCACAGATAGAATCGCAAAGTAACAAGATGAAATGTGTCTTATCACAGGAGAAAGCTTCATACAAGTTTTTGTAGGCATTGACATGCCTTTTTCCCAAGTAAGGCAATTTTTTTCCTAGATAAATTGCATTTCTAAATGGGTTTGTTCCAACAACCCAAGAGTTTGTTCACTCACATGAATTTGGAGATGTAATTAAACTTAGGTAGTGGTCTCAAGGAGGGGTTTTCTTGCATATTTTAGTGGGTGCTGCTGAGAATATTTAGGAGCATTTTACAAGTAGGTGGTCCCATGGAATTTATATCAGTAGACGTGCTTAAAATTTTGCACTCAGAAATTTTGGGAAGTTGGTGTTCTCATGATTTTTTTAGTAATAGCTAATGCTAAAAAATTAGCTGAAATATATTTTTAGCAACAACTAATGCTAAAAATTGTAGATGCATGACATGTATCAAAAAAATCTCCTAACCTGGTGGAGGAAACTCCCAGACCCTCAAAATTTGAGAACTAACTAAAAAGTAGGGGTTCTTATTTTTGAGGATAAGATTCCAATTCATTCTCTAGCAAAATGTTCCTCATCTCATGAGACCTCACATTTTAAGAAAATGGATCCCTAAACCCCATCCATGGGACTGATTCCTTAATCTACTTCCGAATTCTATTCATAGAAGCATGTGAAGATTTAAGTCAAGAAACAGGGGAAAAGCTGCCATTTGAGAGTCTCATTTCTCCATTCACCACTAAGTTTCATTTAACAAAGGTGGGAACAAATGCAACTAGGAGAATGATTTATGACTTGAGTGTTCAATTAATATATTCATTAAGGATCCCGTTCATAGGATGCCTTCTTCGACTCTACACTCTACAAATAGATCAAGAATCAAATGGGTCTCTCCTCTGGTAGGGTTGTGGAAGATGAATTTTGATGGTGCATCCCAAGGAAATCCCAGCCCATGACGCGCTAAGTTTCTTATCTGAGACTCTAAAGGCATATTAATCAAAGTTGCCTCCAAGAATCTCTCCTTGAGGATGAATAACGAGGTAGAGGCAAAAGCACTACTACTTGGCTTGTAGCAGCTCAAAACATGCCCTTTGAATAAGGTGATTATTGAAGGCAGTTCACATGTAATTGTTCATTGTGTCGAGAAAAGGCATTCTATGAGTTGGAGAATCCAAAACATCTTGAAAGAAGCATTAATGCTTCTTGATTCTTTTGGAGAATATTTTATCTCCCATTGTTGTAGGGAGGGTAATAAGATGGACTTCTTATCAAACTACGGAATAGAGCAGTCGGAAGCCATCATCACAAGTAATAGGGTATCAATTTGGCATGGGTTTGAAAATGTGTGGCTTCATGAGAGCGAGGCAAGCCTCACTCACCACTAAAGGCTAGGCATATGACACTCTTGTGGTGGGGTTGGTGCCATTATATCATAGCATGCCACCAAGTTGCATTTCCCCACTAAGCTCACATCTTCTCATCATCTCTACAGTTGGTGCATGGTATTTGCTTTGCTTTTTGGTGATCATGGAGACTGTGGTGTTAGGTTTGAGTGTCTAATACATGGCCTTTATAGACGAGATCACATCAACTAGGCTAAGAAAGGTGTTTTTCTTCCAAGAGGAAGATGTCAAAACAACCATCGAAGAAATTCTTGGAAGGGATTTTCTAGAAGACACCATGCGACATCAAGTAAATTTTGAAATTTCCTCTATGTTGGTAAGCAATGTTTTGACAATTATAGGGGATAAAGAATTAACTAAAGTTCTGGGTCTTTTTTATATTTGGGAGAATTTTAGAATGGATCTTTCGAATGCTATGGACATAGCCAACCCTACCAAGCTTACTTCACTGCCTTGCATTGGTTGTGTGTTTCATGGTTTGGTTTCAATCCAAATGGTTTGGGGTATTGAAGCTCGAATGGAAGCCATTATCAAAGAATTGGCTTCCACTCAAAGTTTCCTTCGCAACGATGGTTGGTTGCAAGTTTATCATCCATTAGTTGAGGTGGTGGATCTCACCCGACCAGAGAAGTCTTCTCCACTCCAGAAATGGTTTAATGTGGCAAAGGCAGAAAACAACCATAAGCAAAGGCAAAAAAACAACCATAAAGTTTCTAGCTCAGCAAGCAACCCTAGTCAAGCAAGAGGATGGATCATATGGTCTCGAATCGGGCAATTTCTAATTCCATTGTCTGGTCTCAGGTCTCACGATTTGGTGAACTCTATGCTTTCTCATGCCATTTTTGTATTTCATTTTAAGTATAAAGATGACCTATTATAATGTTGGTTAGTAGTATGCAGTTAGTATGCATTGTTCCCAGTAAGGAAAAGGAAGTATGTTAGGGTTTGCATATCAAATATGTAACAACATTTTGTATGTAGATGGTAACTGACAATGTCTTTGTGTCTCGCATGGGTCTATGTTGTCAATGGTGGTTTGGTCCATTTGGTCATATAATATGTATTTGCACTCTAGTCTTTATCAAACAAGATATGTATATTCTTTTGATATATTAAGACAATGGTAGAGGGCCTTGACCCCTCGCTATAATTATCAAAAAAATATATAATCATTAAGGAGGTCCCACCTTTGGAATGCTTTCTATAGTACTAGTAGTAAGTAAATATGTGTATGCTTTTTGCAATTATCTATTAAGTAAATAACATAAATATATGTATAGGTAAATATATAGTGATATTTGTAATGGTGAAATTTGCATACTTATGTCATTTCCCATTTAGTTTTATGTCTATTCTGAGGAAATGTGTTAATACATGTACATAGTGACAAATGATATGATCTTGTGTGAATTTGGGCTTATTTCCTTAGCTTTTTTATCCATTTACACATACACATGGCCCTATACACTTAGTCCTACCCTATTCATTTACATAAGCACTCTTATACATTGCCTTATCCACCTAATTATCACAACTATCTATTCACCTACCTTCATTTAACCAATTGTCACCTAGACCTGACTGTTATCCCATTTTGGGACAAGTTTGTGGTCATAGAGGCAACCTCAAAATCACAAACTTGTCCCCTTCTAACGTAAAATTTAAAATTCAAAAATTTCAACCGGTCCCCTTCACCCTTTTAACTTTGAGCCAATTAAACACACATTGGGCACAATTTGATGCTATGAGATAGCATTTAAAGGCATTTAATGCATTCATTCTAATAGTATCTTAATCATATAAAGAATCATAATCATTCATTCTAGAGAGAAATTAATAGCTACACGTTTCAATTTGGTGCAATAAAATGCGTAAAGAATCTACATATTTAGGTGCTTGCCTATTGTCTTTGATCTTGTTCAATTTTTTGGAGTTGATCTAGAAGAACTTGTCTCCCTATGAATAATCAATAGCCCTTAAGGTATTTTAAAATATTGCCAGGGCCCCAAATGTTTAGGAAGAGTAGAGCAAAAGGTTGCATATTAGGTGAAGTTGTAGAATAAAACATCATCGATTGCTAGGATGAATCTATGGTTCAAGTATAGATCCACAATTACGAATTTGTCCTAAACCCACAAACTTGTCCATTGATAGAGCAAAGATTTAGCACAAACTTCTAGGCATTTCACCGATAGAGGCACTATTTCCAGGTCTAACATCAAACAAATTCTAGAATCTCATCCATATGGTTTTAATTCTCCAATTATTGAGCTAAATATCTTTGTTTTTGCTTACATTCCCTCATTTAATTTATAGCAAGTAATCAATGTATCCATGTGTAGCTTATCATTTATTAATCTAGGTTAACACTTATGTGTATGCCTTCTATTGGATTAGCCTAGATCAATCCTAGGAAACATTTATTTTCCTTCACATTTTGGTGAACCAAATCGATCTTGCCTTTAGGGTTTCTACTCCCTATTTTCAAATATGATGTTAGTATGATTTCTCATGTATTTTCAAATTTACCTATAGTTTAATTTTTATATGCTTATATCTTTTGATTACGATTTGGATATACACAATAATTATCTTTTATACTACCCTCCTATCCTAGACCCACTGATAATTATGGCCCCTATTAGGTCTTGCTTATTGATTGATATTCATGCATATATTTCAAATTTTGATAGATTCTTATTGTTTATTACACATCATCCTCTATCCTTGGTATTCTCATGACACATTTTAAGGATAAGGATGTGTTTTCTATGGGGGTTTTGTTCTATCATATCTCGTCTTTTCCTTCATAGAGTTTTTGATTAGAGGTAAAATAGGTTTTGAAGGGGCCCTGAAACCCTTTATAGCAGGCTAAAAGGATAGCCAAAACACAACAAAACATTCATAACAACCAACCCCACACAACACGTTCGCAGCAGTGAACCCCACAATAAACCCAAGAAACAACAACAAAGCTACCAACCAAAATAGACCTAGGGGAACAGACTACACAACCCCAGGGTTTGATCTTTCTTTCCTAACACCCTTGACCCGAGTGTGGGAAACACGAGCATGTTTTGGAAGACCTTTCTTCCTTCTTTGAACAATCTTCCATGAAACATCATCTTCCATGGACTCTGAATGAGGAGAGAGGGGAGGACTATCATCCATTGAAACTTGAGCCCATGTGGGGGCTAAAAGAGGAACAAAGTGTGGAACTGAAGCCTCCACTGATGCAGGAACATCCACTGCAACAACCAACGACTCGAGATCCATAGGTGTGTTCGCCAGAATAGGTCTAATAGACGACCCGTCAGGAGATTCTGAAGTCACTGCAACCCTAGAGGGTACAGATTCATCTGGAGCCTTTGAGGACTCATCATCCGCAGTAAAATCACCAATAGTCAAATGGTTGCGAAGGGAATTCCTCCACCAAGTTGCCTCACCCTTCTTACGCGCGGACAAGGGCAATCCGAAGCGAGGTGTCCAATGGTGTAACATCTCATGCAACAAAAAGGAAGACCCTCATAATCAATAGTCTGAGTCCATGGTCCATCCGCAACAAGGACAACATCCCTAGGCAACTCCTTAGATTTGTCAATGTCTGAGAATGCGGACAATAGTATGGTGGAAGTTTAATGACGCTTCATCCTCCTATAAGAAACGACCTAGAGCATTGCCAATAGATTCAAAATAAGAGGCTTCCCAAAAGTGAAGAGGGAGATTAGGTAATCTGATCCATACATGCATGATGCCCAAGGATTTTGTCATTAAGTTGAAGGAGGGAAACCATGATTTGAGTGAGAGGGAATGTTGCCCCCACAACCAAACCCCACCTTCCAAAATTTGCTTCTTATCCTCTTCATAGAGTTGATTAGTGCTCATACACAATTATTAGATACATTTATATCTTTTATCTATGAACTTCATGATGATCCTATGGCTTGTGATTGTGATGACCATCTACCTAGCAAGGATTTATCATTTGTTAGTGATGCATCTAGTATGATGGCTATTGATGATATCACACCTCCCTCACTTATGCATGACATTATTATATGTTCTAATGACATATCTCTTACATGTCATGTTGGTACTATGTCTATAGATTCATGTGCTATGAATGCATCACCTTCTTTTATACATGATAATGAGTATAATAATGATAAATTTTTCCATATCTCATGCTACAACTATGGACGCTTATGATACACACATTTCCTAGATAAGATGACGATTGCACTTCTTCCATCACTAGTGATATGAGTTGTTTACCTTCACATGAGGTCATCACCCCCCATGTAGTTCATGATGATCCCTCTTCTTTGTCTTGTGGCTCATCGTCTCTTGATGATATGTTTAGTGACACACATAGTGTCACTTCATCTTCTTATAATGAGGTTGATGACTTTGCTTCATAGTGATTTGCCTTATGATACACTCTATTGATACGCTTATGATGAGCCATTAGTGATGATAAAGATGGAAAATTACATGTTAGATCATTCCTATCTTCACACTATGCTTCTATACATGATGCTAGTACCTTGACACATAAATTTGGTGATGCTTTCATTGGTATTGCTAAACAATGGTTACTTTATGACATGCCTCTTATACATCTTTTCATGCATTATCATGTGTTTTCATGGACCACTTTGCTTTTGGTCCTATACCATTTTTACTCATGATTTCCATTGTTCGCCTTCCAGTGGTCCATTCGTCTTTAATGGATTCCATTGTTTTTTCTATGCATCATCATGATATACCACTTTCTACTATAGACCCTCTTTGGGATCCATTCATGCCTTCACATGACATATTTGTGAGTACTTGTGGGGTATACCTTAACCTACATTCTATTTTGTACATGATTTGCCCATACCCAAAGATGAAAAATAGCATTAGAATCTTTTCCAATTTTTATTTTGACGTATGTAAGAATAATATTTCTTTTCCCATTTATATTTTGGCGTATGTAAGAATAATATATCTTTTATATCCTCCAAGCACCATTACACATGGCTTGATGTGTACACATGCAAATAAGGGAAGTTGAGAATGAAGACTATATTAAAACAACTATACTATTCAACTTCACTATTAAAAACACCCCCACACTATATTTTTAAACGCACGCTAGAATAAAAATCTCGACCCTTGGGAACGAGAGGTCACTTACAGGGATTCGCGTGGTAGAGCCGTGTGAAACTAGGGTCGTATAATGAGCCCAGAGATTGCAGAATGTATGCTCCTAATCGTTGTTCAGAAACAGAGATAAAACTTAAATGAAATGCATATATTAGTCCCTTGAACGCAGAGAGCACGCAAATTAGGCACGGATCTTAATGGCCGCAAACTTTAGGAACGATCCCTTCAATTTTCTTATTGCTGCTGTAGTTTCTTGTTGTTCAGTAGCTGCAAAAAATTCTTCAACATCTGGTAGGGGCTTCTCAATGTAATCTTGTTGAAAAGGCTAAGCTCTGATAGCATCTGAGAGTCGTCCTCGAATGGTGACTGAATGATGCCGCTTGCCTAAAATTAATGAGGGTAGATAGAATGGCGGACATGGATTAGAACTTTTAGCATATGACATATCCTTCATCAAATCCATTTGTTGCACCTTGTTTTAAATTTTAAATGGTATGATGGTAAAGGTGATCCATTATGATATGTACAGTATTTCTAATGGGAAGGGGTCATGGTTTTATTTACTAGCACCTGCATCCATAGGAGGTTCAAAGAATATGTCAATAGGAACAACCAACGAGTTTAGAAAATTTTCCGGTGTGAATTTTTCTTACAGCGTGAGACAATTGCGAGCACTATAATGCTCACATATAAAAGCCTATCAGCTAATTAGCACATGCTTTTATCATTTCCTTTGAGGATTTGGCTAGTGCTTTCATCAAACATTTTGATTGTAATACTAGGCCTAATATATTTCTCTCAACTCATGAAGTGCAAACAAAAGGAACAAGAGTGAGTTAAGGATTATATTTTTAGATTTCAAGCTTTGATCAATAATATGTTTTCTTCATTATGTGATGATGAGCTTCAACATATATCTATGAATGTTGACTTCTGATAAATATTGAAAGTCAAAATGTTTTCCATGCCTCATCACTCATTTTCAAATTTATGTGCTAGTGCATGTAAGTGTGAGCAAACGCCTTATTAGAAGATCCCCTTTTGTGTTAGCACATTCATAGCATTTCCCCCTTCTTCTATGAATTAACATTATTATCACATTAGAAGATGGGGGCAATGAGAAATTACTTAATGATATTATTTTGATTTTGAAACCAAGGCAAGAAGTTGCGATGTTTCAAATGCCTATCATTTCACCACAACCACAAGTTCAAAAGAAAGAATGGGTAAGAAGAGTAGTACATAATGTTACACCTATTGAACACATATTTTCACATAGCATGAAAAAATATCAAGAACCACATGTAATTGAAAAGGAAAGAAGAGAAAAAAGTAAAACAAGAGGACAAATTGGATGATGACTTTTGGAACAATGATGATCTAATGGATGTCACAACTAGAGGTTCCAAAGGTGGTACCTATGAAGAGATTTCTTACATGACATATGAGCATTACTATAGTATATATCTATACATACCTGTAGCTTGGATTTTATTTTTATTTCTACCTTTTTGATTCACATATTTGCTCTCATTTTGACCTTTTAGTTGATGCCTTGATTATTGTTCCTATCATACTCATTTCACCTTCTATATCTCTTTTTACATGATCGTCCTCTCCCACTTGGGTGGCATTTTTGGTTTCTCCTTTTTCTTCACTATTTGATTATGCCTTAATTTCTTTTACTTTTCCCTTTGTTTTGATTTCCCACTTGGGTTGCCCACTTGCTTTTTGTCTATCATTTTTTGTCCATGTTTATATTGCCTTTGCCTTAACACTTATGCACATGATCCATAGCTATTTCATTGTTATATCATGCTTCTTAGAGCTTACTTGTAGATTTCATATTACTATATCATGCTTCTTAGAGGTTACTTCTTGATTTCATATTGCTATATCATGCTTGCTAGAGCTCACATATTGTTCCACTTTGATTGCCATCATATTATACATTGATCTTACATTGACATACCATACTTATTAGAGTCTATACTTTGATCTTACATCAATACATCTTTCTTCCTAGAGCTTCATACATTGAGCTTATGCATTGACACATCTTACTCTATAGAGTTACATGTTGCATTTATATTTCCATATCATGCTTCTAGAGATTTACCTCTTGATCCTTCATTGTCATATTCCACTTCTAGAGTCACCTTTACTTTGGGGAGGCATCACACCTTCCCCCATGACACATTGAGCTTACTTTGCCATGCCTAAATTAATAGGAGTTCATCATGCTTTCCCCCTTACATATTATGCTTTCATTTTCACATCCTTACCTTGGGGGCATCATGCATTTCCCTTCATGCCTTATGTGATCCTACTGCCACATCTTTAGCATTTGCATTGGGGTCAACATGCTTTCCACTTTTCTATATTTCACACCTTCATGGTTACACCTTTACATTGGGGGCACCGGGCTAAGTGACCCCCTTCTATTATGTTAGGAGACATCATGCTTCCTTCTTTTTCCACATTGTGCCTACTATTGTTATATCTTGGATGCTTACCCCATCATTTTGACTTTATACCTAGTTGTGAGCCTTTGTCCCTTATCATGACTTTATGCCTTATTTTTGACCTTTGCCCATAGTTTCAATTCCATATCCTTATTTCTATTACCACTAGGTACCTAATGCCTTAACTATATCTTTGTGTGCTTATGCTCTTGGATGCCACATTAAGGGCATATGCTCATCCTAGTGCCTTTTATACTTATATAGGTGTTTTTGGCCATTAAGGGTTGCATCACCATTTTATTGCCCCTTCTAGGGGTAACCTTACTTTCCTTGATGCTATCTCCAACTCGTGTTTACACAATGCATTCTATACACGTATTGCATTAGATACTTATATGCTTACATGATTGGGTAAATGCACAACAATGTGTCACCCTTGTATAAAGACAAAGGAAAACAACTTTCAACTTTTAAACTTGAAGCCCTTGAAATCAATATACATGTTTTAAATTTTGAAATAATATAAACTAATTATATGAGACATTTCAATGTACTTTATAGTTGTATATTTTTTAGTTTTTAAAAATTAGTTTGGTATAGTTTTTTTTTGGAATATTGGCAGTGATATTTAATTATTGAAAAAAAAGGCCATAAAGTAAGGTTTATGGGACATCAAGAAATTTATAACAAAATTTATTTCTTTCTTCCCTTTTTCCCCTCATTGTGAACTTGATACTTTAGTGTAGTGAAAAAAAAGTGAATTTTGATAATGTTTTATAATAAATGTTGAAAGTCATGTCTTGAAAATAAAACTCCTTTATGTGACGTCAAACATTTTGGTCCATGTTTTGATAAAGGCAAAAGTGGGATTTTGAAAGGCCCAAAACCTTTTGAAAAAGATTAGCCAAATGATGAGAAGAACAAGTTCCACGAGGGGTGGAACCACCAAAAAGAAGCAAAAACACTAGCAGAAAATAGAAACTGGGCAAAAAGACAACACAAGGTCAACATAGAGAGAGACAAAGAACCAGACAATCAACAAAATAAACAAGCCTTAGTTAAGATCAGCAAACCTTTTGAGGCTAGAGGCTACTTGCCATTCATCCACTAGGAAATTAACTTGATCTTCAAAAGAGTTATCCAAAGAACACATTTCGAGGTCAATAACATTAGAATTCTAGGCAGATGTTTTTGGCCCAATTCTTTTTGCTACCCCCTCATTGATGATAATCTTATTTCTCTTATGCAATTCATTATGGAGGACAAACAAATGTGTGGCAGAGTTCTTGCTAATATTTTTGCTAAAGTTAATAATGTTAGAAAGATTATCATTCAAATCCTCATCTTTTCTGAAGCATTAAGATTGTTTTATCCATATCCTCCTAGTTTTAGAACATGATAGCAATATTCCCAACCTTCCCCCAAAGACCCTCATTAAAATGGACTTTGTCACTTGTGTTCTCCTTATTTAGTTGATACTCGATACCTTGAATCTTATTTCTAAGGGTGCCATATTTTTGGTGCTTGTTTATCATAAAATGAAAAGAAAAATATATTGGCTCAACTAAGACTTGCTCTTATAGTGTATTGAATTTTTTGAAAATTTGAAATTTACTATTTTTTGTTGTCAATGAAATCAACCTCAACTTTTAAGATAATGGCCCATTTGTTGTCAAAATTTAATAAGAAATAGTAAATAAAATATAAATATAAAAATATATATCTTTGGAGTTTTGTGCAATGAGATCTATGAAATGGGGTTTTTATTTTTCCAAAAAACACAATTTGCATGTGTATATGCTAGAAATCGGAATGCAAACAAGAACAAAAGAGACCCTATTCCAATCTCTACATAACTCAAGAAATAATCGCAATAATAAATAATGAAATCCAAAGCAAACAATAATGCAAGTTACCACACTATGATATTTATTCCTTGGTGTATTAATATGTGGATTGCTCTAAATGTAGCATAACCATGATTGCAAGTGGATGGATGATAGCTCAATGGATGTGAGGTGCTTCAATGAATGCTCAAAGCATTGGGAGATATGGATGCCAATGCTCAAAAATATGAAGGGTTTGTTCCACGATGGGCATATTTATAGCTCTAAAAGAAGATCGATCAATGGTGGAGTAAATTCAATGAAATCAATGGATGAGATGAATTGCGAAGACATGAAGCAATGTGCACACGACAAGTGTTCATGCAAAAAGTTGTTTTTGTAACATGTCCAGTTCTAAAACAAGTCTAAATATAGATATTTACCAAGAGATAAAACATACAAGGTAAAAATGATAGTAAAATTTTTCTTTTATTCATCCTTATAATCAAGTTACAACAAATTGCAAAATTTCTTGTCTTAATAATCAACATAAAACAAATATTAAAAGTACAAATATCTGCAATAGATAATCATTTACATAGCCTTTTAAAAACACAAGTCATAAAGGATTACTGCATCCGGATATCTGACATCTTTATCACAAGCCTTGGCATGTTTTCTGCTAGAGAGAGAGAGCATCTTCCTAACGCTTTTCCTCCAACTACAAACTGGCGGTCTCCCACATATCTTCCACATAGGAAGTGGCCCTACCTTTCATGAGGAATATAGACCAAAGGTGACCAATGGTAATTTTCCTTCCAAGTACATAGTGTTGTATCCTACATAACTCTATTAATCATACAACCCTAAATACCCTCTAGCTAAGTATGATTTTTTACAATAGGCTATGTAATCCAGATACGGTGAATCGACAATGCATGCAGAAAATGAATGCATTACTTTGGCCAAAGTTTCAATATCAATATACGTTCATAATGAACGTGGTCGTAATGTTCACCCACCCCAACTCGACTTGGATACTATCATATTCCTACAGTTTGACTTGGTCAACTTATATAGTCTTGACACTTCAATACTCTTGGTTTATCCAACGTAAGACAAGTTTGCACTAACTGTCAATATTTCATAGATCTTATGGTTTACCTTTTATTACGAGGATTCTCATTGCATTTTTGCAATACCCGACGTCCTAAGCTTGTTGATACTTAAGAAGCTAAGTCGATTTATAAAGACTACATAGTCATTTAAACAAGGTTTAGACATTTATAGGTTACAATAAAAATATACTTTGACTTGGGTAATAGATAATCCAATTAGGGAACTTGACTCTTCATATAATGACCTATATAGAAATAGCTATAAAAATTGTAACCAAAAAGGTACTTTCATTAAATTTACCATATTGGGTCAATCTAGGGTTTATTTTTCTTTTCCATGATAATGGAATATCAACCATGGAATCTAAAAAGAATAGTGTTAGCAAATCCTATTTGAGCATGTTTGAGAACTATAAAAAATCTATCTCAAACTTGATAATATTTTCCTAAGATAGGTTTACAAAGGAATAAGTGATTTCCAATGTCACAGAACTAGAGTATAAAAGCATACATATATATATTCGCAGCTTTAATAAAATAGAATGCAATAACTAGAGTAACTCCATGATGTATTTAAGTTCTACATTATCTCAATGGTATTGCTTACATTTGAAACCTATGGCAAAAGCATATAATCACTCATATTTAAAATATCTTTTACATGTTTTGTTGAAATAGAAGAACCCTTATGGTTTAATCATAACACATGATCTCATACCTATAATCATTTTCATTGTTCTCCTAACTATAACTAGTTAATGATTCCTTGCGGATAAAAAACTTAAGTTTAAAAAGACATCATAACTTATACAAGCTAAGACAAGCAATGCACTGCACTATGATGTCGACAATGTCATCAAGGAGTCGGCCATTTTAATAACTCATTTGGGTCAGCCACATAGAACAAAGTAGAGGCTCAAAATATGATCACAGACGTCAAATATAAATGCATACATATATTACACTAATCTAAGACATCGAATCAACAAAGAGAGAGATGAACTTGGCTGGATAATGAGATAGAATCCTTCGACAAACTTGCCAGCAATTAGCTCTTTCTCCTTCCTCTACCTGCGGTTCCAACTCTTTCCCACGGTCTATCTCTACAGTTCGTTTGTTACTGCATTTGTTAAAGACTCTAAACCCACTAACTAAGACTCACAGTCTTCTTCCTATTCCTGTAGACTCTACTTCTCCTTCTTCTATATTCCCTCAGCATCATTTTTCTTCCTACTCACACCTGAACTCTAATTCTCCTGCCTCTAAATTATCTCTACGTGCCTATCAACTCCCAGCCTGCTGTCTTAAGGAGACCCACGACTCAATTATGAGTCACCACTTCCTTTGCCACCATTCACCGATTACTAAGGAGCCACCACTATACGGTTTAAAATGACTCCCATAAACTTCAAAGTGAGTTTTAATCAGAGATAATGCGAATGAGTTGATCATCTATGATGTGGAAACATTCGTGGTATATCATACCACTCATCCATCATGAAGTCGATGTCCTATGAACACATTTGAGATCTCATTAAAAACAAAACTAACAATTGCAAAACCCACTATGGTAAAGCTGTGAACTAAACTCCAATTAAATTGCTAACAATCAACGACTGTTAATCAACAAGAAGTCAGGCCAGTAATAAGTGGAAAATATGGAGAATGCAACGCCACTCTCATGCATGAAGGCCGACACCCTACAAAAACATAAATGTAGATAATCAAATTATCTCATGGGTTGAAATCCACTACGTCTATGGTTGTTAAAAAAACTCCTCCTTAAGCACCCAACTTGACCACTTATTAAATGGTTAATAAGGCCACATCCTCATTGTGGACTTCTTCTTCGGATTAGCATAAACAATGAGAAGGGATGAATGAGGTAGTAATTGCCTCTTAAGGATAAAGATTTCTCCCTCGATATATATATATATATATATATATATATATAAAGAAAAGGATAGATAAATATGAATAAAGAGAAGGTGGTGGATATAATTTGACGACCATCTCCAATGGACACTATAACTTTACGTGACATTATGACCAAAGTATGACGAGAATACTATCAATAGCATTAATAAAGATGCTTTTACGTAACTTACACATGTAACGTGCTTGGGTCAAGCTAGTCTCCCCCACACGATCACACACTAAATCAAGTCATTTTTGTCTTGCCAAGAATATATGCCTGACGTTTAAATCACAATAATTTGACCATCTATATTTTAATGACATAAACACAACTATTTGCGACGTGGTCGAAGTAAGATCGCGTTAGTCATAAATGGCTAACGTTCTATCAGAAGACATCATTTTTTTCACGAATGACAAGGTCGACACACACGACTAACCCAGAAAGGAATCTAAAAGATATCGAGAACTTGTCGAATAGATCCAAGAGTTAAACTGACAAAACATGACTTACCTCAATCGACATTGAGTTCACAATTTGTTAAACACTTATACTCATTTGGCAAATGAACACTCGTAACCCAAGGTCTATTCTCCTCTCCTCAAAAGATACTCTCTCTTTTCTCGGAGAGTCATCTGTTGGTTTTTTCCTAGACTGGATGCTTATTCCCAGATTTCCCTACAAGGTAGCCATCAATGATCAACAGGATCTCTAGGCCAGGGGCCAACAGTGTAGGAGATAGACTCTATATTTTATCTCCTCTTCTTCTTCAGGCTCTGCAAAACCTAGGGGGTATTCCCTACTCAACATCCATGAGGATATACATACAAGGCTGGGATGCTGACAGAAAGCAGATAAGTCCTCCTGTAAGTAGACCAAAACTGTAAGATAAGAGCAAAGGGGCTAGCTTTGGGCCTATTTGCAGTTGTAGACAGAGGACTTGGATCCTAAAACTAATTCTACTGTCCTAATGGTTGTTTTAGAGTTTGATTTTGATTTTAAGTTTGGATGCAAAGCTGGACATGGTTGTAACACAAACACAAAGCAAGATTGGTGCCTATCCAGGGCCTGGAGTCAGTAGACATACACCTGTGAATGATATGCATGAACAACTAAAATTGGTTTTCAGGGGGATACATATGATACCTGCCTTACAGATATCTCCCAATACAGAGTGTTAAGCTATCTATACTTATGGCATCCCTATTACAGTATACCCTTCCCAATGTTCAATCTGAAAACAGTTTAATCTACCCCTTGAGCAGAAGTTAAAAGATCAGACATTCAACATAGGAATTCTATGTTCTAGAATCTTAGACATTCCTTGAATACCTAGACTCAGAAGAAAGATACATGCAAAGTTGGAGACAAAATTAGCATAACACATGCAAACATAGCATTATTCATATAAAATTAACCATGAAATCAGTGGATTCATGCAAAAACATACAACAGGAGATACATAAACTCACAAGTTTTGCTGCACAGAGCAACCAAATCAGCTGTATTGTATTACAGAGCCAAATGTTCAACTTTCAACAACCAAAACAATGGTAACACAGTCTTCTTATATCAGCCAAAAAGTGTACCACAACAATTAATTACAAGGCTTTTACAAAAATCTGTCAGATACAGATCCTTCAAAGGAATGGCGCTCAAAATTTATTGCTGCAGAGATAGAAAGTAGACAATGGTGGCCTCGAGCCCTGTGCCACCATCTGGAAGTCCTCATGCCAAAAATCAGGTACATGACTGTTCAACAACTCGCCCATGCCCCTGTTACAGTCGCTATTGATGGCTCAACCACCCGCGGCCACTTGAAAACCGTCGTAGCACTTCAAAAAAGAAATTCCCGCCAAAACGCGTTCTATCGTAGTTTCAAATTATACAGGGAGATTAGTCCCACATGCACGGTGAGGAGACTACCTTAGTAGTTTAAAAGCATAGTCACTTGCATAATAGGTGTCGAGCGCTTTTGCCACGCTCGACACATGCTCCTTCACCCAAAGCCCATCGTTGAGATCAACACCATCGGCCAAGCCCACGAATCTCCTGCCGACCTCAATTGTCCTGCCGACCGCTACATTACAATCCCCTCCATCGGCCAGAGATACACCATCAGGCCAACTCTCCAGATCTCCACCGATAGTATGAGTCTCTCCAATGACTAGCTCGCACCCCGTTAGCAGTTACCATCCTACCACCATCGGCCGGACCAATATCGTCAGCCAAGTAAAAAACCCCTCGGCTGACACAGCCAATCACGCCGATGAACAACTCCTGAAAGCCTCCAACATCCCCATTGGCCAGAGAAGAACCATCGGCCTAGCCAAAAGCTCCTTCACCGACAGACCAACTCTCACCGATGACCACTCCAAATCCTCATCGGCCTGACACTACCCCATCGGCGAACCCTCCAACTGCTAACCTGATAAGCAACCTTACTCTGATGGCATTCCCCATCGGGGTGACTTCCTTCCATCGGCAAACCATAAAAGACTGCTGCCGATAGAACAACTCCCACCGATAACATATCGGCTTCCCCCTTCATCGGTCAGACCCTCCACTGTCGGCCCATCACAATCCATCCTAGCCGACAACACAAGTCACGCTGAAGACCACCTCCGTCGGTGTGACTTACACCGTCGGAGCAACCAAAATCTTCCCAGCCGATCACAATAGTCTCGCCGATGCACCAACGAGCTACACTCTGCTCCTCCATCGGCCAGACACACACCAACGACTCCTCATTGGCCAAACCTCCCATCGTCGGCATAACTCAAAACACTTAGGCCGACAATACAGCCCTTGCCGATAACATATCCATCGGCCAAACATTGTATATCGGTGAACCCTCCAACGGTTAGCCCGATAGTCCATGTGACACTGAAACCAACCTTGCAAACCGCTAACCTTCCATCGGCCAGAGGCAAACCGTCGGGCCAACACTCCACCGTCCACCCGATGATGAACGTTACGCTGATAAGACCAAAATCATAAGGCTTTGAACCATTGAACCCTGAACCAGTTTAACCCGATGGTTCAAAAGAGAAGTTCAACCAAGAAGTTCAATGCCGATAACACAGATGAACAAAGAATTCACTAACGGGAAAAGATGGAGCCTAAGCCCATGAACTGTTGAACCTTGAACCAAAAGGGTTCAACGCGATGGTTCAAAATGATGGTTCAAGCAAAATCTGAGTACCCAAAAAGAAGTTTCGCCGATAGAGAAAATCACAGCGATGAACAAGGAAACTTAGGGCCCAAAAAGGAAAAAACCCTCCAACATCCTACGCTCAGATCCAGACCAAAATTAGTGCTAACACTCATCAACAATCTGTAATCTTGTATAAAACTTGCAATTAACAAATTATGATCAGTGCATCATTAGTCCTTCATAAATCTCATAAACAATAAACCAAATTCACATAATACAAATTATTTAATCAATACAACATATGCATTGCCCTTAATTACATAACTGATATTCAATAGAATCTATGTTTTCCATGACATTAATCCAAACATCAAATATTTATCAAATAGATTCACTTATGTCCATGTAAAAGTAAAAAGTAAGAACAAGTCAAAATTAGGGATGTAACATATCTCTCCCCTAAAGAGTCATCGTCCTCGATGATTTAAAGTATCAAAATGTAACTTAAAGCAAGTTTATTGTTTAACTAGTAAAAGCATTAAATAAATGAGGAAACTTCTGATAAAATTCATGGTAGTCCTCCCATGTGGCATTTTCCTTAGCATATTCTTGCACTGCAAAACTTCTATGTTACGCAAGCGAAGCTTGTGTGTTTCGAGCACTTTGAGAGGCTCGATCGTGACCACCCTTGGGTCCTACATCTATAATGAATTCCAATTTAGAATATGATTATCACCTGAAGTATACTTCTTTAAATAGGAAACATGAAAAACATTGTGCATTCTGGACAAGGCTGGTGGTAGAGCAATTCTGTAGGCAACTGGATTGACCACTTTGAGTACATCAAAGGGTCCCACGTAACGAGGAGCTAGTTTGAAAGACTTCCCAAATTTTATAGAACTTTTCTGAGGTTTAACCCTCAAGAGAACTTTCTCTCCAACAGAGAACGGTCTTGGTATACGCTTTGTATCTGTGTAGCTTTTCTGTCTATCATTGGCTTCTGCCAATCTTTTTATGATTAGCTTAACCTTTTCTTCCATTTTAGCCAGCATTTCTGGTCCAATACTAACCTATCTTCTAGCTTATCCCAGCTTATAGGAGTTTGGCATCTTCTTCCATACAATGCTTCAAATGGCACCATCTTAATAGCAGAATGATAGGAATTGTTGTAAGCAAATTCCACATGTGGTAAGTATTCTTCCCACTTATATTGCTGATCCATGCAATACATTCGCAACAAATCTTCCAAAACCTAGTTAACTCTCTCAGTGTGTCCATCGGTTTTAGGATGATAAGATGTACTCACATTGAGTTTAGTCCCTAGCGCAAAGATCAAGGTTTGCCAAAACCTTGATGTTATACACGCATCTCTATCCGAGATAATCTTTTCAGGAAAACCATGTAATCTAAACACTTCCTGAACAAATTTGTGGGCTAACACTGGTGCTCCATCTGATAAATTTCCTAGTATGAAATGTGCTACCTTTGTAAGTTTATCAACCACAACTAAAATGACATCATGTCTATTCCTAGACATAGGAAGACCCTGAACAAAATCCATACTTATGACTTGCCATTTCCATTCTGGTACATCATGTGGGTACAATAGTCCTGCTGGGTGTTGATGTTCTGCTTTTACCCTCTAGCACTCCAAACAACTTGCTACAAATCTTGCAGCATCATTCTTCATTCCTTTCCATAAATAAAGTGGTTTAACATCCGCTAGAAGTTTGGTTACTCCTGGATGTCTGGAGTATGGTACGATATGAACTTCTTTCCATACTAGATTTCTTAATTTAGCTGAATTAGGAACATACATTCTACCTCTATACCTCAATAGTCCATCAGACTCAAATAGAAACCCATCATACCTTGGGTCTTTAGGATTAGCCTCCAGAGCTTGCTTTACCTGCTCATAATATTTATCACCAGACAAATTTTGCAACACTAAATCTTTGAAGTTTCCATGTATAGAGACAATTGAAGAAATATGTCTTCTCTGACTCAAGGCATCAGCCACTCTGTTTTATTTTCCTTTGATATAGCTTATCTCAAAATCATAGTCAAATATCAATTCTAACCATGTCCTTTATCAAGCATTCAGATGTGGTTGAGAGAAAATATACCTAAGACTTTGATGATTTGACTTAAGTACAAAGGTTTTTCCTAACAAATAGTGCCTCCACATTTGCAAAACATGAGTAACTGCTACTAATTCCAGATCATGTGGTGCATAATTTGTCTCATAAGATTTCAATTTGCTAGACTCATATGCTATCACTCTGCCATCTTGCATAAGCACTCCCCCTAATCCCTCTCCCGAGGCATCAGTAATTACCTCAAATTGTCCTTCGGGGTCAGGAACCTTCAAAATTGGAGCCGATGTTAAATTTTCCTTTAAAAGATCAAATGCCTCCTAACATTTGTCTGTCCATTTAAATTGCTTCCCTTTTCTTTGCAAGGAAGTGATTGGACTAGCAATACTAGAGAAAATTAGAACAAACTTTCTATAATAACCAACCAAACCCATGAAGCTACGCACTTCATGCACATTCATGGGTACAAGCCAGTCTAGAATAGCTTTGATTTTTGCAGGATCAATAGATATTCCATCTGCAGATATAATATGTCCTAGATACTGAATCTCCTTCTAGAAGAATGAACACTTAGAAAGTTTTCCATATAATTTATTTTCTCTTAACCATTGTAGAACCAATTACAAATGTCGATGATGTTCTTCATTCTTAGAGTAAATAAGTATATCATCCAGAAAGACTAGAACAAACTTGTCTAAACAATCTCTAAATACACTGTTCCTGAGATTCACGAATGCAGCAGAGCATTCATCAAACCAAATGGCAACACTGTGAACTCATAGTGCCCATATCTGGTTCTAAAGTTGTTTTGTGGATATCCTCTTCTTTCAACCTCAACTAATGATACCCTGATTGCAAATCAAATTTTGAAACACTGCAACTCCACACATTTGATCAAAGAGATCATCAATACGTGGCAAAGGATATTTGTTCTTTACCATTGCTTTATTGAGCATACGATAATCAATACATAAATGAAGAGTTCCATCCTTCTTGACAAAAATAACTGGAGCACCCCATGGTGAAAGGAGCACCCCATGGTGAAATAATGGGTCTGATCAAACCTTTTGCCAACAATTCTTACAATTGGGCTTTCAATTCCATTAACTCCATAGTTGTCATATGGTACCTGGTGCTTTTGATATAGGCTCAGATCCTAGTTTAATATCAATTGCAAAATCAAAAACCCTCTTTGGAGGCAGTCCTAGAAATTCTTCTAGAAAAACATCTTGAAAATCCTGAAGAAAGGGATACTTTTCTTCAAAAGATAAACTAGGCCTTTCAAGCCCTTCCTCCACTTGTTCCATTTTAACTACAAATAACTTAAAACCTTTTCATCTAACCCTTTTCAATTGCTTAGTAGAGATAGGTCTAATATTAAGTTCTCTTTGAATTCCTTGAAATTGATCTGATTTCCCAAGTCATCTAAGCATTCAACTATTTTTGAAATATAGTCAACCTTAGCTCTATGCTTCCATAACCAACTCATTCCTAAGATTACAGCATAGGAACCTAAGGGGGCCACATACAGGTTTACTTCCATTGAGAAACTTGAGAGATCAATCTTGGCCTCAAACAAACATTGCTCTACCTGAGCCTTGGATTGGTTAGTATATTCTACTGACCAAGGTTTAGACATGTACCCTACTTTTCTAGGAAACGTATTCAAAATTCTAAGAGAAACAAAGTTTTCAGTGGCTCCTGCATCAATTAAAATAGATATAGGGACTCCAAGCAAGGTACCTGTCATCTCAATGGGTGTGATTTGATACTCTACTTGACGATTGTCGAGAGCTGCATGAATTGTTCGCTGGAAAGCTGCTTGTTGAGTAGGTAGTGCAGTACCTCTTTGTTGACCATTTTGGTTCTTGTTTGAACAACAATTAGCATAATGGTCACCCCCACAAGTAAAGCATCCTCCTATGGGTCCTCTCTTTTATGAAGTCTTTCCATTGTTATCCTCATTTCTTTTGAAATTACCATTCTTTTTCTCATTTCCAGGTCCACTCTTGTTCTTCTGAGTTCCTTTTTCATTTCTTTTATTCTCACAGCTCTTATCATTTCTTCTTTTGAATTGTTGGGTAGTAAGAGTTATGTTAAATCTCTTGCGATTTCTATCGCGATAGGCCAAGATAGATTTCAGCTTCTGTTCTTGCTTGATTATCTTTTCGTACACTTGATCCATTGTTGTGGGACCATGCACGTCCACCTCTCCACCAATTTGAACATTTAAACCCATGATGAACTTTCTGATTCTGAATCTCTCATCTTTCTGATACTGGGGCACATATTTCAGAAGACGGGTGAATTTTTCCCCATATTCAACCACTGACATGTCTCCTTGACAGAGATTTTAAAAATCAGTCAATTTTTGATTAAATATAGTTGTGGCAGCCACCTTTTGCAAAAGAGTTCCACGAACTCGTCCCAAGTTAGTCTTAAAGAACTTAAATTCAGTTCCATCTTCTTATTCATCCACCACGTGGATGCTTCTCCTACCAATTGGAAAGCTCCCCAAATTGCCTTGGTTACTTCTGAGTAATTTCTTATCTCAAAATATTTCTCCATTTCCGTCAACCAAGCTTTAGTTGCATCTCCAATCACTTTTCCATCAAATTTTGGCAGAGTGACCTTCTTCATATCCTTAGAAATTTCTAAGGTCAGCCAATCCCTTGCTTCCTTTTGAAGTTTCGTACTCCTACTTTGCTCTTCGTGATTCTCTCCACATTCTTCACGAGAATTTTCACTTCCTCCCTCAACATTCCCTTGATCATCTACCTTCTTTTCCAAATCGCCAAGTCTTTTCTTAGTTTCCTCGAGCATGGTTATGATCTGATTTGATTTATTATTTGATAGGTGGTTTTCCTCTTGACTTCCTCCCTGGTTAGTTCTTGTCCGAACCATATCTGTCATTTTTCTCACACCTGAGAATATTGAGTTGTCTATTAGATCATGATTTTAATGCATCCCATTAAATCAAAACATAATAAACTCAAATCAAACAATAGTTTGGTACAAAAACAATTTTTATTTATATCATTTCAGGAGTAAAAGAACATCCTTTATTAATACAAGAAATGACTCAAAGGTCATGCTCAAGAGGGGTATATCCTTCAGATTCATTTTTAGATACATAATCATGAGGTATATAACCTTCTGACTCACTATCAGACCTAACTTCTATGATCTCAGTAGATGGGGGTATGTGAGGATCTCACCTAACCATAGTTGTATCATCTTCAGACATATATGCTATGATTCTGGCTTTCAGGAAACGCTTACTCCCATTAATTGACTTTCTAGCAGTCTTCTTAAGACATACCATCCTAGCACAAGAAATTTTAAACATTAGCTAAACGCATAATGTTGGCTACAGGTTAGCATAGTGGACTCATAAGCCCTAGTGCTGAACTTGGTAGCTCTAATATCATATGTAACATCCAAGTTCTAAAACAAGTCTAAACATAGATATTTACCAAGAGATAAAACATACAACGTAAAAATGATAGTAAAATTTTTCTTTTATTCATCCTTATAATCAAGTTACAACAAACTGCAAAATTTCTTTTCTTAATAATCAACATAATACAAATATGACATATTGTCTTTTACAAGTACAAATATCTGCAATAGATAATCATTTACATAGCCTTTTAAAAACACAAGTCACAAAGGATTACTGCATCTAGATATCTGACATCTTTATCAGAAGCCTCGGTATGTTTTCTGCTAGAGAGAGAGAGCATCTTCCTAGTGCTTTTCCTCCAACCACAAACTGGTGGTCTCCCACACATCTTCCACATAGGAAGTGGCCCTACCCTTCACGAGGAATATAGACCAAAGGTGACCAGTGGTAATTTGCCTTCCGAGTACATAGTGTTGTATCCTACATAACTCTATTAATCATACAACCCTAGATACCCTCTTGCTAAGTATGATTTTTACAACAAGCTATGCAATCCAGATACGATGAACTGACAATGCATGAAGAAAACAAATGCATTACTTTGGCCAAAGTTTCAATATAAATATACGTTTGTAATGAACGTGGTTGTAATGTTCACCCACCCCAACTTGACTTGGATACTATCATATTCCTACAGTTTGACTTAGTCAACTTATATAGTCTTGACACTTCAATACTCTTGGTTTATCCAACATAAGACAAGTTTGCACTAACTGTCAATATTCCATAGATCTTATGGTTTACCTTTTATTATGAGGATTCTCATTACATTTTTACAATACCTGAGGTCCTAAGCTTGTCGATACTTAAGGGCCTAAGTCAATTTATAACGACTACATAGTCATTTAAACAAGGTTTAGACATTTATAGGTTACAATAAAAATATACTTTGACGTAGGTAATAGATAATCCAATTAGGGCACTTGACTCTTCATATAATGACCTATATAGAAATAGTTATAAAAATTGTAACCAAAAAGGTACTTTCATTAAATTTACCATATTGAGTCAATCTAGGGTTTGTTTTTCTTTTCCATGATAATGGAATATAAACCATCAAATCTAAAAAGAATAGTGTTATCAAATCCTATTTGAGCATGTTTGAGAACTATAAAAAATCTATCTCAAACTTGATAATATTTTCCTAAGATAGGTTTACAAAGGAATAAGTGATTTCCAATGTCACAAAACTAGAGTATAAAAGCATACGTATATATATTCACTACTTTAATAAAATAGAATGCAATAACCAGAGTAACTCCACGATGTATAAGTTCTACGTTATCTCAATGGTATTGCTTACATTTGAAACCTACGGCAAAAGCATATAATCACTCATATTTAAAATATCTTCTACATGTTTTGTTGAAATAGAAGAACCCTTATGGTTTAATCATAACACATGATCTCATTCCTATAATCATTTTCATTGTTCTCCTAAATATAACTAGTTAATGATTCCTTGTGGATAAAAACTTAAGTTTAAAAAGACATCATAACTTATACAAGCTAAGACAAGCAATGCACTGCACTATGATGTCGACAATGTCATCAAGGAGTCGACCATTTTAATAACCCATTTGGGTCGACCACATAGAACAGAGTAGAGGCTCAAAATATGATCGCAGACCTCAAATATAAATGCATATAAATATTACACTAATCTGAGACATCGAATCAACAAAGAGAGAGATGAACCTGGCTGGATAATTAGATAGAATCCTTCGACAAACTTGCTAGCAAATAGCTCTTTCTCCTTCCTCTACCTGTGGTTCCAACTCTTTCCCACAGTCTATCTCTGTAATTCACTTTTTACTGCACTTGTTAAAGACTCTAAACCCATTAACTGAGACTCACAATCTTCTTCCTATTCCTGCAGACTCTACTTCTCCTTCTATATTCCCTCGGCGTCATTTTTCTTCCTACTCACACCTAAACTCTAATTCTCCTACCTTTGAATTATCTTTGTGTGCCTATCAACTCCTAGCCTGCCATCTTAAGGAGACCCATGAATCAATTATGAGTCACCACTTCCTTCGCCACCATTCACCGATTACTAAGGAGCCACCACTATACGGTTTAAAACGACTCCCTTAAACTTTGAAGTGAGCTTTAATCAGAGATAATGCGAATGAGTCGATCATCTATAACGTTGAAACATTCATGGTATATCATACCACTTATCCATCATGAAGTCGATGTTCTATGAACACAGTTGAGAGCTCATTAAAAACAAAACTAATAGTTGCAAAACCCACTAGGGTAAAGCTGCGAACTACACTCCAATTAAACTGCTAACAATCAACGATTGTTAATCAACAAGAAGTCAGATAAGTGGAAAATACAGAGAATACAATGCCACTCACACGCATGAAGGCCAATACCCTACATAAACATAACTGTAGATAATCAAATTATCTCATGAGTTGAAATCCACTACGTTTGTGGTTGTTAAAAAAACTCCTCCTTAAGCGCCCAACTCGACCACTTATTAAATGGAACTAATAAGGCTACGTCCTCATTGTGGACTTCTTCTTCAGATTAGCATAAACAATGAGAAGGGATGAATGAGGTAGTAATTACCTCTTAAGGATAAAGATTTCTCCCTCAATATATATATATATAAAAAGAAAAGGATAGATAAATATGAATAAAGAGAAGGTGGTGGATATAATTTGACAACCATCTCCAATGGATAGTATAACTTTACATGACATTGTGACCAAAGTATGACGAGAATACTATCAAAGGCATTAATAAAGATGCTTTTACGTAACTTACGCATGTAACGTGCTTGGATCGAGCTAGTCTCCCCCGCACGATCACACACTAAATCAACTCATTTTTGTCTTGCTAAGATTATATATCTGACATTTAAATGACAATAATTTGACCATCTATATTTTAACGATGTAAACACAACTATTTGCGATGTGGTCAAAATAGGATCGCGTTAGTCATAAACAACTAACATTCTATTTAGAAGACGTCATTTTTTTTTCACAAATGACAAGGTCGACACACATGACTAACCCAGAAAGGAATCTAAAAGATATCGACAACTTGTCAAATAGATCTAAGAGTTAAACTAACAAAACATGACTTACCTCAATCGACATTGAGTTCACAATTTGTTAAACACTTATACTCATTTGGCAAATGAACACTCGTAACCCAAGGTCTATTCTCCTCTCCTCAGAAGATACTCTCTCTCTCTTTTCTCAGAGATTCATCAGCAATCTGTAATCCTATATAAAACTTGCAATTAACATATTATGATTAGTTCATCATTAGTCCTTCTGTTTAGTGGAAAATTTGGTAGTTTTGTCTCAACTAGGTTAAGTACTACTATTTTACCAAACTAAACATTGGGGGGACAAGGATTGAGTATGAGGTCAATCTATGAGTGGCTTGTCTACCCCTTATGCTCACGATATCTGATTTCAAGAGCCTAATCTTTTGTTAAGTGTTTTGCTCATAAACCAAGAAAACCCTAATTATGCCTTAAATCAGAGATATTCAGAAATTAATAATGAAACATGCAAGACTAATCATAGAAATGTAGAGAAAGAGTTTCAGAGACTGTGCACCCAGATTTTGAGGGCTGACTGGACTAGGGCACCCGCTCCTTAGTCCCGAAAGTTCCTGAAACTAGAAATCTTCTCCACATGCTATCTGACACTTCCAAATGGCTTCCAGATCCCATAAATTGCCCCCAGTTGGACTAGGGCGCCTGCTCTTTAGTCCCACAAGTGTCAGAATCTGAAAACTCAAAAGTCTGTGACGACTGTACCCACAATATCCTCCTTTCTGTAGCTTCTTTCTGCCATAACCTACAAAATATGATTTGCACCTACAAAAGAAGGAGATAGATGTTGCGGCTATATAGGAGCTTGCCTCGGTCAAGCCCTGTCTTTGGTATTTCTACCTCAACAATAGCCAGAAATAAAGATTTACAGAAGTGTGTGTAAACCTAACAATGTGTATGCAAAAATATCAAACCCTAGATGTCTCAATCAAGGGAAGATCAACAACTTGCTTTGAATCAATAAACACATACATCTTCACCTAAAGGAGATGAAAACAAATGAAGACTTGCATGAACAAAAAGGCGAATCAGCAATGTCTGCAGAGGATATCCAAGCTCGATGTTGGAGGCTTCAACCCTTCTCCCAATCATACAAAGGGTGTACAAACCCTAGGAAGAGCAAGATAGTCTCAAGATCTTGATTCCTAATCTCCATCCATTGTCTCCATGATAGCAAATACAAAACACTTTCAAGAGCTTCAACAAGTCACTGATCTTCAATGGTAATTTTAGCAGAGTTTTGGCATCAAGCTTGCATATGAATTCTGTGTGATAAAATGATTTTCAAATGTCTTTTTATATCTAGCTTTAGGGAAATTCAAATTTTGAAATAACGTCTCAATATTGCGTGAAAACTGAGAATTTGAAAACAGAATCCCGAGACATACGGCGAGAGTCGACACCCCGCCAAAATTTAAAATCCCAAGAAACAGGGGAGGACTAGGGCATGGGTGCCCAAGTCCAAGCCCCCAATTTCCACTCAGATCTGCTTTTTGGGGGTCCCAGGGACTTATAATTCAAACTCCCTTTTTTGGTTCCATCAAAAGGTTACCTCAAAAAGTTAACATTTTGCAACTAGACTTAGTCAATCAGGGTTTCAGGAAGGTCAGAAAGAGAAAGGTTGAGAGGTCACCTAAATCAAGGAGCTAAACCAAGGGAAATTGTACCATATCATGCAGGAGGACAATTTCTGACATTACACCTTCATAAATCTCATAAACAATAAACCAAATTCACATAATACACATTATTTAATCAATACAACATATGCATTGCCCTTAATTACATAACTGATATTCAATAGAATCTATGTTTTCCATGACATTAATCCAAACATCAAATATTTATCAAATAGATTCACTTATGTCCATGTAAAAGTAAAAAGTAAGAACAAGCCAAAATTAGGGATGTAACAATTTTATTGAGTTAATTGCTTTGTTGACTAAAGATATGATTGATTTCATAAAAATAGAGTGTTTTTTCTATTTTATGAATTGATTGATAAAAACAATGATTTAAAGCCAATTAACCCAACTCTCGATTTGCTTTTTGACATGCTATGAATAAAATTAAATAATAAATTATTTAATTTGTGTGCATGGAGGAAAATGATATTTTTAAAGGATTTGAGAAAATAAATAGAAATTAAATAAATAAATTTATTTAATTAATGTGCAAAATAGAAGAATAATATGATAATATGATGAAATTAATTAAATAAATAGGATTTATTCAATTAATGTTGGATTTATGCGAATTAGAAGAAATTGATGAAATCAATTAAATAATTAAGTTATTTAATTAATGTTGGATGAAGGTGATTTAGAAGAATTTGATGAGATTAATTAAATAATTAATGTTGGATGAAGGTGAATTAGAAGAATTTATGTATGCAAGGTGAGTAATGCAATGGTCATTTTTTAGTGTCTACATTTTGCCCCTCTTTGAGACAATGTGTTTCACAGCATTGTTTCAAAGAAAAATACTGATAATATGTGATTGACAACTATGCCCCAGTGTAACTGGTGATAGGATGTAGGATGCCCCCTCGAGAGGAAAACCAGGGAAATCAAAGGACTGGGTTGACTCGCGACAAGAAGACATGGCTAACATGAAGAAAATGAGGTCATGGGAGGGAGGAAATTAGGGCTGGGAGGCTATAAGTAGGGCCCAAGGGTCACTTTCAAATCATTTGCATCCTCAAAGTTTCAGATTCTCGTCTTCTAGTACATTAGAGAGTTTCAGAGCTTAGCACAGACTAGATTGCAAATATGGTAGGCATCCCACGAGCAGATCATCGTGTAGAGAGAGTTAGGACACATGACCAACTAGCAAGAGCACTAGGAGTGGTAAGTACCCATAATTGAGTCATTAATTGCAATTAATAGGGTCATTAATGAGAGTAGGTTGTAGTTGTGACAAAAAAGTAGTCAGTAGGCTAGAGCTATACTTTTGGCAAAAATTGTGGCGCTTCTAGAAAAGGGAGTCGCTTATGGCATGCGCAATGGTGCATTTGGCTGAAATTTTGTGTTTTTTGCTATTTTTAGCAATTTAGAAAAGGTTCTCTTTTGGTTGATAAAAACATGCTTTTGGCCGACAGAGTTGCACTTTTGGAAAAAAAATGTTCGCCTATGGTCGATAGATCTGTGCTTTTGGCTAGGTTTTAGGGTTTAGATACTTAGCATTTTAGGGTTCACTTTTGGCATGCAGAAGTGTGCTTTTAGCGGACAGAACTGCGCTTTTGGCTAAAATGTTGGCACTTTTGGCTAGAAAAAGTGTGCTTATGGTTTTTAGGGCCACTTTTGGCTTTTAATGCAGAAAGTTAGGTATTTTTTAGAAGTTGACAAGTGAAACACTATGGATGTAGATTGTTCTTCCCTTGCTGATGTCTCGGGAGAGACACCCAGTGATGCTGGCGCTAATAGTAGACTTGGACGAGGATGAGGATCTATTTTTGGAGGTAATGGGCCTTTGGCACATGGCACAAATGACCCCGATGCGAGCTCACTGAGTGATGATGACAACATTAGTGGAGAGATGGCACAGTGAGCATAGCTCATTCCATCTACCGACGAGTGAGATCACGATCACCCTAAAGGATGTCTGGAGGATCCTTCAGATCCTGATCTATGGTGCCAAGATTGACTACGACACTGATGACACGTGATCTCAATATTGAGGATCATGAGATAGGCACAAGGCACATGTGATACTTGTTTGATAGGATTTAGCTGGTGGTGACCAGGTTGATTGGTAGGGTCCTAGTTCTTGATAGGTGATCACGTAGATTTTCTATTAGTTGGGGCCCAGTTTTAGAGGGCATGTTCACTTATGGAACTAGATATGCATGGGGACCTTGTGTGTTGGGGTAGTTATATCATGACATGCACCAGGTTGTTTCTATATTTGGCTCCAGCTTAGCAGGAGGGGTTACACTATTGCATGTGTGGGCCTGGGAGCACATAGCAGTCACTAGGCCTATCTCCCCATGACAGACACGGGTCAGGAAACCTATTGTTTACTTGTATGACCATGCAGTTTTGCAGAGGCAGCTCAGGGAGCTAACTTATTAGAGGCATATTTTGACGAGATGGACACTGTCATCTGGCGTCCCTAGAGAGATTGTGAGATTTGGGAGGATGATGTACTGTCGGCAAGGTCAATTATTTGGTAGGAGTGTATATTTCATAGAGAGATACTTGCTAGAGAGAGTTTTGAGGCAGTTTGGAAAACTACAGCATGTTCCTATTGGAGAGGTGTTTTTTACTAGGACATGGCGAGACATACATGATTAGGGTGTAGAGGTGGTTGTGGCTACAATGCTCACCGAGTTTGATGCACTTGCACCAGTAGCTTGGGACCCTATTGGTGGAGGAGCAAATCCTAGGACGATGCTGAAGTATGATGCCTATTGACTTATTGCTAGGCCTACTAGACTGACCATCTCAAGAGTAGTTAGGGAGTAGGATCAACAAGTAGGAGAGCTAGCAAGTAGAGGATTGGAGGCTAGACCACGCAGGGCTAGGAGGCAGAGGGTTGCGATGGTAGTGGAGGCAGTACAACAAGATGTCCTTAGGAGTCATGGGTAGCATGATGTAGAGATGGGGGAGGCAGAGCAGTAGGATGCCCTGGTGGTAGAGACCGAGACAAAGAGATTACAGAGACTCCTGTAGGCTGAGACCCTCAGGAAGACACGACTAGAGTTTTGATTGATTCCATGCCGTCAGTAGAGAGATACTGCCAGGGCAGAGTTGAGGTAGGCTAGAACAACCTCCCAGGGATAGGTATAGGCACAGGCATAGATTCCTGACTCAGCAGAGCTACCTTGTATCAAAACAGAGTGTGATGGAGCTATAACTATGAGGTTGAGGGCTGATTAGTCATCCCTTCAAAGGATGACTTCAAGAGAGACACTGCTCGAGCTATGATAGGCACATACCAACCGATAGTGACTTTGGTTATAGAGTTGACTTTGGTGAGGCAGAGTATTACAGGGGTTTATATCATAGTGCAGTACCCAGTAGAGTAGAGGCAGCCCAACTTTTGAGAGAGGAGCAGATCAAGGGCCTCATCCTCCAGGAGATTTAGGGAATCAATTATGGGACCACCTTAGCCTAGACCTATAGCACATCAGTAGCCTCCCCTAGTTACATGACCCTTAACCTCTGGTGTAGGAGTCAAGCCCTCCAAGGGGAGTTCATCCTAGATACAGTTGCCACTATGTTGTATTATCTATCATATTTTTGAAACTATGATGCTTGCAGGCTTATATGTATTAATTTTGATGGCTCTTCATAGCCCACTGTATGACACTGATTCATTTTTGATATATATATGATGAGCCATGATTTTTGATGACTTATATGAGATGTATGATGTACATGCTGTTTTTATAGATGTATATGTTTATGTTGTGATGGATGTATATGATGCTATGGATGTTTATATGACATGTACTATGATTATGGATTTATGTGATGAAATGTTTATAGATGTTGATATGATTATGATTATGATGAAGTGGATGATAGATGTCTATATGAGGATACATATGATGCATATATATATGTGTTATCTAACATGCATGTTTTTGCAGGATTTCTATGTGGATAAGAGACAAGAGGGCGGAGATCATGTTGACATGGATAGAAGAAATGATGAGTTTAGAATAAGGAAATGATGATTGATCGATCTTTATGAAATCCATGATTTTTGTTTTTATTGGGATATATGGATGGGTATATGGGTAGGTGTTGCATTGGTTGTGCTTCATAAAAAGGAAAGAGCAATCCTTATTTTGATATATATATTTGGTATATATACCATGGTAAGGGACTAGGGACCGATCCAAAATCAAGGAAAAGCCCTCAATACTATTTGTGATTGTCTAAGAAACTGTCAAGTTTTAACATATACATACCATAGGAGGGGGCAAATTACAAGGTTGGGCCTCAAAGATACAACCAAAAAATAGAAAAAACTAAAAAGAAGAAAATTTGTCCTTCTAAACCTCTCCCTGACCTATGAGATCCACTACATTGGCATCCTCATCATAGCCGCACCTATAATTTGCGTGCTCCTTGTCCTCCATTTTGATGCCCAGCCTATCTACCAACCGCTCCATGGTCTTCCTCAACTGCACCTAACCCATTAACAGATCATGCAAGTAATCTAATAGAACCTTATAATTAAGCTCTGCCTCTTTGGAAACCTCAGCCATGTCCTCGTGTGCCAGAATGGAGGCGGTGGCAATAGAGGACATCATAGTAAGAGTAAGTGACTGCGTGGCTCCAAACACATTCCACCTTCCCCTCGTTGTCCCTGGGTCCAATAGAAAATTAGACATCACCTCCCTAATCTTGCCACCATCTTTCCCATCAACCACCTTCGCCATTGAAATGATTCTTCCTACTCACTTCCTTAGAAGAGGGTGTTTAATCTCTGAGTCGATTAAAAATGTGGTATTCACCAAGACCTCTTCTCTTGTTATTTTGGCCTTCCTCTTTTGAGGAATGATCAACCTCTTCTTCACCCCGCCACTATTCTGCTGCTCATTCTCCTTTGAATTTGCCTATGACGAGGGAAGGGAGAAACAACCTTCTCCTTGGCCTTGCCAACACCGCTCAACGACCCACTCCCAACCTCCACACTAGACATTTTCACACCGACATAGAAAACTCTAGAGAAAAGGAAATATTGACTGCTTTGATTAACAAGAACCAAAGGGAAATTAAAATTGTCATCTTCACACATGCCACCTTAAAACATCATGAGCCAGCTAGACTACTGTCACTTCTCATGCTCGGATCTGGAAAGATCTAAATGATATGCCTACTTGGTATACTTGCCATTTCTTATTCATGAATATTAATTAATTGAAGCCAAAGTGAAATGACATCCACCCATCAGACTTGCTATAATGATCCTGACATAGCCAACCTATCCTCTGACAACTCCCACTTGGATAGCTTATGAATCGCCACCTGGTAGTCTATTGATCTTGCCCATTATTAGGCGGATATATATATATTATGCACTAGGGTTTATAAGACCAAGGTGATGATGTATCTAATGCATAGGACGTTGACTATGCAAACAAATGGTTTGAACTTATTTCTACTAGACATAATAGAACCTTGTTGGATTGTGAATGAAAAATAGTCTTAGCATAGAATGATCTTTATACACATAAGGCCTTTTTGGAACCTTAGATACAAAAGTTATTGATATACAAGATGCTAATTTCAACACAAAAAAGATAAATATTAGCCATAGTAGGATAATAAGATAATACACAAACACAACATACAAAAGCAATGACCATGCCCCAGTCTATACTGTATCGCAACATACCAAGATATAGATAAATCAAGGTAGTCTTGATTAGGTATTAGAAAGGAATAAAAGATAAATCAAAAATAAATTGATCAACAAATACATAGCCATTATATTCTCTTGCCAAAGAGGGTGCTCATGATAGATTAGACCTTATTGTAGGAAAGATATATCTATTAAAGGATTTGGATTAGGATAGATAGAATTAGCAGATGTGGCGAGTGGTATGTGGGCAAGTGTATTGCTTCAGGAGTAGTCTTTTGCTTTTGATTTGATAAGTATTTGAGCTTTCAAAGGATGCATAGTTTGTTTCCTACTTGAGTTAGTCAGGTCGGGGTGATAAGTGAATAGGATGGATTGTGGTAGGTGGATGAAGTGGAAGTTTGGATTTATTATGGATTGTGATGAATGAAAAATGTTTACAGAAAGTGAATGAAAGTGTGACAATTTTTCTCAAGACAAAACAAGGATCCATTCCTAGACCTAGGTTAAGGAAAAGTGCCCCTACTCAGGTAGAGTTTTTATTATGGAGTATGATGGATGGACGAATTGACTATGAATGATGTTAATGGATAACAACTGACATTGACAATTTCCAAGCCATGATAGATGGGTATGTGGAAATGCAAGGGTCAATAACTTTATTATGGATGGATGGGGTTTTATTATGGAATGGATGGAATGGTATGAATGGAGATTTAGTAGATGGTGGATGTTGATCTTACACATAGCGCATGTTTGCCAGGTTTTCACTATGGTACTTATCCAAGGCGTGTGTTGACCAAGTTTTCACTAGAGGACATTTTATTTTATTTTTGTACTTTTCTATTTTTTTATTTTTTTTCTATTTTTTTGATTTGTTTGGATTTTTCTACTAGGGATACTATGAGGATCAAGCATAGAACTTCTTAAGATGAACATTGTTGATGGGTTCATCAAGAGGAATACATTTAGGTGTTGACAATGTATAGGCTCCTGATCCACAAACTGTTATAACAACAAAGGGTCCCAACCAATTAGGCTTAAACTTGCCCTTTTTGTCTCAATCTTGTTGGTTCCTCTGATTTTCTTTAAGAACAAGATCACCTACTTGAAACCATCTTTCTTTGATCTTCTTTTTATAGTTATGATGAAGGTGGTTTTGATAGACTTGAAGATGATTCAACGTTGTGAGATGCCTCTTGTCCAATAACTCTAGCTCATGCAATCTAGCAATTATGTACTCCTCTCCATCAATGAGATGTTGAATGGAAACTCTAAGAGATGGGATCTCGACCTCGATAGGTAAAATGGATTTGACGCCATAGACTAAAGCATATGGAGTAGCAACATTTGGGGTTTGGATACTAGTGTGGTATGGCCATAAGGAGGGATTAAGCTGCAAATGCCAATCATGACCAACCTCATTGATTGTTTTCTTAAGTATTTTTAATATGGTTTTATTTGAAGCCTCAACTTGGCCATTACTTTGCGGATAGTAATGGGTAGAGAAGCGATGCTAAATATGGCACTGAGTGCACAAGGCATGGACATCTTGGGTCTTAAAAGGTCTTCCATTATCAGTTACTATAGCAAGTGGAATACCATACTAGAAAATGATATAATGCAAGATAAACTTAGCTATCTATTTGCCAGTGATGTAGGTCATAGGGATGGCTTCTACGCACTTTATGAAATACTCAGTGGTGGTGACGATGAACTTATGGCCATTAGAGGATGATGGATGTATTTTACCTACGAGGTTGAGTTCCCACTATGAAAACAACCATGGAGTAGTAACAGGTTGCAATTAATGTGGGTGCATGAATCAGATCTCCATGTTGTTGACATTGAAGGCACCTTTTGGCAAACTAATGAGCATCTTGTTCCATGGTACGCCAGTAGTATCCTGTGTTCAACAACTTCTTAGCAATGTTAGGACTAGTGGAATGTGATTCACAGGCACCTTTGTGAACTTCTTGTAAAGCAACATTAGCCTCTTCTGAATTGAGACATCTAAGTAGGATACCATCGAAACTCCTTCGGTATAATGTGTCACCAAGGATAGTAAATTGGGAAGTGTGATGGATAAAGGTTTTATTTTGGGTATTGGTGAGGTTTGATGGAAGGGTGTTATCATAAAGGTAATCGTAGATGTCTTGGTGTCAAGGAGAATTTGGACCAACAAGTTTACAGATTATTACAGTTGGTGGAACATCGATGGCCGATATCAATAGTTGTTCGACCAAGAATTCACAGCATTGAGTATTGGTTGGCATATCCAGGAGGGATCCAATTTTTTCCATAGCATCCATGGCTTTATTGTTCAATATAGGAATATGTTCAAAGGAGATTGTGGAAAAGTGTTGCTTGAAGTAATAGGAGCCTCTGCTATTTGATCAATGATGACTTGTCCTTTGATTGCTTTACGATCCAAATATTCAATATCAAACTCACTAAGAATCATGACCCATTTTGCTAATCTATCTATGAGAGATGTCTTGGATAGAAGATATTTCAAGGGATCTATCTTTGATATAATCTTGGTTTGTTGATTTAACATGTAGTGTTGCAACTTTAGGGAACCAAACACCACAGCTAGACATGCCCGCTCCATGGGAGTATAATTAAGCTCATATCTTACCAAGGTGTGACTGATGTAATAGATTGCTTGTTCTTTACCAGAGTCATCATGTTGTACTAAGAGAGCACCTAGTGCAGTTGATGCGGTAGAGATGTATAATAGAAAAGGTCTCCCTGAAACTAGTGGTACCAAAACTGGAGGTATAGCAAGATATTCTTTTAGCTAATCAAATACTTGTTGACACTTACTATTCCATCTGAATGATACATCTTTTTGAAGCAAGTGTAAAAAAGGTTGACATTTGTCGGCAAGCTGTGATATGAAACACCAAATAGATTGCAATTTTCCTTGGAGGAGTTTTAGTTGTTTTAGATTAGAAGGAGAAGCCATCTCAACTATAGCTTTGACTTTGGCAGGATCTACTTCAATTCCTCTATGAGATACTAAGTATCCCAACAATTTCCTTGATGTAACACCAAAGACACATTTCTTAGGGTTGAGTCAAACTTTATACTATTCTAACCTATCAAACATTTGCTCCATAACCTGTAGGTGACATTCTCTATTAGTTGATTTACCCAATAGATCATCAACATAATCTTCCATGATGGTGTGAAAAAGGTCATGAAATATAACATTCATCACTCTTTGGTATGTTGCTCCTACGTCCTTCAAACCAAAAGGCATGACCTGCCAACAATAGGTACCCCAAGGGCATGTGAAAGTTGTCTTGTGTTGATCTTTAGGTGCTATGATAATCTGATTATAACTAGAAAAACCATCCATTAGGGAAAGCATTTCATGACCATCTATCAAGTCTACAATGATGTCAATATTAGGTAGGGAAAATCATGTTTTGGACATGCCTTGTTAAGATCCCTGAAATCAGTGCAGATACGAATGCCCCCAGTGACTTTGGATACAGGTACCAAAATAGAAACCCACTCTGGATAATCAATAGGGCATTTGAACTTTACATCTAACAACTTCTGAAGTTCTACTTTAACCAATAATGCTATTATGGGATGCATTTTTCGAAGCTTTTATTTAAATCGCTTAGCATTTGGGAATAGTGCTAAATGATGGACCACTAATGAAGGGTCCAACCCCAGCATGTTTGCATATGACCAAGTGAAGTTAACTGTCCTTTTCATGAAGAAATTTGTAAAATCCTTTCTCTCTTGCTCTAAAAGAGATGCTTCTAGGAAGGCTACCTTTGGATTTTGTGTTATCCCTAGATTTATCTCTTGTGATTGCTCGACCAAAAGTGAAGTTTTTTATTGATATATGGGAGGCAAAGGAAGGTCAAATCCTCCATCTTCAGGGACCTCAAAGAGGTTTTCACCCTTGGATACATCCTTTATTTTTACTTTTTTAGGATCTGATGGTACCACAATATGGTTTTCACCAGGGTATCTGATATTTGTATTTTTACTTTTGCGATTGGAGGATTTGGCCTTCTCACCAAAGTATGATGTGTGAGATAGGTCCATAACAAATCTTGCTTTGTGATCACCAAGTGGAATACTGTCTCGTAGTCCCACGAATTCTGTGAGGGCTTCATCATTTTGAAAGATATCAAGAACGGGAGCCTCTTGTTGATCCCAATATATAAGGTCAAGGTATACAAGTGAAAGGCTTTGGGTTTTTGTTGTGGATGTGAGGGATATGGAGGATATCATGAGTATGGAAGTCTCTTGCAATAAATCAGTGAGGTGTAAATAGGGGTTGTCCATGGTATCCTCATTAGAAATCACAACTGTGGGAAAAGCTTCCACTACTTCATTGAGAATAAACTCAATGTCTGAGGATCGTGGTACCTCCTTTCTATATACTAAACCATGTTTATATTTTTCTTTGTCACAAAAATGGGTCCTATGTTTCCTTGTCCATGCAATCCAAGACCACCTTGGCCTTTGTAACCCATGTTCTTAACAATGTAGGGACCTTTGTTGTATCACTCATCTGGTAATGTGATTGGATCTTTGTCTTTTGTAAATATCCAAGAGGAGGTATCTTCAATGGACTCATCTTCTAACAATCCCCAACGAATGAATACTGTGGGGTTAAACTGTATGACCACTTTTGGATTTTTCTTGGCTAGAGGTGGTTTGCCATATAATCTAGGTGATTGGGGCAATTTCCCCACATAGCAAGACTTGCATAGGTCATACTCACCAAATCTTGTGTCTGTGTACTGAACCTTGATTTTAGAAATGGGTGTATCAGCTATTGTTCTGATCAGCGTAGATGGGTCGATATATGAAGATGATGGTCAAGCTATAATGTTATTGGCGATTTAATTGGAATTCTAGTATCGGTCTTGCATGGCTCGACAAAATTCAAAAGGATTGGGGTCTCCAAGGATAGTAATTTATGTACCACTAAAAGGGGACTTTAGGCATTGATGGTACGTGGAAGGCACGACCTGCATGGTATGAATCCATGGGTGACCTAGGATGATGTTATAAGGAAGATCAAGGTTCAATACTTGACAACGTGTCTCTATTACAGTAGGACCAACTTGAATAGGTAGATGGATAACACCTTTTGATTCTCATTTGGCATCATCATATTCTTTTATGATTATACTTTTTGTCAGAATCAATAATGTCCTCATAGTATCCCAATTTTTTCAACAACTTTAGAGAACAAAAGTTTAAGCCAACACCACCATCTATAAGAATGTGTTTGACTTTGCGATGATGGATATAGACTTCATTATGTAGAGTGTCATTATGGAAGGTCTTTTTCAATTTAAAACAGGTGATGTGGTGAAGCAATATGCCCTATCATGGATTGGAATTAAGCAACATCAATGTTATTTGGGATAGACAACTCTTGAAGGGCTTTCTCAAGTATAGATTTATGTGCGGGTGATGCTCAAAGGAGATCTAAGATGGATATTTGAGTTGGAGTTTTCCCTAGATGATCTAGAATGTTGTACTCAGAATTTGGATGGATATTTGGTGCTACCCTACGAAGGGTAACATGACCACAACGAGTTGTAATAGCATAGTCAGGGGCTTTTTCTTCGATATGACCAACAATGGAATTGTATGAACTTGATGCATGGTTGATACTTTTTACCTTTTTCTGAAGGGTTTCCTTTACCATGTGGTGGGAATGGATCCTATAGATGTTGAGGTCATTGTTGGATGTTTATTTAGGAGGATCATCAATAGTAATTTCTCCTCGATCAATGAGATTTTGGATAAGTTTTTTTTAATTTCATACATCCAGGTGTCTTATGTCCTTTTACTCTATGGTATTCACAATATTCATTGTCTTTATACCAAGAGGGTTTGGATACAGGTTCATCATATTGACATGCTTTAGATAATGTGATGAGACCGGTTTGGACAAGTTTTCTTAGAATAGACTTAATAGGTTTTCCTAGTGGAGTGAATTTACATCTAGACATTGATTCTGGTCGGGGTTGCTCCCTAGGAGTAGATGTGACATTTTGTGGGTTGAAGGTTAACTGGTGTTTAGACATTTTGAACATGTTTGGCATCCACAACACCATCATTGACAACATTGAATTATTTTTGGACTAAAAAAAAGGTTTTTCTTTGGATGTTTGGGGTTTGTCTTTTGTTTCTTTGAAGATCTTGACTAGTCCTTTAGCAATGAGGGCCTTTTCAATGTTTGTCCCTTTAGAGATATCTCGTCAAAAGAATTAGCACATTGGATTTGTAAATGAAATCCTAGTTTAAGATTCAGATTTTGAACAAATATGCTCACCAATTATTTTTCAGGGATAGGCCATGGAAATTTACTAGCCATGTTTCTCGATCGTTGTAGGAATGAGATAAAAGTTTCCTCATTTCGTTGTTTGTTATTACATAAGTCTATCATGGAGATCTCATGTTCGATATTGAATGAAAAGTGTGTAACGAACTTCTCATCCAACTCATTAAAGGTCTTAATATATACCTTTGGGTAGATGAGAAAACCAATCTATCGCTTGCCCTCCAAGAATGCGAGGGAAGAGGTGTAAGAGATATGTATCATTATGGACAACCTCTAAGCAAGCAATGTCAAATTCCCTAAGATGTTCTTTTGGATCACCTTTTCTGTTGTATTTGTCAAATTTTGGCATTTTGAAATTTGGAGGAAAGGGGATCATAGGGAGTGACCTATCGAAAGGATAAGGGAAAACTTCCTCTAAAAGGGGATCATAGGGAGTGACCTATCGAAAGGATAAGGGAAAACTTCCTCTGAAGAGAAAGTTTTCTTGGTATGTCCTAGGGTAAGATCTGAAATTTGTTTTTGAAGATGTGAAAATTTGAGACCGATTTCAGATGTGGGTTGTTGTTGTTGAGAAAGACCGTGATGTGTGGAAGATGATGGTGATTGTTGTGATATGTGAGGGGGATTTGTGTTGGATATGTATGAGTAGACATGTGGGGGATTGTTAGGTAAGGTGTAAGAGGTTGGAGGTTGTGTTGCATGTGGTGGAGTGATATATTAAGTAGAAGGAATAGAAGATTGGGTTTGTTATACATGAGGTGGATTGATATATGAGATGTGAGGAATAGATTATTGGGGTTGTGATGTTTGGAATGAAAATGAGGTGATGGCAGGAATAGATTAAGTCATAGATGAAATGGATGGTATGACAAGATGAATAGATGTAGGAATATTAGAATAAGTATAACCAATGGATGTAGGAGGTTGGAAAAGTGGATTGACAAATTGATTGGTAAATGGTGATAGATGAATGTTATGAGTAGGTGCTCTAGTGGATATAGTTGGAATAGAAGTGGGATATGATCCACCCATAGCAGAAATGATGATGTTGATAGGGTCATGTTCTTTGATAATTGATGTGTCAAAATCACTAGGCAACTTAGCTCCTTGCTTAGCAAGTAGAAGAAAGAATCGATTAGGGTCTGATGCTAAGAGCCTATCTATAGTGTCTAGGATTTCTAGGTTTTGTAATTCTTCAGTATGGTCTTGTGACACTTCTTGTGATTGTTGTCCAAATTCTTTGAAAGATGGACCTATTTTGTACCCCTTAGGAAGGAAGTCGTGAGGCTTCATACCCATGGTGAATTGTGTTGCATCAATGAGTGTGGTGAGGTTATCTTGATGATTGTTTTGATTGGTTTCCATGGCTTTTCTATATTGAGACCTTTTAAGAGGCATATGATGTTTTAGACTTGATATGATAAGGATATATGATGGATGGAGTTAGACTTTTGTGACAAGGTTGAGACTCTTAGGATGATTGTTGTTTGAATGCTTTGGTAAAAGATAAAATCTAGATCAATTACTGATATGATTGGGATTGTGATTATCCTCCAAGAGATAAACTAATGAACTCAAGGAGAGACAAGATGGGATAGTGAGTTTCACCAATTCAAGAGAAGCCACTCTCCTAATCTAGCTATGTCACTAGTTTGAAAGATGCTAATTTATCTATGAATCTAAGAGAGGTAGCTTCTCATATCAAAGATAAACTAGGAGATGTGATCTAGATTTTGGGATAATAACCAAATTGATGCTAAAAGTTGGATAATGTCTGGGATGTATGATAGATAATGACAAAGATCTTATAGTCTCAAGAAGATAAAAAGCTCTAAAGTCCAAATAATGATGTGAGGATGAATGAAGATGACTTGATGACTGAAAGACTGGAGGTGGATGGTCTGAATGATCTTAGGTCTGATGACAAAGTCAACTGAATATGAAAGGTCTCTGATTCTGGGTGAAAGTCTGACTAGGAACTGTGTATAACCAAAAGTGCAAGACTGTGGACCAGAAGCGCAATATTGTGGACCAAAGCGGTAGCATGATAGTTCAAAAAGTGTAACTTTACAGATAACAATGGGAAATGATAGAACCAAAGGTGCAACTCTGTCTGCCAAAAGTGCAACTCTGTTGACCAAAGGTGCAATTCTGTCATCTAGAAGCTAACTTCTATGTGCCAAAAGCATAGTTATGTGTGCCAAAAGTGTAATAAAAATGCTCAGAAGCGCAATTTTGTTGCTCAAAAGTAGGATTCTGTGATTGTTTATTTGTTTGAAAGATGGTTTTTGAGTTCTTTGGAAAGAGAATCAAACAAGACACAATGGTTGTAGACTCTTTGAAATTGGATGCACAGGGCTATGAAGCTCCGTGGATAACAAATGGTAAATACTGGTAGAGCACAAAAAAACACACCAAACACTCTTGTACAAGCCTAGAAATTATTCAAGTAGGAGTGTCATATCTCGTAGACTCACTCAGATGTGACTTCAACCTGCACTATAAGATAATGGTCATTTCCATCCCCTTGATACCATTTATCATTGCTCGGATAGGTAAGGGATTCAAGGTCATGTACCACCTTACACCCTTTACTTTGGAGATGAAGTCTTTTCCAAAGTGTATTCTATCTCAAACAATGAAGGTAATAGCGTGATCTCTTCTCCTCCATGCGGTTGCGATGCACCAAAGGATATGACGGTCGAAGGTCTTATTCCCAAATATACGTGAGGTATGGTGGGGTTCAAGTCTGTGAATGGAGGTGTCCCAACTTCCAACCAAGCGCCAACCAAACCAAGTCTCGACAGACTAAGGATCTTAAGGATTTTTACTAAGCAAGAAGGGGTCCTTCCTTTGAAATGAGTCATTCAATTCTCATAATGTTTATATCCTGTGCCAGAACACGTGGTTAAGGTCATCCTTAAGGGTGATGAAATCCCTTAACAAGCCTTATATAGAGGATACTGAGTACTTTTGATTCTCAAGATCGTCTTGCAACGCGAGAGAAGAGCATACGTATGACACTCAAGTCCCTGGGAATAAAGAAAATAAAGCAATAAAGTGAATGATCTAGTATTTTTTATCTTTAAGATGACCTTTCAATGCAAGGAGAGAACATACGTACATAAATATTCAAATAATAACAAACAAGTTTGTAAATTCCCTTAAGAAAATGAAGTGTCATTAATTCGATCTTAAACCGAAGGTTGGAGAATTGGAAAGTAAATAATATCTCCTTTAGACCTAGCCATATATCGATTCCATTAACTCCTTCACCATTCAACACACATACAGAGAAGCTAATGGTGTTGTTGATTATTTAGCAAACAATGCCATGGACATGGCCAAGGATAAGGTAATTGGCAATAATGTTAACACTTGAGAAGAGTTACTAGAAATATTGCTCCCTCCCACATGGCCATTACTGGGTAGGGGGTCCCTTCCCACCCTCCACATGATAAATCTTGGCCCATACCTTGCTCTCAATCCTCCTTGATCATAGTGTGTAATCAGGAAGTGATTGATAATGAACAATTTTATGTTCCCTTTGTCTAGTGTACAAATATATAGGCTTGTTGCCATCTCTTTCAAACTTGCACTTGTGGCTTTTGAATTCTTGGTGGCCTCTTGTCGAGGAGAAAATTAAGTTGTACCCTATGCTAGGGGTTTCTTTGTTGTGACATTTGAATCTTTACATGATAGGGATTAGATTTTGGATCGTCAATTGTGGATATGAAGAGAGCATTCCCTCTCAATCAAGCCATGGTCTATCGCCTTCAATCTACTTGTGGAACAACTAAATATGAAGCCTATTTGGGTCATACTTCCCCATCTCCCTCTTCAATTCTAGGTTGAGTCTTGTTATGAGGCTATTGGTAATGCTATTGGTCATTTTTTGAAGGTTGATGCTATCACTACCCTCATGGGCCATCCTACTTTTGCTCATATTCAAGTGGATGTCGATACCTCCAAGGCACTTATGAAGGATATTGTTTTAATGGTGGAGGATAGGTCATGGACTCAACTGCTGGATAATGAGGGTCTCCCTTCCATTGCAGACAATGCTTTTCCATCAGACACATGGCTTTTAACTTCCCTTCTTGTTGCAAGGTAGGCCTGACTACATGGTGGAGGAATGTCCTCGTTAAACACTTGATTGTGAATGATTATGAATCTCAAGATGACACACATCCTTCCCTTGGGGGTGGTGCAGATTTACTATGTTCCTTACTTCCTATCGAGAGCTCTTCTTCAAAATTATCTTTGGTTGCTCTCTTGGCAATTCCCACTCCCCCCACGACTCATTGCATGGGGACCCCTACTCATGCTACGTGTATTGATTATGTACAATCTTCAACTTCCATGGGTAGACATTTTCCATCCTCATGGGAGGTAGCTTCAGTGGAGGTTGTAGTAGAGGATCCTCTCCTCTCTTTGTTAGCGCCTGAATTGACTGGTAGTCTTCTAAGCATTTTTCATTCAGGCACTCTCCCTAAGTATCCAAAAAATGTTCTAAGTGATGGACCTCCTCAGCATTTTTCAGCTGCATCATCATATTTTCTTGAGGAGGAGGTCATCATCATCATGTTTGTTTCAATGAAGGTCAGCATCATCATGTTCTCCGTCGACCAGTTTCTCATCGTCATCATCATATTTCGCATCGGGTGATGTTTGGTTTTTATCCTGATGATGCTGACAAGCTACAGTGCGCCCTCAGTTGCTTGCGGGGGTGATTTTTCAAAATCTCCGGTGATCTTCCGATTATCACCTTGCGTGAGCATGATGATGATGTTGCTTATTCTTTGAGTTGTTCGACCTAACTTGTTTTTTCTTAAGGGTCGTCGTCATCATCATCATATTTCCAGTTATCATCCTGCTGCTTGCGGAGGTCATCATATTTTCTGCCTTCATGATATTTCGCTGGGGTGATATTTCTATCATCGGGTGATCTTAGTTATGATCATCCTGATGATGTTGTTGAAGAGTTCTTAGTGCGACCCGATATTCACTAGGGTCATCATATTTTGAACGTCAGGATGATCTTAGTCAATATCATCCTGATGATGTTGTATCACCTTGTTCTTTGTTTCTCATCCTGATGATGCTGACGTCATCCATATATCAGGGTGATATCCGGTTCTTTCTGCCTATCTGCATCATGATATTTGCGAAGGAGGGGGTGATATTTTCATATCACTCGAGTGTGTTTGTTCCAGCATCATGATGATGCTGATATCAAGGAGATACCCGCCTGCCGGCTTCGTGCGCTATCTAGTGGGGGTGATCTTTTCGAGCATCATCATATTCATCTATCGCCCCGATCTTACAGAGGAGCTACAGTGCAACCTGATATTTGTGCATCAGGAGGATATTTCCAAATATCCGGTTGTCTTCCGAATATTATGATGATGTTAATATGATGATGATGTCATCAAGGTCCCGGGGGGGTCATATTTCTAACACTGATCATCTTGAGGAGATCTCCCGATATTTGCAAACATGATGATGACGTCATCCGGATATGAGGAGGCGCGCAGTAGGCAGATATGATGTTGACGTCATCAGGATGTTCATCGGCCAGACTTTTGTTATAAGCTCAGCAGGAGGATGTTCCTCCGATGGATCCGGTTGTGCCGATGAAGGCGAATATCATGCAGTTTGTATTGCGAATATGATGCTGACGTCAGGGTGATATTTCGGGCAACAGGATATCATGCTGCTGGAGGATGATGATGATGAAGTCTTATACTAGTGTCGTCAGGAGCAAAAGCACCGACATGATATATGCTCATGACCTAGTATATAAAGTGTTAAGGAGGTTGCTGCGGGGTGCATGTGGGATAATGTTATCCTGCATATTCGAAACATCATGATGATGAATATCGGCGGGAAGTGGTTGCGATTGCAGATTTGATGATCTTCCCAAGGCCGCGGGTTGGTGCGCCATTAATGGCGATTGTTGCAGAGGTATGGGCGATGGCGTGGATGGATCCTGTACCCGACTGAGGGTGTACATCAGCGGACAGTGGCGCAGGGCTCGAGATATCTTCCTGTCTCCTCCCCCACCTGCTGCATTCAAGTTTGGGCGCCAATCTGGTTGTGTTTGAGCGCCATTTTCCTGATACTGTGTATCTGGCAAAATTTTGGTCAACCATGTAATTAATTGCTGAGCACCTACCTGGCTGTTATAAGCAGGTGGTGTTGCTCATTTGAAAGGTTGTTGAAAGTTGTGGATTTTTGGCTCTGTAATCCAAAACCAGCTGATCTGGTTGCTCTGTACAGCTTGATCTTGTGAGTTTATGTATCTCCTGTTGTAGGACTTGGCATGAATCCACTGGTTTCATGGTCGATCTTATATGAGTAATGCTGTCTTAGCATGTGTTGTGTTAATTCTGTCTCCAGTATTGCATGTATCCTTCTTCTGGATCTGGATGTTTGCTTATGTTTAGATTCTAGAGCATAGAATTCCTATGTTGAATGTCTGATCTTTTAACCTCTGCTCAAGGGGCAGATTAAACTGTTTTCAGGTTGAACATTGGGAAGGGTATACTGCAGTAGGGATGCCATAAGTAGAGATAGCTCAACACTCTATATTGGGAGATATCTATAAGGCAGATATCATGTGTATCCCCCTGAAATCCAGTTTTAGCTATTTATGCTGATCATTCACAGGTGTATGTCTACCGACTCCAAGCCCTGGATAGGCACCAGTCATGCTGTGTTCTTGTGTTATACACCATGTCCAGCTTTGCATCCAAATTCATATCAAAACACTTCATACCTCCACCTGTTAGTTGTAGGAGTAGGATTAGGAACCCCCTGCATACTCTCATACCCAACCAGACATCATGTCCAAGAATGTTGCCAGCCTTGTGATCTATCATGCAGATCTTGGTCCATACATGAGAGTATTCTGCCTGTTGTTGTCAAGTTAGATCTTTCTATCTTTGAGCTAGTCAAGGTTACATCTTGAGTTATAGGGATACCCCCCTTGGTGCGGCAGAACCAGAAGTGAAGGGGAGGAGCTCACGCAACCTCCTGTATTCAGTTGGCCTGAATCTGCCTGTGCATTAGAAGTGGCAAACCCTAATGCTGATTCAGAAGGAATGCCAACACTCTCCTTGATCAAAAGATTCAGATTGTGGTGTTTCTTGGATAATTCTTTGTCACATGAACAAGGGTCTCCCCAAATCTTTGTATGACTCTCACCCTTGGGTCAAGGGGGTGAAGATTGCATGTTCGGGATCCAATATTGTATAGGTTGGTTCTTTGTGTTTTGGGAGCTTTGCTCCCAGGGGCAACTTGGTTGCTAGCTTTGTATGGTTCTACGTCCTGTCAAACCTTAAGTTTATATAGGGTTTCTGGTCCCTCTAAAACCATTAGGGATAGCTTGGCTGCAGCTTTGTAACATTTCAAGACCTATAAAAACCTGAGATTTGTATAGGGTTTATGGCCTCTCTAAAACCAACTTATCCTAATCAAAACACTTGGGAAGAGTTACATTCCCATATTGATAGCCAAGGATAATCTTTGATGTCATCTCCCATAAGGAGAAAATGTAGCAAATAGAGTACATACTAATAATTACACTACAATTTAAGTGACAACTAAGATGGGAAGAGATATGCCAACATGTGCTACTTGATACATATTGGAAGACACCATCTCATACCCACCGTAATGAGAAGGGGCTGAAGGGAATAATCTAGAAACCAAATGCAAATATAACATGGAATCCTCCATCATTGGCCATTATAGCAAAATGGATACAAGTGTTTTCCTAACAAGCAACACTTGTGAAATGGCCTTCCTTGGGATCATTTCTGAATTGCATCTTTAAAAGGTTTTTAAAAGATGGTCAAACCTCTTACTATATTCCATTGATTGGCTCCTTGAGGAAGAATTCCTTATAACTAATCATAGGTATTGAGTGAATTTTGATATTTCTTCCATGTTCATGGGTGTGCTATTAGATTTAGGAGAAGATAAGAATACTAATGGCACCATGGCAAACTTGATGATCAAAAAGCATTTGATCGGAGGCCTCAACGAACTCTACAAGTTGCAAATCTTGGTTTGGATCTGCCTTTGGGGAATGGGGCACCAGCGGTAAATGGGTCTTCAACAATTCAATGGAAGCCATTCATCATCTCCAACAACTTGTTGCTCAAGCCTAGGAGGAAGTGAAAGGCAAAAGAATTCATAAAATAGGCAATAGGCCTCAACAACCAAACAAGAATTGAACGTATGATTTCCCTATTCATTGACAGCTAAGAGGATGAAGACAATTAGGTATATATAAAGAAATAGAATAATATATACTATATAGGTTGGTTAATATTTCATAAGCATATGTAAATTTTGGGCATAAGAACAATCTCTACTAAAAATAATGTAATACTATTATTTAATATATAATGAAAAGGGAGTGATCCCCAAGATTGAAATTTACCAGTCAAAATGTGTGTGTGTGTGTGTGTGTGTTTAAGGAAAGAATTGAATATAACAACACATGAACACAAATTTATAGTGGCCAACACTATACAATGGAAGAACCCTACAAAGCATAATTATTAAGAAAACTTACATATTTGTCAATATAATTACAGATAGAAGAATCGAGGGACAATCTCTTTCTCCTTTCAATTGGCCCAAATAAACCTCTACTCCAGAGCAAATATTTCAATATTCACAATTTTAAATTATCCTCTAATAATTTATCCCCAATGGGAATCCCTTAAGTATAGGGAAATAAGGTAGGTAGCACCCTTTCAAGAAGTTACCATACATTTTACAAACAACATTGGTATTCATTATTAAAGATAAATATTTTTATACTAATAAATTTACTAATTAATTAACTATTCTTTATAATGGGGCAGCGAAAGGGAACCCTGGAGCTGTTGGCAGTGGGGGAGAGATGAGAGATGATCTTGGTAGGTTTTTAGTGGGGTTGGAACTCCCTTTGGGTACCTAGACAAACCACTTCGCCGAAGTTGTGGTGGCCTATCATACGATTGCTCTTGCTCGTGCCAAGGGGTATAAAAAAGTTTTGATGGAAGGGGATTCCAATAACATCATCAATTGCCTAAAGAATTCCCTAAAACCTAGTTGGTCTATAGCGGCCTTTGTTGAAAATGCTTTAAAGTTATTAGAGACCTTTGATGAAATTTATGTTTCTCATATTTTGCATGAAGGAAATAGGGTGGTAGATATTTTTTCCAACCTTGGAGTCACAAGCCTATCCAAAACCATCTGGGATGATGTGGCATTAACCCTGAGCAAGGTTAAAACACTGATTGCTAATGATTGCAAACATGGAACGAGGCTCGAGAAGTAATGGAGAGATCATTATGATCTCGAAGGGTTTGAAGGGCAACTCTTTTATGAAAAGTCAGGCCACACAGATTATGGGTAGGATTGAGGGTTCGAGCTTTCATAGCAGTCTTCATTTAATTCTCTTTCTACTCTATGTTGGCTGTGAAGGAAATAGGGTTTGAATATTATCATGGGTGGTGAGAGGAATAGAGTGGAGCCCTCTTCCTGTGAAGGGGTCCGTCATAAGCAAAAGGTGTGGAAAATCATGGAAGTTGGAGGGTTAACTCCCTATATGGAAAGATTACATGGGGCCGAACCCAAAGTCACTGTGATGTTTGTGAAGAATTACAATAACAGGAAGGTCATGACCTATGCTTGGGAGTTAACCATAATGGAAGATTTCATTGCTTCAGTCTCTGGGTTATCTAGCAATGGGAAGAAATTATTTCATGAAAGGAAATATAGTGAGGAAGCCCTGAACAATTTCTTCAAGGGCAATGAGCATAGCAAGCTAGTTAAGTTGTAGTCTGGAGGGTATAACTGTCTTTCTATAAAGTCGATATGGGTCAAGGTGGTGGAAGTTATTATGTTGTATATCACCTTGGATAGGAGGTACGTTGCAGTCTACAGCTATCACTTTAATTTGTTGAACCATTTCTGCCATGGTATGTATGTCTCCATCCTGTTTTATTTTCTTGCTTCGTTGGAGTATGGTCTTAAGGAAAATTGTAGAAACCCTAAATTGCCTATCCTATATGAAGGCCTTATTCTTTTGATAATGGAATATATGAAAAATAATACTCCTAAAAAAGGGATTAAGGATAAACACAATACCAAGTAAAAGGTGTACATGGTGTCTATTGACTCGGATACGCAATCTGATGATGAGGACTAGGTTATGGAAGAAGAACAGGAGGATAGCGAAGACGGGTCTAGTGAAAAGAGGAGGACCAAAAAGAGGGAGGTCAATATTTCCTAGTCAGAAGAGTTGAAGATGGGAGATGAGTCTGACTCCTCTCTTAGGGTGTGTAAAGGTAAGAAGAGTTTTCCAGTGAAAAGGAAAACCCCCACGACGGTGAACAAAGGTAAGCAGTCTCTTGAGAAAGGGAATGAGGATGTGGGAAATGAGCTAGATTATGACAAGAACACTCTGAATCAGGGGAACTAGGATGAAATGGTTGATCAGGGTGGGGAGAGTGGCTTCAAAGCTATGGAGTCCCATGGTAAATCTTTACATATCATTGAACCCAACATTAGCTTTCATTTTCTTGAGATTCCAGACCCATCTTGCAATCTCCCTAAGGACTTTGATGATCTTATGGCTAAGGCTAAAAATAAAGATGAAGTGGAGGAGGTGTTTGTTTTGGTAAAAAATGTGGTCAACTCCCAACACAAAATGACTAAATGGTTCCTTGTCAAAATCAACATAATCAACATTAAATTGTAGTTGATGCAAGAAACCCTAGCGAAAGGAGGTGATACCTCGGTGGAATAGGACAAACTAATATTCCAGAATTGGGAAGCCATACCTAAAATGGAAGAAATTGAGCTTGAAATGGTGAGGATGAGGGAAGAATTTGGAATGAGGATCCAGTACTTGGAGGAAAACTAATGGAAGTCAATAACAATCTAGAAAAGATGATGTATATAAGTAAGTTAACCATTCAAAATAGTTTAAAGGGAATGAAGATGCTAACTAAGAAATTGAAAGAGCTAAAAAAAGATTAGTTCAAAGATTTCAGGGTTGAAGACATTTTGAATGTGGAAGACCTTGGCATGCAGGTCAAAGAGGAAGGCACTAAAGAAAAAGGTAAACAGGTGGTCATGGAAGATATAGGTGGCCCTTCAACTCGCACAAGGGGTAGCAGAAAGAAATAGTTTGAAGAGGAGAAAAAAGAGTTGATAAACTTCGCCAAACTGCATGAGAAATTCTACGAGTAGGAACTCAAGGCAGTAGAGACCCATAAGAAAATGACTTAGTCTGGGCTGTTCTTTTTTGCTATGTTTTTCTATGCTTTAGTTGTTTATGTAGCTTTCAGTTGGTGGTTGGTTGGCTTACTGTTCTCAGTCTGCTTCTTTTTGTAAAGGGTTTCAGGGCCCCTTCAAAACCTGTTTTACTTATATAACCAAAAACTATTCTTTATAATATGCTAAATACATATTTATATTATAAGGTTTTATACTTTATATTAGATATTTTTAAATATTTATTTTAGACCTATTTATTAATATATAGACCCCTAATATATATTATGTTCTAACACTGTCCCATGATGTTTATAGGGGACATTTGTTGTCAACTCCTTTGGAAAACAAAAATGACGTTCCTCGATAACATAAGATTTCTTTGACAAACATACAACAGGGATAAAATATATGCCAAGACAAAAATTGTGTGTTCCAAACTACATGATAAGTTGTTTTTAATAATTTAGATCCAAGTTTTCTTAATGATACTTACAAAAGGTCTTATAAAGTTTCTTATTGGAGCATGGGCCTCCTCAAAATAGTCTTCCCCCAATTTATTTACATAATATCTATAAGTCTTGCATACAATACAATACATTTTACAAGTGAAAAAAGAAATGCAAAGGAAGAGATTACATAATACCTATAGGTCTTATATATAATATAATAGTTGACCACTAAGATGTGGAATTTTCATGCACACTTCCCCTCAATGTCAACTCGTTGATGTCCAACATTGTTATGAATTAAAAGAATTTGCTACATAAAGGTTTTATAAATGTGGCTACTAGAATTCAAGGCCAAGTCTCCACAACCATTAGTGGTTGTTGGGATTAGCTTAGATTTCCATAGTCATAACATAATATAATTGTCATCTAAGAAACAATCTAACAAAGCAACAATCTAACAAAACTAGAGAGTAGTTTCACCATTAAGAATTTATTTTCAAATGAAGTATGTATAGACTTTAGTCTGCTTTGTTTTTTTATGTTGAACAAGATTCTTGGAAAGAATAATACAACTTTGGCTATCACACAATAAGGTAGTATTCTCATTGGTACCAACATAAAACTCATCCAATTATCTATTCAACTACATTGATTCTTTCTATTGCATGTATGTATTCAACTTTTGTGGATGAAAGAGCCATAGGTTACTTTTTTTACTCCAATTATAGCACCTACATCATATTTGAATACATAGCATAAGGTGGATTTTCTATCAATCAAACCAACAACACAGTCAATATCATAATAATTAAACAATTTGGCATTTTTAGTGCAAGAATAATAAAGACCATAATTAAGTGTTTTTAAATATTCCTCAATATTCTTCTTTTGTCATTTTCTAGTAATCCACATATGGTCCTTGCATACATTTAGATGCAATAGGTAATAGGTAATAACAAGCATAAAAATAGTAAAGTAAATCAATTTTTACTTAATTAAGAGCCATAGGTTACCTTTTTTACTCCATGTATAACACCTACATCATATTTGAATACATAGCATAAGGTGGGTTTTCTAACAATCAAACCAACAACACAGTTAATATCATAATAATTAAATAATTTGGCATTTTTAGTGCAAGAATAATAAAGACCATAACTAAGTGTTTTTAAATATTCCTCAATATTCTTCTTTTGTCATTTTCCAGTAATCCACATATGGTCCTTGCATACATTTAGATGCAATAGGTAATAGGTAATAACAAGCATAAAAATAGTAAAGTAAATCAATTTTTACTTAATTATTTATATGAAGTAGGTTTGATATTTTCACATGATGGTTTAGGATTCAATTTGGTACCTACTTTAAGAGGACTAGTAATAGGTTTATAGACCATCATATTATAATTTTTTAAACAGATTGTGTGTGTATCTATCTTGAGATACTACAATAGAGTGAAGATCTTGAAATATCAATATTCCTCAGAAATGATAAAAAAATCCCTAGTCATCTTCTTTAAAGTATTGAGTTTTACTTTAATAGATCATCAAGACATAATATTTTCTCAAGCATAAGTACTTATAAAACTTCCATGCTTCTTCAAGTAGTACACAATCATCCTACTAAACATAGGCAACCAAAGAGCCTTCTAAAAATTTCTCTTAGTAATGATGAATCATCATTTCTAGGCTTACTACCCATACATTTTCTTAAGGCGACAACTATCCATTAGAAATAGGTGCATTATACCTAGGAAGCTTAGGGAAATTTGAATCTCGTGAAAATGCTAAATAAATGCTAAATCAATGATGTTTTCCTTGGACAATCATTCATGTGAAAGCATCAAGACATCCACATATCTTGGCCTTTTAGCATGTTCCTAATCACTAGGAAAGACCAACGTTAAAAGATGATAAAATAGTCACATCATTGTTGCAACCGATATGTATATAGCAATCAAATAATAAATTAATCATAAAGCAATAACTTCCACTAGTGCAACATCCTTGTAAAAAACAAACATTATTGCTTTGTCACATAAACCCATTTATATCTATAGCATCTTATCCCTAAAAATTTATCACAATAATGAGCATCAATAATTCATTCAAATTTGAGAAATATTCTTTTATTTTTCTTTATTCACAAATTAAGTGTCATCGAGAACAAAAATATACATCTACATTGCTTCAATAGACAAGCTATTCATAATCACAGGACCCTAAATATCACTTATCTAAACATATTTGAATCTTTGAAAATATTAATATTAGTTATAACCAAAACAAGGAAATCTAACACAAGTGTCTTATACTTCTCCTCCAGAATTTAAATAGTACAAGTCTTGGTCATTTATATTATGACTATTCATTTTCACCCTCTACTTGCTCTATTATAGATGTGAGTATACAGCCAAGAACAACATGAACGAAGGGCATCCACTTTTAATGCAAGGAGTGACAATAAAAGAAGGCATGGAGTTCTTCAAGGACAGAACAGTGAGGAACACATTTCAACTATAGATCTTAAGCATTGCAATTAATTTATTAAAGTTGACAACTTTTTCAAGGTTGCAATAATCAAAGTTTCTTTCCAAAGAGAGGGCACCATGAGGTTCTACATGGTGTACACAAAAAATTTAAAGGCATTATAGTTAAAGAATTGAAGTAGCTCCACTCATACACACTTGCACATTAAATTGATGTTATAGAATACAAATTTCAACAAAATAATGAAGGGAAAAATGTAGATATATTTTTGCTAAGTGCTAAGACCATCAAGACGATCATATTGACAAACCAAATGATGTCGGAGTAGATATTGAAGCAAGAATCAAAACATGAGGTTAAAGAATGAAGAATTTCTTGAAGGCTTAGTGTCTATATGACCAAATTACCTCCACTACTACCATTCTTATCTGCAAATATTTTTTCCAAGTAGTCTTTGCAAAAGAAGCAAACTATAGTGCAAAAGCATTTTTATTTAATGAATTTGCATGTAAGATTAATCAAGTATGGTAATAATGACAATATTAATGTAACATACCTGATCTTCATCAAGACTAAAATCAAATATTTACCATAGATAAAAACACATAAGGTGAAAAAGATTGAACTTTTTTTTTAATTAAAATAATTTCAGCAAATCAAGATACATCACAAAATCATGATTTCCTTTCTGAAATATACATGTTATAATTTACAAAATTGACATCCTGTCATTTTATTTACAAAACATAACTGCACTTGGCATAAAGAATAGTTTTACCTCATAAATTTGGCTAGCATATGTCATATCATGGAATACACTGCATCTAGAATATTGATATTCATCTTCACAAGCCTCGGCAAATTTTCTTCGTCAGAGGGAGAGCATCATCCGAGTGCTTTTCCTCCAACCACAGACCGGCAGTCCCCCGCAGACCTTCCAACTAGAAGTGGCCCTACCCTTCACGAAGAGTATAGATATAAGGAATCAACAGGTTTTTGTCATCTGAGTACTGGGATTGTATCCTACATAACACTATCGATCATACAACCCCCTAGAAACCCTCTAGCTAGTATGATCCTTCCAATAGGTTATGCAATCCAGATACGGTGAACTGACTAATGCATGCAAAGATAGATGCATTGCTTTGGCCAAAGATTCAATATAAATAAACATTCGCAATGAACATAGTCGTAATGTTCACACACCTCTAACTCAAATTGGATTCTATCTCATCCTCCAATTGACTTGATAATACTTTGTTCATTTTGAACAATATAAGAGTCTCATCTAACTCTACCTTGGTCTACCTGAACTAGAACGAAACCCTTGATCCAGGTTTAACATGTTATGCAGACTTATAAGATAACAATCTATTCAAGAGTCCCTCTTTGCATCCTTGCATTTACTAGGGTCTATGACCTTTTGTCATTATACTCAAAGATATAAGAATCTTGATTTACTTAATGTCTAGTCTATCTTAAATAACTTTAATCCTTAATCTAGGATATATTTGCAATAATAAGATTTAGGTATTTCTAACCTTTCAAAGAGCCGCTTATTGCATACTTGCAAATTTCTAGGGTTTATGACTTTCTGTCATTCTACTCTCTAATTCAAATATCAAACATCTTTGATGCTTTAAAATGAGTTTCAACATTATCATAGAATCATTTTAGATTTATCAAAGTACTACTTAGACTCTTCATGTCTTGTTCTATGGTTTTTCTCGCCCTTTCAATGTCGACCAATAAGTACATAAACAAGGTCATATTTGACATAAGGGTTATAAGTTTTCTAAACCCAGTAGGTTATGGTTCTAGGGTTAAACTTTTCTAACCCAATGCATGGAAATATCAATACCCTTGTTTTCCAAAGATAATAACATATGTATAAAAAAACATGGGAACAAAAACCTCTCGTCTTCCCTAGACCACTTGGCATTGTTCGAATTCACAGTTCACATATCATGAATAAACGTATATAGTATTGTCAGTATATATTGCCTATGAAAAGATCCTAATGGACTTTAGTAAAATAAAAGAAATTACAAGCAAGAAACATCATAGTACAAGTACAGGTTATCACATAATTCAACTATCTAAAATCTACTCCTGACATAACTTGCCTGTGAGTATTATTCTCAAGTGACACCTAGTGTCAATGCTTTTATCTAGACTCTTCTCTAGAATTTATTATATAGAGAGGTTAAACCATCTCAATATACAATAAGACAATGAAGAACATATATTGTCATTCATAAAGGCTAATGATATAACATCAATACATAAATCCTCATCATGGAAGGTATCACAGCTTATCTTAATTCGATCCATTACCCAAGTGGCTTCGAAACAAGGCAAATACAAAATAAACCCATGGTCTGCATGAGGGTACATAGACCTTCGCTAAAGAAGAATAGAGGCTAAAAGTTAACATTTTAAGGTTATCATGATATTTCTTATCACTGTTGTTGAATACATAAGTGATACTATATCACTAATCAAAGTTTTTCTTAATGATAACAATATCATTCTTTCTCAAATGAATAAATCATTTCCAATAACTTTGGTCTAAAATCATAAAGCTTATACGAATATCTCATTTATTTATATAAAACATGAGGTTTTATCCTCTATTTAAAATCATGTTAATACTACCAATAAGTACTCTTGTTCAAATTCAAGCTTGTGAATTACAATAGATTTTAAGTCATGGTTAATAATAAACTCGACCTCATGGACTTTTCCTATTCCAATTCTAGATTTAGAAAGGTTATGGGTTCATGCTCATCACCCTTGCATGTAATAATTATACTTGTCATAATCAAAGATTACCCATTGAACTTAATATATATTATCTTTAAGTATTTCCCATAATCTAAAACACCTATCTCTAAGTCTTTGGTTATAAATCTTGGGAAAAGGAAACTTATATCTGTTTAAACCAAGACAAGTTTAATTCTAGGTTTAGACTTAAGTCTTCGTATTTTACTATGAAGGTCCTTTTAAATGATTCTTTTAACAACCATTATGACCACCTTTCCAAAACTCATAATAAGACCATTTGGTACGCCATATCCATTACGTATTCGGCATCTGGACTATAATACCTCATTCAAGAGTTGATGTCGTCAGCCTATAAGGTCTCATTATGCACAGAGAGTTTGCTAACTATCTGTTGGCTGCATTCTCTTATATTTACCAATTTAAACACAAGACTAAAAAACACATTAAGATATTTCTACACCGTGGTGAGGATATATGCCCTTATAATGGCCCTCCACCTTAGAATCTAAAAGTTTAACCTATCTAGTTTATAGATAGAAAACTATTGCATCCATGCAGATATAAAAATATACCAAAAACCCTCACCTAGCCAAGCTCTCTCTTCAGGCTCTTTGATTTTATATCATGATCTACAACAAACTTTTAAGGGAAAAGATTGCATATTATAAGTATAGTCTCATCATAAATCACTGATCTCTAGTACTAGGCGTCAGCACTCATAAGTGTGATCCATTATGAATCTTGTTGCATCATTATTCTTAACAAGATGTCATATATACAATAATAACTTTAACCTTATATAACGGTAGAAATTGCATTTGAAAGCTAGAATCTTTATTGTATACAAACAATAACAAAAGCTATTTTAAGAGTCTTAAAGGGTAAATTCTTTGCTGAAATTTTCTTACCGCTAAGAAGCCTTCAACCTCCTCTATCTATGAAGTTTTATCGGCTTGTTCAAATCTTTTCTCCTCTACTTAGTTAACTATGGCCTTTCTATTTGCCTCTCTAAGTTCTACGGACTTGCATGCTTAAGAGGTTCAAGGAAAATGCCGATGGAACAACTGAGTTTCAAGACTCTTCCAGTATTAACTCAAATCCTAAGCACTATCAACACTGAGCACCCATGGTCTCGCATAGGTATGAATATTCAAGATTGGAGAGGCCAGCACCAAACGACTAACTCTCATGTTCATCCTTTGAAACTAACTTCTACACCCTTGCAGTACCTTAAACCTTCTTAGAAAGGGATCTCTCCTGCTCATTTCCCTTCTGGAATCTCCCTCGTAATCAACCAGTACTTTTCTTAAGCTCCTCCAAAAATAGTTAAGGAGTTCGGCCCCCCTTCAAACTCAAAAGTGGTTAGCATTTTTTAACAATTAGCTCCCTGCTCTTCATGCAAAGACCATCGTTATCCCTTTTTTTTGTATTCATGGGAATATTCCCCATTATACCGATGATATAACCTTTTTCAAAGGCTTAGTCATCCATACGGTGCTCTTTTACCGAGTGGGTTGTGATCATGCACTCGTGGGAGGTTCGAGGAAAACACCGATAGATATAACTGATGAAATAAGAGATGTAACGAAATGGATCAAACTTTGAGCACTATCTTCTCTGCTCTAAGAGCCTCTACTTCTCTATGCCTTAACTTGTTGGTAACCGTTTTTACATCTCCACCAGGCTGTGGAAACATAGGCAAGGTCTTTGCCTTATCGCAAGCTTTGCTAGTATGCATGCAACATGGAGAAGTTGGTCATAATGACCACTCTCTCCTATAACTCAATTCATGAGTAAAATTGACATAACCCACCAACATCATGAAAGTAATAAAGGGTTAAGGTCATAAAAGACCACTCAAAATATGTCACAACACTACTCCATACTCAGCTTTCATGGAGTAATGAAGTATTGAATGTGTAAGAAACCACGAGGTAGCTAGAATAAAATATCCAACTAAACCGTGATCCTATAATAGTTCTCTACCTTTTAAGTATAACATGTACTTATAGACCATGTTAAATATGGAAATGCATATATCAATAAAATATTGCATAAACAATGCATTCTAATGCCGTTATTCATTATTCGATAAGATCTGTGAACGGGGTCGAGTACTCTCCCCCCTCGCAATCTTGCGAAAACATCAAAATCAAATAGATAGGATAACCTTATGGAAATACAACCAGAAATTACCAATTATGAGATATTTAACTATTTAATAATATCATCCCTTGAATATAACTATATTCATATCAAACTAGGTCTAATGACTATCGACCATTTCCATGTCAACAATCAAACTACTTGACTTAGTTTATGACAAAACATGAACTTATTGAGTTTTTGACAAATCGACGACTGTTGAATCAACACAAAACTTAAGCTAGTTGGGTCAAACACAACTTACCAACTTGACGACAACATTTTCCCCAAAACGACTAGGTTGATGTCAAATGTCATTAAAAGGACTCTAAACGACATCAACAACTTGTCGAGTCGAGAAATAAACATAGACCAAAAGGGTCAAGTATCACTTATTCAACTTAACTAGGTTCACCATTTTGTACTAATCACAAGACTTAAGATGGCGACAAACTATTCTTTTCCTTGTATCTATTCCCTTCTCTTTGATGATGCTCTCCCTCCCTTTCTCAGAGGTGCGGAAACTTGTTCACTGAATGCAACTTGCAATTACTAACTTGAGATTAGTGTAACAATAATCATTTCATAATCCTTATGAAATCATCACATCTTGACAACTTTTAAACACGCCAGTTGTAGTCAAATAAACATAACTCATGAAAACATTGATTTTTCTAGACATTTTTACTAAACATCAAATCAATGAATCATGCATAACCATCTACTAATTACTTCAAAAATAAAAAGTAAAATAGAGTCAAACTTAAGGATTTGACATATCTCTCCCCGTAAGAGTCATCGTCCTCAATGATCCAATGTATCCAAATCATTAATAAGATAAAAAAATTGTTTAACCTGCAAAAGTGTAAACAATTGAGAAAATCATTGCTATAAAATCATGGTAAAATTTCCATGTCATATTACCCTCTGCACATTTTCCCACTAGACGTTGCCATGAGTAACCTCTTTGTTTCACAAGCAAAGCTTGGAATCCTCAAACTTTTTAAGAAAAACTCGATCATGACCACTCCTGGGTCTTGTTCCTGTATAACATTCTAAGAATATAATGGTCATTTGTTATATACTTTTCAAATATAATCATAAAGAGCATATGCCTTCTGGCAAAACAAACTGATTCTATAATCAACTGAATTAATCACTTCGAGAGCTTCAAGGAGTCCCTCATATCTAGGAACTAATTTGGAATACATTCCATACTTTATGAAACTTTTCTTCTCTAACTAAGATTTGTTCATCTATTTTTGACAACATTTCTGGACTAATGCTAATCCTATATTCTAGCTTACCTAGCTTATAGGAGTTCGGCATCTTCTTCTATCCATTGTTTCAAATGGAGTCATCTTGATAGTAGAATTATAGGAGTTGTTATAACAAGCTCCATAAGAGGTAGATACTCTTTTCACGAGTAGAAACCATCCACTTCATTCACAGGTTTACCAAGAACCAAATTTTAATAACATTATGCAAGTACGGTACCGCCATTCATTATTTAAGATATAAAGAGTAACATCAACTTTCACTTTTCTAGCTGAAAAGATTATTCATCAACTACAAATTTAATTCATTTTATGCATCATTTAAATAAGCTGACAAGTAAATACAAGAGAAAGAATCAAAATTCCTTATCTAGTTCAACTATCCTCCAAGACTTGGCATGCCACTGATGAGAGGGAAAGCATCATTCAGTTGTTTTTACCTCCAACTACGAACTTAAGCAGTTTCCCTGCACACTTCCTACCCGGAAGTAGTCCTACACTTCATCGAAAGGTTGTGTTGGAAACCCTCTCAGTTGCCATCTAAGCTCTATTGTGTACCCCCACTTAACTAACTATGTCCCACTACCATGGATACCCTCCAACCAAGTATGACAACTCTGGTTAGCTAAGTGTCCGGAGTACTGTGAACTGACGAGTGCGCGTGGTGGTAACGACACTCATTATGGCCATAGTTTTTATATAAATATACATTTCTTAATGAACGTAGTCATGGTTCACTACCCTGTTCAACTTGGAGAGACTATTAACTTGGGCTTACTAGACTACCTATCCGCCCACAAATAATAACACAAGATTCAAAAGGTGATATCAGTGTAAGACCTCCTTTCAGTAGCTTACATATTAATTATATAACCCTAAAAAGGTTTGGAACAAATTTTCTACGATACAAGATTTCTTTCTTCTGTAAAGTTAAGGACGTACCAAGTGTATTTTCTACAATTTACTCCCTTACACAATCCATCAAAGGCCCATCCAGGACATGATAGTGATGAACATTACATAAAACTTAGTGAATCAACCAAAATGTTCTTGTATAGCCACCACAATAACTTAAATCAATATCGAAATATAAACAATTTCAATTTCGGCAATAAATCAAAGAATGAGCTCATTTTTGACATTAAATCAAATGTTTTGACCAACTGGCCATAAAATAATCAATCTTCAAAATTCGGTGGCTAGACCTTTCCAAAATAAGGGAATAAAACAATGACAATCCTTGCAAATATTAAAAGGAATTTTACCAAAGATCCAAAGAAGTGTCAAATTTCAAAGGAACACTTATTATGTACTACGTGACTAATTAAGTCACTTACATTGGATTAGAGTTTGTGCTTCTGACACAACCAATGAATAAGCCCCTTAAGACTTTCATTATGCACAAAATTTTGCAAAGCAAATATATTTCCAAATCTTGAATTCATATAGACATTGCTCTACCCGAGATCCTAGTCTGATTAGTAATTGACCAAGGTTTTACCTTTCTAGTCAAAGTCTCAAAATCTTTAGAACTGCTATGCAACCTCAGAAGAATTGTTTTTCTCTTGGAGTTTTAAGTCCTCAGTTCTTTCTTAACTACTTACTTGGGTAAGTACAGGGAAATAGTCTTCCTGACAAGTTTCTTAGTTATTCTCTTATGCCACTCAAACATAAAACTAGTTTCAAACCTTAGCCAATCTACTGAATGTTTAACGAGTTTTCTCGTAATGAGCTCATACGTCCATGTGTTGAACCCGGTTCGCTTTGATACCATATGTAACATACCTGATCTTCATCAAGACTAAAATCAATTATTTACCATAGATAAAAACACATAAGGTGAAAAAGATTGAACTTTTTTTCTTAATTAAAATAATTTCAGCAAATCAAGATACATCACAAAATCATGATTTCCTTTCTGAAATATACATGTTATAATTTACAAAATTGACATCCTGTCATTTTATTTACAAAACACAACTACACTTGGCATAAAGAATAGTTTTACCTCATAAATTTGGCTAGCATAAGTCATATCATGGAATACACTACATTTGGAATATTGATATTCATCTTCACAAGCCTCAGCAAATTTTCTGCTTCAGAGGGAAAGTATCATCTGAGTGCTTTTCGTCCAACCATAGACCGACAGTCCCCCGCACACCTTCAAACTGGAAGTGGCCCTACCCTTCACGAAGAGTATAGATATAAGGAATCAACAGGTTTTTTCCATCTAAGTACTGGGATTGTATCCTACATAACACTATCGATCTTACAATCCCCTAGATACCCTCTAGCTAGTATGATCCTTCCAATAAGTTATGCAATCCAGATACGGTGAACTGACTAATGCATGCAAAGACGGATGCATTACTTTGGCCAAAGATTCAATATAAATAAACATTCGCAATGAACATAGTCGTAATGTTCACACACCTCTAACTCAAATTGGATTCTATCTCGTCCTACAATTGACTTGATAATACTTTGTTCATTTTGAACAATATAAGAGTCTCATCTAACTCTACCTTGGTCTACCTGACCTAGAACGAAACCCTTGATCCAGGTTTAACATGTTATGCAGTCTTATAAGATAACAATCTATTCAAGAGTCCCTCTTTGCATCCTTGCAATTACTAGGGTCTATGACCTTTTGTCATTATACTCAAAGATATAAGAATCTTGATTTACTTAATGTCTAGTCTATCTTAAATAACTTTAATCCTTAATCTAGGATATATTTGCAATAATAAGATTTAGGTATTTCTAACCTTTCAAAGAGCCCCTTATTGCATACTTGCAAATTTCTAGGGTTTATAACTTTTTGTCATTCTACTCTCTAATTCAAATATCAAACATCTTTGATGCTTTAAAATGAGTCTCGACATTATCATAAAACCATTTTAGATTTATTAAAGTACTACTTAGACTCTTCCTGTCTTGTTCTATGGTTTTTCTCATCCTTTCAACGTCGACCAATAAGTACATAAACAAGGTCATATATGACATAAGGGATATAAGTTTTCTAAACCCAGCAGGTTATGGTTCTAGGGTTAAACTTTTCTAACCCAATGCATGGAAATATCAATACCCTTAATTTCCAAAGATAATAACATATGTATAACAAAACGTGGGAACAAATACCTCTCGTCTTTCCTAGACCACTTGGCATTGTTTGAATTCACGGTTCACATAACATGAATAAACGTATATAGTATTGTCAGTATATATTGCCTATGAAAAGATCCTAATGGCCTTTAGTAAAATAAAAGAAATTACAAACAAGAAACATCACAGTACAAGTACAGGTTATCACATAATTCAACTATCTAAAATATACTCTTGACATACCTTGCATGTGAGTATTATTCTCAAGTGACACCTAGTGTCAATGCTTTTATCTAGACTCTTCTCTAGAATTTATTATATAGAGAGGTTAAACCATCTCAATATACAATAAGACAATGAATAACATATAGTGTCATTCATTAGGGCTAATGATAAACATCAATACATAAATCCTCATCATGGAAGGTATCACAACTTATCTTAATTCGATCCATTACCCAAGTGGCTTCAAAACAAGGCAAATACAAAATAAACCCATGGTCTGCATGAGGGTACATAGACCTTCGCTAAAGAAGAATAGAGGCTAAAAGTTAAACATTTTAAGGTTATCGTGATATTTCTTATCACTGTTGTTGAATACGTAAGTGATACTATATCACTAATCAAAGTTTTTCTTAATGATAGCAATATCATTCTTTCTCAAATGAATATATCATTTCCAATAACTTTGGTCTAAAATCATAAAGCTTATACGAATATCTCATTTATGTATATAAAACATGAGGTTTTATCATCTATTTAAAATCATGTAAATACTACCAATAAGTACTCTTGCTCAAATTCAAGCTTGTGAATTACAATAGATTTTAAGTCATGGTTAATAATAAACTCAACCTCATGGACTTTTCGTATTCCAATTCTAGATTTAGAAAGGTTATGGGTTCATGCCCATTGCCCTTGCATGTAATAATTATACTTGTCATAATCAAAGATTACCCATTGAACTTAATATATATTATCTTTAAGTATTTCCCATAATCTAAAACACCTATCTCTAAGTCTTTGGTTATAAATCTTGGGAAAAGGAAACTTATAGTTATTTAATCCACGACAAGTTTAACTCTAGGTTTAGACTTAAGCCTTCATATTTTACTATGAAGGTCCTTTAAAATGATTCTTTTAACAATCATTATGACCACCTTTCCAAAACTCATAATAAGACCATTTGGTATGCCATATCCATGACGTATCCAGCATCTAGACTATAAGACCTCATTTAAGAGTTGATGTCATCAGCCTATAAGGTCTCGTTATGCACAAAGAGTTTGCTAACTATCTGTTGGTTGCATTCTCTTATATTTACCCATTTAAACACAAGACTAAAAAAAATTAAGATATTCCTACACCGTGGTGAGGATATACAACCTTATAATGGCCCTCCACTTTAGAATCTAAAAGCTTAACCTATCTGGTTTATAGATAAAAAAATATTGCATCCATACAGATATAAAAATATACCAAAAACCCTCGTCTAGACAAGCTCTCTCTTCAGGCTCGTTGATTTTATATCATGAGCTGCAACAAACTTTTAAGGGAAAAGATTGCATATTATAAGTATAGTCTCATCGTGAATTACTAATCTCTAGTACTAGGCATCGGGACTCATAAGTGTGATCCACTATGCATCTTGTTGCATCATTATTCTTAACCAGACATCGTATATACAATAATAACTTTAACCTTTTATAACAGTAGAAACTGCATTTGAAAGCTAGAATCTTTATTGTATACAAACAATAACAAAAACTATTTTAAGAGTCTTAAAGGGTAAATTCTTTGCTGAAATTTTCTTACCACTGAGAAGCCTTCGACGTCCTCTATCTATGAAGCTTTATCGGCTTGTTCAAATCTTTCCTCCTCTACTCGGTTCACCATGGCCTTTCTATTAGCCTCTCTAAGTTCTACGGACTTGCATGCTTAAGAGGTTCAAGGAAAATGCCGAAGGAACAATTGAGTTTCGAGACTCTTCCAGCGTTAACTCAAATCCTGAGCACTATCAACACTGAGCACCCATGGTCTCACATAGGTATGAATATTCAAGATTGGAGAGGCCAACACTGAACGACTAACTCTCATGTTTATCCTTTGAAACTAACTTTTGTACCCTTGCAATACCTTAATCCTTCTTAGAAAGGGATCTCTCTTGCTCATTTCCGTTCTGGAATCTCCCACGTAATCAACCAGTACTTTTCTTAAGCTCCTCCAAAAATAGATAAGGAGTTCGGCCCCCCTTCGAACTCATAAGTGGTTAGCAATTTTTAACACTAAGCCCCCTACTCTTCATGCAAAGACCATCATTATCTCTATTTTTTAATATTCCCAGGAATATTCCCCATTATGCTGATGATATAGCCTCTTTCAAAGGCTTAGTCATCCATATGGTGTTCTTTTACCAAGTGGGTTGTGATCATGCACTCGTGGGAGGTTCGAGGAAAATGCCAATAGATATAATTGATGAAATAAGAGATGTAACGACATGGATCAAACTTTGAGCACTATCTACTCTGCTCTAAGAGCCTCTACTTCTCTACGTCTTAACTTCCTAGTAACTGTTTTCACATCTCCACCAGGCTGCGGAAACATAGGCAAGGTTTTTGCCTTATGGCAAGCTTTGCTAGTATGCATGCAACATGGAGAAGTCGGTCATAATGACCACTCTCTCCTATAACTCAATTCATGAGTAAAATTGACATAACCCACAAACATCATGAAAGTAATAAAGGGTTAAGGTCATAAAAGACCACTCAAAACATGTCACAACACTACTCCATACTCAGCTTTCGTGGAGTAATGAAGTATTGAATGTGTAAGAAACCATGAGGTAGCTAGAATAAAATATCCAACTAAACCGTGATCCTATAATAGCTCTCTTCCTTTTAAGTATAACATGTACTTATAGACCATGTTAAATATGCAAATACATGTATCAATAAAATATTACATAAACAATGCATTCTAATGTCGTTATTCATTATTCAACAAGATGTGTGAACGGGGTCAAGGTAATCTCCCCCCTTGCAATCTTGCGAAAACATCAAAATCAAATAGATAGCATAACCTTATGGAAATACAACCAAAAATTACCAATTATGAGATATTTAACTATTTAATAATATCATCCCTTGAATATAACTATATTCATATCAAACTAAGTCTAATGACTATCGACCATTTCTGTGTTGACAGTCAAACTACTTGACTTGGTTTATGACAAAACATGAACTTATTGAGTCTTTGACAAATCGACGATTGTTGAATCAACACCAAACTTAAGCTAGTTGGGTCAAACACAACTTACCAACTTGAGAACATCATTTTCCCCAAAATGACTAGGTTGATGTCAAACGTCATTAAAAGGACTTTAAACGACATTGACAACTTGTCGAGTCGAGAAATAAACGTAGACCAAAAGGGTCGAGTATCAATTATTCGACTCAACTAGGTTCACCATTTTGCACCAATGACAAGACTTAAGATGGCGACAAACTATTCTTTTCCTTGTATCTATTCCCTTCTCTCCGATGATGCTCTCCCTCCCTTTCTTGGAGGGGCGGAACCATGTTCCTTGAATGCAACTTGCAATTACTAACTCGAAATTAGAGCAACAATAATCATTTCATAATCCTTATGAAATCATCACATCTTGACAACTTTTAAACACATGTCAGTTTTAGTCAAATAAACATAACTCATGAAAACATTGATTTTTCCAAACATTTTTGCTAAACGTCAAATCATTGAATCATGCGTAACCATCTACTAATTACTTCAAAAGTAAAAAGTAAAACAGAGTCAAAGTTAAGGATGTAACAATTAACTTGGAATGATATTCCGCATATTGGGATATGCCACATTTGACTCAATAGTTTACTATTAATCAATCATATTCTAGGATATTTTGCTTTTTATAAAAATCACTTTTATAGACAAATTAGCAATATTAAATTTTAATAGTATTGTTTGAATGAATAAACTAATAATTTTAATACCAAGGAGAAAAAAAGTATAATATACATTTTGCTCTTCTTTATGATAGTTTGTGTGAGAATGAATTTTTGAGTAAATTTCAAGTGTAGGGCTTAACACAAAAGTCAAAACTTCTAAGCTCTATGAGAAATCTTTGATATTAAAAAAATCATAAAAGAATTTTAAAAGACTAGTAGTAGCTTGCTTAGTCCTATGTCCGATGATATCATCATCACTTATATTTGGCAAATCTTTTTTTATCATCATTAGATAAAACTTTAATGGAGAGAGATATAAACTTAGGTGCTAAACAAGTCATAATTTGCACACAAGGCCCTTTAAAATAGTGTATAGAACAAAACATATAATTCAAACATATGTAATAAATATGATATTTTGATTTCATCGTGAATTTAAATAACTCTTAGTACGTTAACAAAGCTACACTTATCTATGTAATCACAATTCAAAATCAAATAGATCAAACTAAATGCTATAGTGATATAGGATATGCACTTTTATCCCCCTTTAAAGTTATCCATTCAAAATTATCTTTCAAATGCTAATAAATACCATGATTAAATAAGAAAAATCATACTGGGTACATACATACAAACATAATTCTCAAGAATATTTTAGAGTGTCTTCAAATTTTCATTCTATATGTAATAAGGTCTTAAAAAATATTGAATTTTCCCTTGCATTTTAAGACAAAAAAGAAATAAAAATGACAACTATTAATTTTAGCCCATATACATATACACCGGAATACTTAACATGTGTATATACATGTATCCAAACAAATGTATCTACATGTATCCAAACGAATGTGTTGATAAGTAAAAACTAGGTAGGCATCACTTTCCAAAAGAGATATTATTTAAGACTATATATGTAATTAATATATTGCCCGAAAAAATAGGTATGAAAAAAAGGAATAATTTTTTTAGGATGTAAATTATAAGAGAAATTTTATTCCTTCACTCTCACATACATCTTGAATAGATTACATTAATTTGTAAATATTTAAAAGTTACTATGGTTTATCCATGAGACTATACAAATGAGAATAGTAAAAGAAAAGGTAAGGCCATAGTGATTATCAATTATGAGGCTTTAATAATCTAACCACAATCAGACTACGTCTTTTTTGATATATATATATATATATATATATATATATATATATATATATATATATATATATATATATATATATATATATATATATATATATATATATATATATGTCTTTTTTAGAACACAAGAAAGAATTTAATAACCAAATTCTTAATAAAAACTTAAACATTCAAATCAAACACAAATTATCTATTTCTTTTAATTTTACATCTATTATATATAATATATAAGGTATTATGTGCATAATAATATGTATTTTATTTTATTTTTAAATCAATATAATAAAACAATTAAATGTAAAAAAAATAAACCAAATTTAATAATTAAATTAAATGAACAATAATTTATTTATTTTTATATGTATCTACGATTTTTATATAATATTATATTATATTTAAATAATATACATTTTTAAAAATTATTATGTTAAAAAATTATTCCATGTCTTAATAAAATAATAAAAGGTGGATTCTTTTAATAATAAAAAGAAAAAAAAAGAAGAAAAAAAAAAACTATCAATGAACTAGGAAGACCACTCCCTTTCCCTTTTTATATATATATATATATATATATATATAATTTGAATACCTTCATCTACTTAGGTGTGGAAAAGAGACAAAAACAAAAAAAACAAAAAAAAACCTAAATATCTAACACATTTTGGAGTATATATATATAATTTGAATACCTTCATCTACTTAGGTGTGGAAAAGAGACAAAAACAAAAAAAACAAAAAAAAACCTAAATATCTAACACATCTTGGAGCCATAAAAGGTACATTGGCCCACAACCACCCCCATAACTCTATTATCATAGCAAGAAATTTTCATAGCGTAAAGAAGCCCAAAACTACTATCTCAAAACTAGATAAACTCATGATTAAACCATATCAAAATTTCTAGTGAGAAACCCCGCAATCTACCTTACTTCGCACATCAACTCCAACTACTCCTTTAAGAAAGTAGATGGCTTTGTCCACTTGCTTTTGCTTTCGACACATCTCCTCTACCTTTGCATTACCAACTTGCAGGAATGGGGTCCAACTTGCAGGAATTGTATAATGTTCCTCCATTACTTATCAGAAGGGGGTCATTTTGTGGCAGAAAACCAATGCCCAAAACTGCAGAGACTAATACATCATTCAGACCAACCAAATAGGTCTTCTTGAAGAAAAATTCCATCGGCATGCACACGACCTCCTTGTCTTCACCATTATCCAACAACACCCCTACAAACATGAAGGTTATGTCGATGTCTACAAAGTACCAATGATCCAAACAGACGAATCATTTCCAAGCACCCACTGTATGTATGCCAAACACAATTATGCCTGCCTTCGCCTGCATCACCCTTCGCAAGCCACGCTCTATGACCAATCCAAGAAATGCAGTTTGTCTCTTAGAGATTAATCTTACGCTTGTATCCATTGTTTCAAGTGAGACTTCAATAATTGAGGCTAGAACCAGTAATGCAAAAGTGAAAGCCAATAAACTTCCTTAATTGTCTTATGGTAGAACCTCACATGCCATATGACAGCGGGGGAAAATAGTCTTGTCTTTCTCATCGTTAGAAGGCTGAGTTTTGCGAATTCCGCATAGCTCTTTCTACCGCTGCTCTTAGTTATGACTGCTTAAGGGGTGGGAAATTAAAGGTGGCCCCCAAATGACTCCCAGTCATCAAATGTTATTGTTGATTTTAATAGCTACCTTGTTATCAATTGGATAATTAGCGAGAAAGTTCGCTTCTGTGCTCACTTCTCAATATACATGTTGGATAGAGAATTAGGCCAATGAGTTAAGGATAAACCACACTTCATATAGAATATTATTAATTTTTCAATTTAAGGTTCTTCTTCAGATGGCTTTGACAAGGATCATGGAATGGCCTTCGATTTGAACAAAGTTGATGCCATATTCTTTGCAAACCTATAGTCCTAAGAGGAGGGCTTCAGCTTAAGTCTCATTATGAGTACTATTCTTCAATTTTTCAAAATAGTTACAATCTTCTTCGATAATGTTGCCTACATATGAGGGGCCTAGATTGCCTCTATTTTGTCCCATCAAAATTCAATTTCCACCATCCAACCAAAGGTGTTTGCTACTTTATGTTGTCTCTTTGAATTGGAGAGTTAGTTCTTCCAACCCCTTGAATGGGTGGAGCTTTATGCCCTTGCCATCTATGTAGAATCTCATTATCCCAAGAAGAAGAAAATTTCTTCTTGATGCCTTGTGAAACTAACCTAGCTTGCAAAATTTCTTTAACAGCCACCTCCAATTTGTATTGTAGCCTTCCACTTCCATTTTACTATCCAAGAAGATATGCCTATTTCTTTCTTTCCAAACTTCTCAAATTAAAGGTGAGGGGCTTACAATCCATAGACAAGAGATAATTAAATTGTTCTGAATGCCTGGTCATAACTTGAAAATCTCTAAAAAATCCTTTGGCAAAGCTCCTAACCAACCTAGTTTGGCACACAACCGCTTCCAACGCTTTGAGGTATATGAGCAATTGGCTAGGAGATTATTGACCTTTTCTTTCGCCAAGCCACCCAAGCAACACTTGAAAGGACCTACAAAACCCAAAGAAATAAACTTGTCAACTGTTAAAATGTTCTTTTGTATTGCCTTCCAAGCAAAGGCTCCTACTTTTGGAAGGTAGTCCTTATGCCAACATAGTCAGGACAACCAATCTTTCTCCACTTTTGAGGCATCTTTCACTTTGTACCCCATTTTCACAATGCAATCCTTAGATTTTGAGCAGCTCCATCTTAACCTTATATGATTCTTCTCTGATAAAGTCTTTTCTTCTTGACAACTCCTCCAAGATTGCAATATGTTCTTCCAAGATCCCCATATTCTGGATCTCTTTCCAAACCCATTCCATAATACCAACATTGTAACTTTAGAAGGTGTAGTCCCTTAGTCTAGTACCCTGTGTTGTTGATAGAATGGCTTTGGCTTCATTCAAGTCCTTTCTATTTGAGAGCATTGGGAAGTCATTCCAAGAATCCTCCCAAAAGTCTACAGTTTTCCCATCATTGATTTCCCATGTCAAGTGGTGAGTGATTCTATTGTTGTATTGGAACATGAAATTCCAAAGGTGTGAGCCTTTTGGAGGTTGGAGATAGTCTGAATCCAAGCAGGGTCTTTTGAATCCAAGTACTTGCTTTGAAGAATCTTGGAGCATTTTGAATTTGGCTTTAAGAAAAGGCCCTAAATAAGTTTAGCACCAAGAGCTCTATTTTGCAAAGAGTTGTTGTGAAGGCCTATACCATTGTTCTCCTTTAGAGTGCAAATTCCCCTCCAACCTATTAGATGATACCGTTCTTGTCCAAGCCTCCTTGCCATAAGAAGGATCTCATGATCTTCTCCAAACCACTGCAAGTCTTGGAAGGCATTTTGAGACACAACATCAAGTAAATTGGTATGCCTAAAACCACTTATTTGAGCATCAAGATTTTCCCTACAACGGATATCCACTTACTCTTCCTAGAAGCCAATTTTGAGGTGCATTTGGCTATCAAATTTTACCACAAAAATGTTATGCTAGCACTAGCAAAACGAGAAACACCCAAATATTTGCTTGGCAAAGCTCCTATTTTGAATCCAAGATGGGAAGTAATGCGGGACTACATTCTTGAGCTAACATTGAAGAAGAAGATTTCCAATTTGTTGGTGAACTAATTAATTTCCCAGACACCTAAGAGTGTTATATAGAGATTCAACCATCTGTTTAGCTTCCAGCAAGCTTGCTTCGCCAATGAGAATAGTATTATCAACAAATTGTCGATGAGTGACAACATCAACCTCATTAGTGACCATAATTCTTCTTAAAAGGTGGTTGATGGAGGAATTTTGGATCCAACTTCCCAGGGCTTAGACCAAGATGAGGAAGAGGGTGGCAAAGATCAAGTCTCCTTGTATAAATCCTCGAGAGGAGAAAAAACATGGGCTCCCATTAACCAATATTGTGTATCTTGGGCTTAACATGCAACTAAAGACCCAATTGATCCAACAATGACTAAATCCAAATTTCTTCATTATTTTCATCAAAAATCTTTAATTGACCCTATTCTATGCCTTATTGATATCCAATTTGACTATCATACTTTTATTTTTGCTAACTTGGATCGAATGTACCACTTTGTGTGTGACAATGATTCCACTGAGATTGCCCTGCCAAGAATAAAATTGTTGTGTTCTTCAAAATATAATCTCTGGGAGTAGTTTGGGTCTGTTAGTGTAATAAGCACATGTCCTGTAGAGTTTCTATGCCAATATTTTTTCTTTTTTGTTTTGGTTTCACTGTTGATCATGTTTAAGGTTTGTTTGTGTTTTGCATATGATTGTTTTTACAAAATTACAATGAAATATGGTGCATGCAATAAACCCAGAAAATATATAGTAGATATGCATAAAATATTGAAGACCTAGATCATAATATTGCTCAAAATGAATTATAGTTATATACCCATTTCATTTTCTTCAACTTTGTATTTTTGTTGTACATGAACTAGCAATATAGCTATCATAAATCACTCCCAAATCATCAACAAATTCAAGTTCTTTGTCAAATAAACTAATGTAGTGGTGTTTGAGTTCCTATGCGCCCTAGTTCCAAGCCTCAGCTACTCCAAATACTAGACGTTTGCCTTCCTAGAAGACCCACGTCCCCTATGGTGATGTATGACCCTGCTGGAAGAGATTTACAACCTCAAATCTGCAATTTTGTCCTTGCTAAACAATGGATAATATGCAACACTTACTCCAGCCAATAAGAAGAGAATAAAACTCTAAAAGAACCACACAAATCTGACTCTAGAGATGGTACGGCTTGTCCTAGTCTGGTACGGCCAAGAAGGAAGAGTATACAGTTCCCAAAACCACTTCAAATCTACTCCAATATGTGACTACAATGTTTTTTATCAGCGGTTCATAAAATCATAGATATCATGGAAAAACTTCATCAAAATTACATCAATCGAAGCACAATGTGAAGCCCTTGGGTGAGACTCCCGACAACCCTCCTGATGTTGTCTTTCAAACACAAAGAGAGCAATTCCATAGAGGTTTTCATTTTTGCGAAACCCTAGTACAACCACAAAGCCAAGCTTCAAGCTTTCACGACAATAGTTTTCCAAGAGTGAATGAATGGTGCAAATGAAGTCTCATTTCTTCTTTTTGTTCCCTGGCTTCCAACACCCATGAGGAATATTTTAATATTTTTAATATTTAATAACAAGTCCTTGACTTAGGCACCCCTCATATTCCCTAGCACATAACCTTTTAAAAACAACTTATATCAACCAATATTATAAGTCACCTTTATAACATAAAGTGACTTAGGCACTTTAATAGTATAAGTTAAATATTTAATTTAAATTATTCTTCGACAATTAATTCCTTTTCCAACTCGAAACCCAAGTGCACTCCCAATTGGCAGTGCTAAAAATGGAACTGTCGATCGGACCTCACCGGTGACCTCCTGCCTGACTTATTATAAATAGTAGGTCCTAGTAAAAAGTGACCAAAGTGGTTCCCTAACCACCTCCATTAGCCTACGGGAACCCTGGAATAGGCTAACTACTCCACCTGTTGGTCTGGCCTAAGAAGTGGACATTACAGTCTGCCCTCCCAAAAATTGCTTGTCCTCAAGTAATCTCAGCTTAGGATGCTGCAGTATCTGCTCACTCTCCCACATTGTATCCTCAACTGGAAAGTTCTTCCATTTCACCAGGTACTCTTTGATGATCCTCTTCCTGAGATTCCTCTCTCGGGTGTCAATGATAGCTTCTAGAACCACGATTAGCTTCCCTTCCTCATCCATTGGTGGAAGCTTAGATGAAGGAACAACATTATGTCCAAGTGCTTTCTTAAGCCTGGATACATGAAATACATTGTGCACTCGTCTATTAGCTAGTAGCTCTAGCTCATAAGCTACTTCCCCTATTCTCCTGGATACCCTGAACAGACCATAGAACCTAGGTTTTAGTTTCTCTGCTCCACTCCTTTTGAGAGTGAACTGTCTGTATGGTTGGAGCCTTAAGTAGACCATATCCCCAACCTCAAAACTCTGCTCTACTCGGTGTTAGTCTGCATATAGTTTCTGTTGATTTTGTGCTTGTTGCAAATTCTCCTTGAGCTCTTTCATGATGTCGTGGCTCTCTTGCAACAAATCCTTGGCTTTTGGCACCCTACTGTCACTGAGTAGCAAATTTGTGAAACTAGGGGCATCATATCCATATAGGGCCCTGAATGAAGTCATCCTGATAGACATGTGATATGTTGTGTTATAGTAGCACTCCCCTAGGTGTAGCCACTTAATCCAAGCTCTATGCTGCCCCGACATAGTTCCTGAGATACCTTTCCACCCATTTATTTACTATCTCTGTTTGCTCGTCGATCTACGGGGGTAATTGGTACTGGGAGTAAGTTCAGTGCCACATAATCTGAACAACTCTTGCCAAAAGAGACTTAGGAATTTGTTGTCCTTGTCGCTCACAATGCCCCTGGGTATCCCATGTAATCTGAAAATCTCCCTGAAGAATAGATCAGCTACCTATATTGTTGTATGAGTCACTGATATGGCGAAGAAATGCGCAAACTTGGTCAACCTGTCAACCACTACAAAGATGCAGTCCTTCCCCTATACTTTTGGTAGTCCAGTGATGAAGTCCATGGAGATGTATTCCCACTTCTGATTGGGAATCGGCAAAGGCTAAATTAGGCCAGCTGGATAAGTATGTTCATTCTTATTTTGTTGGCAGATAGGACACACCGGAACATACTTAAGGACTTCATTTTTAAGTCCTTTCCATGTAAAACATTCCCAAACTTGTTTGTAAGTCTTGAAAAACCCAGGATGACCAATCATAGGTGTGTCATGGAAGGTCCTCAAAATCTTGCCTTTGAACTGAGAGTTAGGCACCTGAAATATTCTCTCCTTATAAATAATCATATCATTAACCACTGTGTACCTATCATCATGTATTGTGCCCTCTATGATTCCTGTTGCCCAAGAACCCTTAGCATGCTCTGCTGAAATTGACTCTCCAATCAGCAGAGATCTCCCCAAGCAAACACAAGTGGGGTCTCCTGGATAATGCATTTGCCACAATGTTCTTACCTTTGACATATTCTATGTCAAAGTCATATGCGTGTAATTGACTCACCCACTTCTGTTGTCGATCATTCGAGTCCTTCTAGTTCATGAAGTATTTGATATTGTTATGATCAGTTTTAATAATAAATTTACCTCCAACCAGATAGGTTCTGAATTTGTCCAAGGCATACATTATGGCCAACATCTCTCAGTCATACATCGAGTAACTCTTCTCCACACCCCTGAGCTTCTTGCTCTCAAATGCAATGAGGTGTTTCTCTTGCATTAGTACTACCCCAATCCCCTCTCCTAAAGTATCAGACTCCAACCCAAATGGCTTGGAAAAATCTTGGGTTGCTAACATCGGGCAAGTAGACATCAAATGTTTGAAGTGTTCAAAACACTTCTGTGATGAATCCGACCACACAAATACTCCCTTCTTGGTTAAATTTGTAAGTGGAGCTGTCGTCTGTGAGAAGCCCTTCATAAACCTCCTATAGAAGCCACATAGCCCAAAGAACCCCTTGAGTTGAGTGATATTCATTGGTGTAGGCCATTCCATGATAGCCCTTATCTTCTCTAGATCTACCCTCACACCATCTGCATTGATAATGTGGCCAAGATAGAGCAACTATGTCATGCCGAAGTCACATTTAGACTCCTTAGCATACAAGGACTCACTCTCCAGGATGCTCAAAACCTCCTCTAGATGCCTCGTGTGCTCCTCCTAAGTTCTGCTAAAAATTAGGATGTCATCAAAAAAGATCAAAACAAACCTCCTAAATTGTTTCCTAAAAATCCGGTTCATGTAGCTCTAGAAAGTAGCTGGTGCATTTGTCAACCCAAACAGCATCACCAAAAGCTTGAAGTAGCCGTAATGACACTTGAAAGTTGTTTTCTCTATGTCCTCCTCTCTCATCTTGATCTGGTGATATCTTGACGACCTCAAATTTATCTTCAAAAAGTAACAAGCCCCGTGAAGCTCATCAATCAACTCATCAATACAGAGAATAGGATACCTGTTTTTGATGGTTTTCTTGTTCAAAGCATGGTAGTCAATGCACATCTGAATGGTCCTATCTTTCTTTTTGACAAAAACTGCTATAGAAGAAAATGGGCTCTTATTAGGCCTGATGTACCCCATCTCCAACAACTCCTTAACAATCTTCTCTATCTCATCCTTGAGCCTCTTAGCATGACGATAGGGAGTAGTAATAACTGGCTTGGACCCATCCTCAAGCTCTATGACGTGCTCAATCCCTTTATCAAGTGGCACCCCTGGTGGTATACTCCTAAAGACCTTATTGTGCTTGGTCAACAATCTCTGAATATCTGGATGATAGTTGTTCTTTGGTTGTTGGGGAACCTCTGACATGATTAGGCATTCAGTTGTCCACTCCATCTGGTCATGTATCAACTGTTGAAATAAGGGTAGACAACTGAGAGAGGGGGTGAATCAGTTGTCACAAAAAAATTTATCCTTTATTGTAATTAAACTTCTTTACCACTTATTAACATATGAATGATATAACCATGAAAGCATGAATCAACAACACATGAGCAGAAACAAAATCAGCACACATAACACCAAGATTTTTACGTGGAAACTTGGTTAAGGGAAAAACCACGATGGGGGTTAACCCACAAGAATTTATACTCTGTTAAAAGTATTACAAATGGGGAAGGCACATGCCTTCAGGCACATTGCCCAGAGCTCACTGCCTACAAAATCAATTACAAGAATTCACTAGAATGATTGAATTGAGAAACATCTAACAATGCAGAATTACAATTCCGGTTGTGCACAATATACTGACTTTACACACTTCATCTCTCCCTGCTCTGCTTCACTGCACTGTGATGATCCAGACCTTAGATCTCTTCCCTTTGCACTCGATTCTGCTATATTTCGCACTTATCCCTTCATATTTGCACAACACCACACTCAAATGCTTAAATCCATCGATCATATATATCCGCTACATGAGGTAACATCAACTGCAGTCGGCTTTGAGAAAAATTGGAAACTATTTCAAAAGCACTGTTCTGTCGGCTGAATCCATACACGCATATTAATACGGACCAAAACTTATGTGTTCAAGTCACCTCACCTGCCAGCCAACTCCACTGGATCTCATAAATTGCTCGACCAACCACTTCTCTTCATCCGCACAAGGATCAAACACCTAGTTGGTCTGTTCTTTACCAGACTGAATTGTCTTACCAAAACCCGATACTCAAATGCTTGTATCTTACAATCCCTTCATCACCGGAGGCTAAAATCTTGGATTTAGGTAGCTCTGACATCCCTTACCATTCCCTCAGATTCGCAGCACAATGTAATTACCTGTGGAGAAATGCGGACTAATATGTTGAACCCTGTTAAATGCTCTGTTCTTGTCTCTCTGGACTTAGATAAATTTGCACTCTGACTTCCGGTATGATCAAATGATGTAATGCAAATGTGTAAGATAGATTCAGTTGCCATCAATGACAACACCTGACATACCTAGTAGTGTCTCTTTCCAACAATCTCCCCCTTTGGCATTGATGGCAACACTTAGTGAAAAATGACTAGGTGTTAGAACACCCCCCCCCCTTTATACACGTATGATTTCCCATGCTCCCCCTTAGATTAATTCTTCATTTTTCACAGTTTTTCCTCTCCCCCTTTGACATCAATGGCAAAGGCTAGGATCCACAAACCAAAATTCATGCAAAAAATTTATGTACAAGGGTCAAAACTCTATATACTTCCGCATACAATTCTTAGGCTTTGTTCATCAACAAAAAGATATTGCCAAAAATGTTTTTCAACTTTGTCAATTCATTGTCCCAGTTCTTTTTAATACTGTCCAAGATATATATGTGCCCACTGAACAAAAATGGCAGTGATTCTGCCTTTTGAAGGTCAGTAGGATCACTAGTAGCAGGTGTTGCTTGGGACTCTGCCAATATGTCATACATAGTTTCTAACTTAGGGGAGATCAGTCCCCGGATCTCATCCAATCTGCCCAGAATTTTGGCCTTTTCCTTCTCCAAATCACTCAATTCATTCTGCAGAGTCACTACTTGGCATTCTTTGGTAATTACAAACTCAGTTAAAGGACTATATGGCTAAGAAATATTAGACAATTTGAGCTCTATGTCCTTAACCTTTTTCTCAATATCTTCAACAGATTTAGATCTATTTAGACAAAACTTATAGATCTCTCCACCTTCAGATAGGGCATTTTGAATACTCGTTACACTGGTATCAAACCCGGATCTATCATAGCTAATTATTTTCTTTATTTCAGCAAACCTCTTCTCATTAAATTCATTTTTTACTTTAACTTCTGTTGATTTCTCTAAGGTTTCAAAATGAGAACTTACAGAGTTCATCAAGCTTTTCAACTGACGGGAGGGAGATGCTGAAGAATCCTTCTGAAATGTGGGCATGATTTTCTCCAAAATCCCAGATGCAAGATCGAGCAACTCGCTATCTTCTAAATGGGACTTCAAAATTTCCTCTCTAGCCTTAGCTTGTGCAATAGAAGCCAACTTTATCTTCTGCACCGGTGATAAAGTATCAAAATTGATTGGTCCTTGTATTATGTCTTGATCTTCTACAATCTGTTTATCTCTTTCCAAAATTTATTTTACTGCATCTATAGTGTCTCTTGCCCAAATTGATGTTTCAGACTTGTGCTCTTCATGGCCTACATCTTCTCCCTTTTCGGAGTCAACCATAATGTTCTGCTCATCACTTTCATTCCTTTTCTCTGCTTCTGCCTTCTCTGCATCATCATCAGAGGCATCATTGCTTCTATCTATATCAGAAATATCTTCTGCATTCTCTTCCGAAGGATTTTGTGTATCCTCAGTAGCAATGTTATCATCAAATTTATCAAATTCCTCAATATCTAGAATGGAGGAATCAACTTCAACATTAGTTTCTTCTTCAACAGTGGGAAGATTATACTTTTTCAATGCATTGAGAAGAACCTCCTGAGTATCTCTAACTACCTTATCAATTTCTCCTAGCGTGAGCATATTCATTCTGATCTTACTCCTGAAGTCCTCTTTCACTTCTTTGAATATTAGGTTCTTTTGATCTGGAGTAATTTGAAGACAGTTTTATTAACACATGCTCCCGGAGCTCAAAATCTTTAGCTTTTGCATTCTCTTTTCTTAATTCTAGAATTTTTGCAAGGCTTTCTGGAATTTCAGAAGTTATTTCAAATAAAGTCTTACTATAGATATTTAAATATTTGATTGTTGCTTCCTCCAAAACTCTCTTATCAGCATCATTGTAATGATCATAAAATTCAGTCATTGGCTTCAAGTTTCCATCTATAGTGACTGACTTAATGATGTCATCCATAGAGAGAGTGGATTTCTCAACATAAGCCTCTAATTTATGCCTTTTACTTGTCTTTTTGCTTCTGGAGGGCTTCTCCTTAGACACATTAGCAGCTTTAGTGTTTGATGCCTTCAACTCTTTGACCTCATCATCTAAGTCAATTTCTTCTTCATCCACTTTTTCCACACTGACATATGTTCTTTTGCTTTTTACCTTTGTCCTTTTTCCTTCCTTACCGGAGGGTTTTTCTGCAGTAGGAGAAGGTGATGCACCAAAGGTTATACCTGTACTCCTTGTAGTTCTTGGCTTAGAAGAGGATTCCACCGGAACACTTCCCTGTTCTCTTTCCTGCTTCTGGTTCTCAACTTTCTCTATTCTTTCTTTGTTTTGTCTCACAGCATCTCTTGTTATGTCAATGCTTTCTGCATACATTTCAACTTGCCTTTGAATCTTTCTCTTAGATTCAGGCTTCCAAAGCTCAACATGCAGTTTCACACTAAGTTCACTATATGTCCCAAATCTTTCAACTGTGGTGTCCATTGGTTTACTTAGAAGGTGTTAAGCATACATATCCAATACTTGCTCATCAACTTCATACCCCATGGGCATAATCCACACAATTCTTGGTTCAACTGCTTCCATTAGACACTGATCTGTATCCACCATAAAACAGACTGCATCTTTGTATTTTTCAACCACAAATGTAGGGATTCTTTCCCTTGATTGCATCATGTTTTGAAAATTCTTGAAAAATCCCCAAAGAGCAGTCCTTTGGGCATTGGAGTCACCAATATTGTTCAAGTGCTCTCTTATTTGAATGGCAACAGGGTTATTGCTGGTCCAACACATGCTTTTCTTGTCGGGAACTCATTCATGAAATAGAAGAACAAACATAGGACCAGTGTACCATACTTGAAAGTGTTCTTATCCTTTTTAACCTTATTCAAATTTTCTATTAGTTGGTTCTGCAGTAACTCACACAAGTCATAATCAGCATTTTCTCTCAACATCTGATAAGCTACATAGATAATTGTACTGGATACAAAATTTTCCCTACCGAAATGGTATATCTTGTATCCAATCACCATTGATGCAAATTTGACATACGAATCAATGATGTCATTTATTGTCATTGCCCTTTTGTCAAACCTTGAATCGGTAGCATTAGTTACAGTTTGATTCTTTACTAACTTCAACATTAGCAATCCACCAAATGAGTTCAACCCTATCACGACCTTGATGGCATCCTTGGTGATTTTGAAGGGTTTCATTAACCATATAAACTCATCGTGCATCCAACTCAGCACATACCGAACCACTCATCTTCATCGAAGGATGGAAACCCTATAATCTGAATGAAATGTTTATCGTGCAATGCCTTATACTCAGGTTTAAGACCATGAATTTCATCCCTCAGATGATTTTTGAACAAATCTACTAACTTCGAGTCCCCAAACTCATCTATGCCAGCATGAATATAGGCCTTAATATCTTCAACGTGCAATACACCATACAGGACACTTGAAAAGGCACCTAACGGATCGACCTCTACTGATTTATGTGGATGCTTCTTAAACTTTGGCCTAGGTCGCTCAATGATATTCACAACCAGAGGTGTAGCCATTGCAAAAGATTACAAGTTCAAAGCTTAGCAGAAAAATACCTTTTTCTTTTTGATGAATTTGCCTGTCGCACTTTGAATCTTTAAAATCTTAGCTCAAGTGCTCTTCTTCTTGCTTTCTTCAAATCCAAAGTGATTCAAATAATCAATGAATGACTTTTTATGCTCTGCAAAACCTAATTCGCCATTGTAATAAATGTTCTTCCCTAATACATCCAGTTATACTGTTTCTGCATACAGTCGATCTTCAATTGCTCCACAATCAATTGCATTAGTTCTTTTCTTCCAGAATTTGCTTCAACAGATCTGAAATAGGTTTCTTTAACTTCATTCATTGTGCCAGATTAAGGAACCCACTTACTGGCCGGGGGAATTAGATTTTCAATGCAGCTCCCCCTTAGCTAGAGCTCCTAATTCAATTCCTGGAGGAATTATCAGCACCAGATTCCGATACGGACCCATCACCATTATTCATATCACCTTTCTTCACCCATGTTTTGTTCATTTCATTCTGGGTCTCATTCACATTCATTTTGCCCTTGCCTTTGTCCATCTTTTGTTTTGTTTTTCCTTCACCTGCCTATGAGTTCTTTTTATTTCTGCAAAATTTGGCAATGTGTTCGAATTTCTTGCAGTTAAAGCACACAATCTTGTTCCTCTGACAATTACTTGTTGGAGTAGGTTTAGATCTACATTGTATTGCAATATGCCCAAACTTATTGCAAGTAAAACATTTTCCATTGAACACTTGTTTGTTTTTAGGAGGATTCCTTGATCCATTTCTGTAATCTTCAGCCTAATGACCTATCGTTTTGCAATTAAAGCATTGACCAAAGAAAGATGATGCATTTTGATTCTCTTTACTTCTGCATTGATTAGCTTTATGACTATACTTATTGCATTTGAAACAATTGCCATTGAAAGATGGATACCTTTGAGCGTTAGGTTGTCTTACAGGAGGCCTTCTAGGTTTCCTTCCTTGATTTCTTGCTTCAGGATTTCTTTGACCGGATCTAGAGCTTTCACCTTTCTCAAATCCCAGACCATGCTTATCATCTGCCTTCTTCTGACTATCAAGCAGCACCTCAAGTTTAGCTAAGATTATCTTGAATTTCTCTTTATATTCATTTGCAACTTCTAGGTCATGTTTGAGAATGACAATTTGCCTTTCAAGTTCTTCCTCGTTGTCCTTGCTTTCTTGTAGATCAGACTCTAGATAGCCAATTATTCTATCCAATTTGCAACATTCTTCTGTTCTTTCTTTCAGAGATTGATTCAATTTTTCTTCAGACTTCTTTCTTTCCTCAATTTCCTTGGTTAGCCTCATCACCCCAGATTCCATCTCATGTCTTAGGACAACTTTTTTTGCTGACTTCTCACATTCCTTTGTCTTCTCTTTCAAGGCCTCATCCATGTCATTGTCTTCATTCTGATTTGCTAGTTGAAGAAGTAGCTCCTTCCTCTTTTCATTAGATTTGCTCAAGTTTTCTTTTAAGGTCTTAATCAAATCTTTAGCATCTTTAAGGTTCTCTTGCAGATCTCTGATTTTTGCTTTGGACAGGTCAAGATCATCTAGGGCTACTTGTAGTTGTCAATTGATACCATCAGACTGCTTGAATGAACCCATTGAAAATACTTTCCCAGATCTTCCTCAAGTTGTTAAACTTCTTCTAATGAACCAGACTCTGATACCAATTGTTGAAATAAGGGTAGACAACTAAGAGGGGGGGTGAATCAGTTGTCACAAAAACTTTTATCCTTTGTTGTCATTAAACTTCTTTACCACTTATTAACATATGAATGATATAACCATGAAAGCATGAATCAACAACACGAGCAGAAACAAAATCAGCACACATAACACCAGGATTTTTACGTGGAAACCTAGTTAAGGGAAAAACCATGGTGGGGTTTAACCCACAAGAATTTATACTCTGTTAAAAGTATTACAAATGGGGAAGGCACATACCTTCAGGCACACTGCCCAAAGCTCACTGCTCAAAGAGGCTCACTACCTACAAAATCAAATTACAAGAATTCACTGGAATGATTGAACTGAGAAACAACATCTAACAATGCAGAAGTGTAGTTCCAGTTATGCACAACATACTGACTTTACACACTTCATCTCTTCCTGCTCTGCTTCATTGCTCTGTCATGATCCGGACCTTAGATCTCTTCCCTTCGCACTTGATTTTGCTATATTTCGCACTTATCCCTTCATATTTGCACAACACCACACTCAAATGCTTGAATCCATCGATCATATATATCCACTACATGAGGTAACATCAACTACAGTCAGCTTTGAGAAAAACTGGAAACTATTTCAAGAGCATTGCTCTGTCAGCTGAATCCATGCACACATATTAATGCGAACCAAAACTTATGTGTTCAAGTCACCTCACTTGTCCGCTAACTCCACTGGATCTCATAAATTGCTCGACCAACCACTTCTCTTCATCCGCACAAGGATCAAACACCTAATCGGTCTATTCTTTACCGAACTGAATTGTCTTACCAAAACCCGATACTTAGATGCTTGTATCTTACAATCCCTTCATCACCGGAGGCTAAAATCTTGGATTTAGGTAGCTCTGACATCCCTTACCATTCCCTCAGATCTGCGGCACATGTGATTACCTGTGGAGAAATGCAGACTAATATGCCGAACCCTGTCAAATGCTCTGTTCTTGTCTCTCCGGACTTAGATAAATTTGCACTTTGACTTCTAGTATGATCAAATGATGTAATGCGGATGTGTAAGATAGATTTAGTTGCCATCAATGACAACACCTGACATGCCTAGTAGTGTCTCTTGCCAACATCAACATTCTCTCCATTCTCTTGAGAGAGACTACTCGAGGCCCGCCATCTGACAATGCTCTAAGAACAAACTTTTTGCCATTTGATTCAAATTTCATCTCCATATTTCGCAAGTTCATGGTGAACTCTCTAATGGTCATCAATCAGTGCATACCTAACACCACATTTGTGTCACCAATGCCAACAACATAGAAATCATCTTTGAGTTCATACTCCCCAAGCCGTGTGCTCAATCCAGAAATCTTTCTAGTGCATGTGAGTTTGAAGCCATATGCTACCATTACCTTGAAGCCTTCAAACTCCTCAGTTTTGAGCCCTCGCTTTGCAACCAAACCTTCATCAATGAAATTATGCATTGCACCTATATTAATGAGGGTGATGATGTGTTCTCCACCAAGGACTCCTCTAACTCTGAAGGAGCCAACTTTTTGGAAGCTAGAAAGTTGTGTCATCACTCCCTCACTGTCACTACCACTCTGGGATGACTTTTCATCATCGTTGTCCTCCCTATCTAATGGCTGATCTGAATTTTCTGAATTGGACTCCTTTGCAGAAAAATACACTATTTGTTTTGCCTTTGGTTTGTTAAGGCATCTATGTGAAGGATCCCATGGTTCCCTACAGTGGAAGAAAAGCTTCTTCCTTCTGTATTCATTAAGCTGCTCATTGTTCAGCTGTGTTGTCTTCTCTCTTGGTTGATTAGTATCTCTCTGAAAAGGCTTCTTGTCCTTGTCTTTCTTGTATGGAAATCCCTTAGGCTGGAATTTGCTTATGGATGTTGAAGATTCCATATCTCTAGCCTTTTTCATTGCTTCATGAAGAGAAGGTGGGTTGAGGCCCTTAATCCAACCTCATAAGGGATTTGTGAGTCCATCAATAAAAAAGTACTATCAATTTGCATTCTGAAATATCTGTCACCATTACCGACAACTTCTAGAACTCTGATATGTAACTCTCCATTGAACCCCACTGTTTAAGTTGTGCCAATTCCTTGAACTACAATTTAGGGTCCTTATCAAGCATGTCTATTAGTTGTCTAGTAAACTCTGCATAAGATGTAATCTGGTCATGGCCTAGAGTCACCTTCCCATGGTGCCACCACTCATGGGCAATGTCGTCGAGATGCAGGGCAGCGTATGTAATGGCCTCCTCCTTTGGCATTGGGCTAAGCTGTAGGAAGCTATATAGCTTATGTACCCATGCTCTGGCTATGGTTTTCCCTGACCCATCAAAGTAAGGTAAGTTGAGCTTGTTCACCTTCTTCTGCAGCTCAATATTCTGATATCTATCACCTCCCTTAGGTCTATGTTTCATCCTCAAGTCTGAGTACTCATAGAATGACATCTCCACTATAAACTCCTCATTGGAAGCCCGCCAATCTCTGACGATAACATCTTGCAACTCAAGCTGTGTAGGCTCAGGTTCTGATACATTGTTTCAAGGAGTAAAGGTAGGTATACCAAGTCTATCATAGGTTGTATGATGTGTGACCCCTCTGTTATTAACTGATGCTTCCCCATCATTTCTCCTATCCTCATCTCTGTACTTGTTCATGTCACCATTGTTACCTCCATTGTTGTTCTGGTTCCTGTCATTGTTATTGTTGTTGTTTCCAGGATTCCTGAAAACATGATTAGCCATCATTTCCATCATACGAATAAAGTTATGTTGTATTTCTCGTTGTCCCCTAGCCAAATCATTCAGAATGTCATGAGTGCTAGGTTCTTCACGATCTCTGTCACCCATTTCCTCCACTGGTACCACTACTGTATCAGTACCTGCAAAGGATCTATATACGGGGGTACTGCAAGATCTGGTTGTGATCTATTTCTCCTGAGGTAGTAATTATGTGTACCCAGTTGCATCACTCAATACCCACTCTGCATGTTTCAACTGACCTCGCAAGATGGCAAGATTATCTGTGCTCTAACACCACTGTAATAAGCACGTCCTGTAGGGTTTCTATGCCAATATTTTTTTGTTTTCTGTTTTGGTTTCAATGTTGATCGTGTTTAGGGTTTGTTTGTGTTTTGCATATAATTGTTTTTGCAAAATAACAATGAAATATGGTGCATGCAATAAAACCCAGAAAATATATAACAGATATGCATAAAATATCGAAGACCTAGATCATAATATTGCTCAAAATGAATTATAGTTACATACCTATTTCATTTTCTTCAACTTTGTATTTCTATTGTACATGAACCAACAATATAGCTATCATAAATCACTCCCAAATCATCAACAAATGGAAGTTCTTTGTCAAATAAATTGATGTAGTGGTGTTTGAGTTCCTAGGTGCCCTAGTTACAAGCCTTAGTTGCTCCAAATGCTAGGTGTTTGCCTTCCTAGAAGACCCACATCCTCTATCGTGATGTATGACCCTACTGGAAGAGATTTACAACAAACAACAATGCAATCTTCACCTCAAATCTGCAGTTATGTCCTTGCTAAACAATGAATAATATGTAGCATTTACTCCAGCCAATAAGAAGAGAATGAAACTTTGAAAGAATCACACAAATCTGACTCTAGAAATGGTATGGCATGTCTCAGTGTGGTACGGCCAACAAGGAACAGTATACAGTTCCCAAAACCACTTCAAATCTGCTCCAATATGTGGGTACAATGTTTGTTATCAACTGTTCATAAAATCAAAGTATTATCATGGCAAAACTTCATCAAAATTGCATCAATCGAAGCACAATGCGAAGCCCCTGGATGAGACTCCCGACAATCCTCCTGATGTTGTCTTTCAAACGCGAAAAGAGCGATTACACAAAGGTTTTCATCTCTACAAAACCCTAGTACAACCACAAAGCCAAGCTTCAAGCTTTCACAACAATAGTTTTCCAAGAGTGAATGAATGGTGCAAATGAAGTCTCATTTCTTCTTTTTGTTCCCTGGGTTCCAACGCCCACGAGGAATATTTTAATGTTTTTAATATTTAATAACTTAAGTCCTTTTTGCTCATGACTTGGATGCCCCTCATATTCCCTAGCACATAACCTTTTAAAAACAACTTATATCAACCAATATTATAAGTCACCTTTATAACATAAAATGACTTGGGCACTTTAGTAGTATAAGTTAAATATTTAATTTAACTTATTCTTCAACAATTAAGTCCTTTGCCAACACGAAACCCAACTACTCCCAACAAACAGTGCTAAAAATGGAAATGTCGATCGGACCTCACTAGTGACCTCCTGCCTAATTTACTATAAATAGTAAGTCCTAGTAAAAAGTGACCAAAGTGGTTCCCTAACCACCTTCATTAGCCTACAAGAACCCTGGAATAAGCTAACTGCTCCACCAGTTGGTCTGGCCTAAGAAGGGGAGATTACAATTAGCCATGGCTTTTGTCATAATCTTGTACACAATGTCACATAGATAAATCAACCAGAAGTCATGAAAGGAGGAGGCTACTTCCTTCTTCAAAATAAGGGCTATGTGCATGTTATTGAGATCTTTCATAAGTTTTTCCCATAAGCTCTAAAACAATCTTTCATAAGTGTTTTATGCTTCCTTGATTCTTTAGTTACCTCCCAAATATCTTTTCCAACATTTCTAAAAATGAAGCATGCTAGGAAGTCATCTAGACCAAGAGCTTTGTCAAGATGAAGCTAAAAAGTGGCTAATTTAATTTCATCTTCTAAGAGGGTTCTACTAGCATTGCATTTGATCTTCTAATACAATATTTGGAAAATTTCTTAGCACGTCATCTTGGTTCCTTTAGTCTAATCCTTCCCCATCATTTAGTAGATTTTCAATGAACCAAACCACTTCATTACTTACAGCCTTTGGATCTTCCAAAAGTAGTCCATCTCGAGCTTTGATTGAAGGGATGTGGATTACATTTATCCTTGCTTTGGTTGCATTCTAAAAAAAATGTATTTTTATCGCCTTTTTGGAGCCAAAGTTTTATGGATTTTTGTCTCAAAAGATTTCCTCCCTTGCCCACATCTTTGCATATTTGACCAAGGCTTCATGGTTAAATATGGTCAAATAAGGGTTTTTCTTTGAGAAAGGCTTCATGGTTCGTGCCTTTTTGGAAAGTTTAGTCATTTAAAGTAGCAAATTAGATCGACTACTTCTTTCTTGGAACATTAAAGTGTCAAATGTGGATTGTCTATTTGGTGCTTTATTAGGCACCTCCTATTAGGGGCATTTAAGCTCCTAACATTCCATGTTAGAATCTTCATTGGCTGCTAAGAAGGAATGTTTCCTTCCTAGTTCTCAAAATCATTGTTGTAATCTATCATTAATTTTGTTTGACTAATTGTCCACTTCTCCATGTTAATAATCCCATCATCAACATGAGCTTCTTCCTCCACAACCTCATTCTCATCTATTAACACCCTTACCAAATCTAAATCCCCTTTTAAGATTACAAGGGGAAACGACAAATTCTTCTGAAGCATGTTTGAATGCGAATTTGGATTGGTCCCATACCAAAGGGGAATTGAAACCCTCTGGTGGGTCATCTTTTGAATCCAACACCTTAAAAGATTGTGATAGAGATGGGGTAATGAGAAGAGCCAGGGCTAAAGCCTTTTCCGCAATTCTTTCAAATGGTTGATAATCTTGTGCAAGGTTGTCCCTCACTATCTCCTCCACCTAAATCTTATTGGTTTTACTTCGCTTTTGGAGGGGCCTCCTCCAACTGTGCTTCCAAAGAGGGCCTTGCACTTCCACCAACTGTCACCATATTTCAGAGCTTATTCTTAATTTGATTGTCTCTATGATCATTGTTGAGAGGTCCACATAAACATAAAGGTGACCATAAACACTAGCATTTCCTTTTGAAACATTTGTACCCACCTTAATAAACTCTAAAAGGGAGTTACCAATTTCGAAAAGGATTTCAAACCTCCTATATTTTGTAAGAAGATTGTATAAATGCATCCACATTGAAACTCTAGTTATTGTGAAGGTGGTTGGATCAAAGTTCAGTTCCCATTATTTGATGAATAGACCAACACCTTCTATAAGCTATGGTCCCCCATCCATTATTTCCTATTTATTTTGGTAGTAGTTTGCATTTTATCTAGTCCCACCCCCCTCAATTCTTCTAGATCCAATCCCAAAATGGCTCCCTTGCAAGCCAAAAGTTGGTCGCTTTTCCAAATAGAGCACACTCTTGCAAGTGTTGCATGAAGGCCCAAGTATATCTTCCTTTATTTTAATAGATCTATTTGATTTGCCATTTGCTAGAACTCCCAACAAAGTGGCATTCACATCGAAGATCTCTTCTTAGGAGGAATGAGTCTCCTCCTTCACTACCCCAAGATTTTTGGCCGAATTTTGAAAAGATTTTTCCCACCAAAAAAGGTCAAGACATTTTTTAGTGCCTCCAATAATTTGAAATAGTTGAATCTACCACTTCCATGTTTCATTTTGCCTTTCATTGTTGATAAAACTCTGAGACTCTCTCCTTTCAAAATTACCTTTCTAGCCCTTGGTTTTTCAATGACAAGGATTTGGAACCTATCATTGATGACCATTTTCAAAACTTCTCCCCTAAAAACCATCTAGACAAGTTGGGACCCTAAAACCATTCCTTCTTTCACTCTATTCTACAACAAACTTCTATCTTTTACTTTTCTTTCTACCATTGAAATATTTCCTAACCTCTTCTCTGTAGAGGGAGCCTATCTTTCCTCCACTACCTTCTTCACCAATCTTGTAATTTTTCATGTCACTCCCATTTTCTGCATATCCTATAAACTAATTAATTTTTATTTAGTAGAGAAGTTGTTACTTATTTTTTAAATATAAAGACATCAAAATTTTCAAATATATATTAATGCCTACAAACGAAACTAGTTAAAAATAACATATAAAGTATATATTGTTTACAACACTTTTCGAAGTCAAAACAAAACAAAATAAAAACCAAAATAATGAATGGCATCTTTTTCCTAAAATAAAATTAAAAGTTACTCAACAATGTAGATAAGATAAAATAATTCTTAATTCAATTAAAATTTATGTCCATGTATGTATGCAATACATAAAATGGTTCTCAAGTAAAAACAACTCAAATACATAGAATAGATAAGATATATATTATTTTAATATTATTTGCAATATGCTTCAAATTCTCCTCTAATAACTTATCCCAAAAAAATCCCTTAAACATAAAGAAATAAGGTAGGTAACACCTTTTTGAAAAGTTAAGGTACCTTTTACAAACAACATTTATATTAGGGCTCTCTTATCTAAAATAATAGGGCTCTCTTATCATTAACATGGAAATGTTGATATGAAGCTCTCTTATTTAAAAAATTAGGGCTCAAATGGAATTTCAAATGCCCATGTCCGCGCCCATGCTGGTTGGAGGCTTTCTTGCTTCCGCAGGTAGTCCTGGGGGAGGTTTCTCCCCTCATATGCTCTTCCCGGAGGTTTTTGATGGCGCTCATGTGACTGTTGGGACTTTCGCATCCCTTGCTATGCAAAAAACAACTTTCAACCATGCTTCTAAGGGCGTACAGGGTCCCTCCTTCGTTGTTGTTGTTGGTGTCACAAGTTGACTGCCACAAAGGGACAAGAGTCACTCTCGCCCCCTTCCCTACTCCCATACCTCCCCTGTGGTGGTGTGGACAGTAAGTTGCAAAAAAATGAGGAACATTATGGTAAGCTAGGATTGATTGGCAGATTTAATGGCCTTTGATCATCCCTCCTAGATCTGCATAAGTGGATTTTTGAATCCTGGAAACCTTTGGTCCAAGGTAATATTGACCTATTCCCCTGTGCAAAGGGTTTCTTTATTGCAGCCTTTGATTCTGCTGAAGCTAAGGATTTAGTGTTAGATGGCAGGGTGTGGTGGTGGGGAGAGCATTCCCTTCTACTCAAACCTTGGATTCCTATGTTTAATCCTTTGTCTAAACCACTTAATACCAAACATGTTTGGGTCAAGCTACCCAATCTACCCCTCCAATTCTAGGAGGATTCCTCCTATGAGGCGATTGGTAATACTATTGGTCGCTACCTCATGGTGGATAGATCTACGATTCTAATGGGACTCTATACATATGCTTGCATCCTTGTGGATATTGATATTTCCAAGCCTCTTTATGGAGATATTGTTTTGATGGTGGGGGATTGTCATAGATCCCAGCATCTCGACTATGAGGGTTTACCCTTTTGTTGCCATCACTACTTTACTGTTGGACATCTGGCTTCGGATTGCCATCACTCTAGTCATAAGGCTGGCGCAAGGTGGTGGCGAAATGCTCTTTTGGAACACTTGACAATTTCTGATTCAGTGGGTGGTTTGGATAATGAGTCCCCTATGGGTTCTTCTCCTTCAACTCCTATCATGTCCCGATATTAAGGCATTGTTTAAATTAAAGATTTAAACATCATGGTAAACGATGAAATTGCCCTCTTACAATATGGTGTCTTTAATATTCCTTCGTGATAATTGTATATTATATGATATTAATATATAAATATTTCTTATATAATATATTTATTTATAAATAATAAATATAAATACCATCATGCCTCGTAGTTATAATACAAATTATGGAGTATTGAAATATAATAAATATCAAAAGGAGAAACATAAAATTACAATTTTATTATTATTATAATCATCATAGATAATGTTATGATTATAAATTAAGAATAGTAATAATCAATATTCAAAGAAAGTAAATAATATAATATTAATATAGATATAAGTATTCAATTATGAATATTAATATAAATATAAGTAATTAAATAAATGTTATTGTAAGTATTACAAGGTATGAGCAATCCATAAAGAGTGCTGGAAAGGTGGTCAACGATTCCTAAAAAGGAATCATTAAGGCAGCGGACAGGCTAATAAGGGGTACAATCATAGAAACAATCGTAGTTTTCCAAGAGGCACTACGATTGGGAGGTATAAGGGGGGAGTTCGTGAGGAAAGGCAAGGGATGGAAGATAGTAAATACTTCATCAATTTCTGAAGTTTAAGTCTACAGAAATAAGCAAAAAAACCAGTGAAGAGGCAAGGCAATATAATAATAAAAAAAAAAGAGCAACAGTCTTGGAATTAAATCAAGCCAAGGCATCTAAATGAGAAATTGAATATCATACTTGCATTATGTTTGGAAACGTGTAAATCATGATGATTAAAGGAATTTATATTGGAATAGGCAAGATATAGTAAAGCAAATGAAACTGTGTCATGATATGAATTTGATATTATGATTTATATATGGACAAGATAATTGGAATGGAACTCTATAAGTGGTTATGGGCATGGTCATCCTAGGGATGAGTAGGTGGCCTTGTTGCTAATTTGCCCAACACTATGGAAATGAGGTTGATAGTTAAGACAGTAATTGACCAACCATGGGTATGGCTCGTGATGGTGAGAAATCATCCCCGAGACCAATGAATGGGCCTTGATTGACGAATCAAGGAATAATAATGGGCCTTTGATTAACGAATCGAAGGATGTAATAATGGGCCTTCAATTTAAATATCGAAGGAATAATAATGGGCCTTGGTTGACGAATTAAAGAATGATAATGGGCCTTCGATTGACGAATTGAAGGAATAATGATGGGCCTTTGGTTTAATAACCAAAGGAATAATAATAGGACCCATGATAGTTGGTATGACATTGCCTCCTAATGAGTCATCTCTCATAAGGTGGAAGGTATGATTAACAATAGGCCTAAGACTATCTCTCCCAAGGTAGATCATGAAATATGGAAAATGGACTTGTGAAAAGATGAAATGCATATAATTATGATTAGTTGAGGTAGTTACATATGGTTATGGTCAAGTATTAAACGGAATTGAATACTAATGTGCTCTTTTACAAGTTGAAATTACAACTCCCCCAATGGAGACTTCTGTTCTAGTTCAAGTTGCGCCTAAAGGTGTGTTTGCAGCTATGGTTGTAGCTCCTACTCGTGAACTGTTTGTTTCTCCGTCAGTTCCTGTTGTTTCTCCGACTCTGCCTACTTCACTACGCGAGAATTCTATGGTTGCGACGTCTATTAAGAATATGCCTGCTTCGCCTTGCTCTGAGGATTTTGACTTAGAGTTCTCCTGGACGTTGGTTCAATGTAGAAAGAAAGGGCTCCCCAAATCTATTGTTGCTCTTCGACCTTGGGTCAAGACAGTTAGATTTGTTGGCTCAGGTTTAGGAGTTTAATTTTGTTTCTATCTTACAATAGTGTTGTATTAGTGTGTTGTTTGTTTGTTGTCAATGACCTGTCTGTGGCTTGTTGGGTCTTACTCTTGGGGCTTGTTGTACAGGCCCTGGTTTGCTGCTTACCTTAATTAAAAACATTTATATTAATTAATAATTAATTATTATTAAAGATAAATCTTTTCATATAAATAAATTTACTAATTAATCAAATCTTCTTTCTCATATGTTCAAAACATATTTATATTATAAAATTTTACACCTTATATTGAAGCTTTATAAATAGCTTTTATAAATATTTATTTAAACCTATTGATTAGTTTATAAATCCCTAATAAACATTGTTCTCTAACATTCATTCAAATTAATTTTTGACAAAAAACTTCTAATGATTTTGATTTGAAATGTTTGTCAAAAAATTAGTCAATAAAGAAAGTAATACGTATATAATCATAAGCAATCTAAGGACTATAATGTGCAACCATTTTATCTATTGTCTCATTTTTATCAATCTAACAAGTAAAATATTTGGTAGATTTAGTATGATGTTATTGAAAGTTGTCATTCTCCCTCTTTTTTTTTTATTATTGTGTTGTGTAAGACCTATTACAATGTGTGCACGCCATATGTTTAAACACAATGTCATAATTTTCAGTTATTGAAATTCCCTTTCAAAGATAAATGGCATTTTGATGAATTAAAACTAATCTAAAATCAACTATAATTTATAATGCAAAAGTTGATAAGAAAAAGGAGTTTAGTTAACCTTATAAATCAGTTGCTTTGATACAATGTGATCTTCAACAAATTGGGAACATAAGATGACGTAAGTGTGTATCTAATACCAAATGTGATTGGAAACTAATAATCAAAGGGTCAACCATAAGCCAAGGAGGTAAAAGAGGTAAAAATAAAAATAAAGAAACTAGGATAGTGCATGTCCATGATCAAAAGAAAATGATAAAAAAATGAATTGCGCAAAATTCAAACTTATATAAAATTGGTCACAATTATGAGTAATGAATAAATTAGGAAAAAAGAAATGACGATCTACATCTTTATGAATAATAACAACAATATGAATAATATCATGTCAAGCATTGGGTTTTTACAAAGATGGAATGACTTTCATAAACCCGCTCATTCTCGTGAACCACCTAACCAACCAAGAACAACTACCTCACCTACACATCCATTACATAACAAATGTACACATATGAACATAACACTTACAACAAATTCATTTTTCCTGATCACAACTTAATATATTATAAATGCAACAAACTCACCATAGGTGGTTATTGCAACAAATGTACACATATGAACATAACACTTACAACACATTCATTTTTCCCAATCACAACACAAACTCCCTTGATTCAAAAAGGAAAAAATTGGAAGGTAGTTATCTCGCAACTTTGAGAACTTAGTCTTTGCAACTAGCATTGTTGCGCCTCACCTTGACAAGATTATGTTGAAGTATCAACTTTATATTAAATTTATTTTTTTACGAATTTCCATACCTAATTCCAATATTTTCATTTTGACACTAGCTGGGGAGAATGTTTGAATTAGTTGCAAGTACAACTTCACACCTAATTAATTTATCTTCATGTATATTGCAAGAAAACAAATCAATTTATTTTGCATACTTAAGTAAAGATTAGATTTTGTGAGAGCAGTATAATTTGAATACATAAAAAGATACTATAAGTGTCTAGCAATAATACATCAACTCTTGAATATCTTATATATTTATGTTATAAGTTCTATGTATTTCATTATCTTATTTTTATAAGATCATTACGCTATCATTGACGATATATCTACTTTATCAATAATGTAAGTGTAGAAACTTACTTTTACATGAATATTTTAAGGAATTCCATATTAATTGACGAGTAACATATTTTCTTGAGACAATAATTATAGAGAAAAATATCTATAAAAGAAAAATAATCTTGCACTAGACAATACTAATGGGGGTGATGAACATTGCTTATAAACCACTAAATAAAACATAAAAATTGTCCTACCAAACAATAATAAAATTTCTATATATATATATCAAAAATTGAAACAAAAATATACACAAAGACATCCACATCAAGTATATAAAAGTAAAATAGAGTTGATTAATATATAGTTCTATTTTCATATTTTTATATCAAACTTTCTTTTATAAAGTTTCATCACATTACTTTTTGTTTTGCTATATGTACTCAAACAAAAAAAATACACCATAACAAAGAAACGACGACCTTTTTTTGACTTTTGGAGTGAAAAAATGCCCTTTCAATAAAGAAATCATAAATCATGAGAGAACATGTTTGTGTTTGAAGCATGTAAATTTATGTGCCCTAAAAAAAATTATCATATTAAACCTTCTACTTGTTTTTCTCCACAATTCGAAGACATTACAAGGTCGATAAAATGTATAATAAGAGAAAATTAAGTTGTTTCAATATTGTAAGAGCTTAAGAGATAATAGAATCATTCTAGAGATAAGTACCAACATTATACACTAGCATGTTTTCGAAGGCTTTAGGTTTTTTAACTTTTTGTTCTCTTTAAATACACAATGTATCCATTTTCTCATAACATTAACACTTCTCTCCACAATTCAAAGACATTACAAGGTCGATAAAATGTATGATAAGAGAAAATTAAGTTGTTTCAATATTGTAAGAGCTTAAAAGATAATAGAATCATTCTAAAGATAAGTACCAACATTATACACTTGCATATTTTTGAAGGCTTTAGTTTTTTTAACTTTTTGTTCTCTTTAAATACACAATGTATCCATTTTCTCATAACATTAACACTTCTCTCAAGCATAATTTTATACTCTTTTAAGCTCTTGCAATATCTTAACTTTTTCTTAAACATATAAATTTTATCAACACTATAATCTTTTTGAATTGCAAGAAAAAAAAAAGTTACAAATTACATAACAGACAAATCTCAAGAGACACATAAATTTATATGCTTCAAACCACAAAATCTCTGAAACAATTGTTGTCAACATAAACATTTCTCTCATGATTTTTTTAAAAGGCGGAATTTCTTCTTCAATTACATGGAAAAAAAAAACATATTGTTTTTTTCCCTATGGTGCACCTATTTATATTTGAATCCAACAAAGCAAAGTTTACGCTATACATAAACATCTAATCAGAAAAGTCTGGTATAAAAATATAACAAAATAATAAATAACACACATATATACATATATCAACTCTATTACCTTCGTATAGTTGTTTTTATTTTTTATCACCATGAATATCGAAGTAGGTTTCCTTGTTTTCAAACATTTTCTTTCCAAATAAAATTTTTGATGGATTGGCGTTATGAAGTTTCACATGGGTCATATAGCATGTAAATTATGTGTCATTTAATGGGTTTTGAGTGGCTTTGGGTGGATATACAAATGTCCACCACCCCCTTACAACATTGCCTAGTGTACGATTTGCTCCCTTATAGATAATTTTTTCAATAACTATTTATATATTTTTCAAAAGAATATGTTATTAAGTTTTTAAGAATATGTTATTAAGTTTTTACAATAGTACGATTGACAAAACATACATATCATTAATGATAGTAACATGGTATTTGGGGAGAGGATTAAGTAGTTGAGCATGTTCCAATAGTTGTGATAGTATTTGTGGATTTAATGCTCAATATTTTTAAAAGTATAGCAGAAGTAGTTGTGACTTTAAAGTTGGTAGTGTTGACTATAAGTACTTATAATTGAATGAAATGTATTCTTTTGATCTAAAAAGCAACAAATCATGTGATGTCACATCGGCACACCAACAAAACATGACTTAATGCATAACTATTGGTCTAATCTTTTTTTTTTATCTTTTTGAACACCTCAACAAAAAGCATGCTGATGTGGCATCATATTTAATGTGGTCCTAAAACCTTAGTTATAAGCAAGGGCCTTGCTAAGTAAGCTGCTCTAAAAATTGCCAAGTAATTCGAAATTGCCATGTATGATTTTGAAAGGCATAAAGTTAGGATGCTCCACTACTGGGTCCTCTCCCCTATAGAAATAAAATAATGGAATACATAATGCAGTATATTTACATATTCAAGAATTGATGTATAAATGCTATATATTTACATATTCAAGAGTTGATGTATAAATGCTAGGCACTTAATATCTTTTATGAATTTAAATTATTAAAATATACTCTAATTGAATTCCCATTACCAAAATATGCAAAATAAAATAAAATAAATTGTACAATATTTAGAAAGACAGAAATTATAAATTGTGCAATATTTAGAAAGACAGAAATTAGCTAGGAATGAAGATTCACTTAAAACCAATGTAAGCATTCTCCCTGCCTGTGCCAAATGGTACCTTTGAAAAAGGAATGAAGATTCATAAAAAATGAAACCTAATATTAAGTTGAAAGTACAGGTTTTTAATTGAGTTCTTCAATATGAATCCAACATGCTGAAACAAACAAAAAGCAAATTAATTGAGAGAAAAACTCTTATAAATTGTTAATAGGGACAGTAATTGCAAATGTATTGTCAAAATGTCCTTTCCAACGTTACATGACAGCATGGTTTTAAAATTCAAAAGAAGGCTGTACTTCAAAAAAATTAATTTTTACTTTAATTGTGAATATCAAAACGTATATATGAAACTAAATATTTCAAGCAAAAACTATCAAATGAATCTTCATATTATTTGATGAAAGAAATAAGAATGCAAGACAGGACATCCATAGTTTTTTAAAGTTACTTTCTTCCAATTTTTCCTTGTATCATTGTTTGCCACTACCCATAAATTTGAGAAACCCAATACAAGATGCACATTTTACAAATCATATTATTATCCTTTATAATCTAGAATAGCACAATCATCTGACCCTCCAAACCTTCCCCCGTAATGTTTGAAATTTCTCTTTCAATCTTGAGCTTTTCACCCCAAAATTTAGTCGAACTGATTTTCCGATTAGACAAAATATATTTCTCATTTATAGAGAAAAATAATGCCCTAAAATTTTAATAAATTCTTTTTGTCTACAAATTTAATAAATTAGCAATTTTCCACTTCCAACTAACTTCTTCCCTTAACAAAATTCTTCTCCTTCCAATAAAAAGTTCTCTCATAAAATTTAAAAATTTTGTCTACAAATTTAATAAATTAGCAATTTTCCACTTCCAACTAACTTCTTCCCTTAACAAAATTCTTCTCCTTTCAATAAAAAAATTCACTCATAAAATTTAAAAATATAGAATATTTTATGATTCCTCCTTAGATAAAACAAGAAACACATTCCGAAACACATTCCAAATCTTGTCATAGTGTATTAAATTTGGAAGAAAAAATATGGAAAGCGTGTTTAAAAAGAGCTCTTTTACAAATGCATGGGTATTAACTCATGGTGTAGCATAGTTAACAAAACTGCAGACAATTCCCTTATTTTTAAGATATCTTAGAGGGACCTTTCATACCTAAATTTCCTCCAATAACTTGACACGATGGAACGTTAGCTAAATGCCCTCATTTACAATTTAATGGCTAACAATATATTAAGTTTCGAAATTTTAAGTTGCTTTAGTTCAAACCATTCAAAATCAAAAAAAAATTTAGCACATGTAGGTTAAAAATTAGAATCTAAATGGAACACGTTGAAAAGATACAATTAATAGGTAGAAGATGATGCTATACAAGTCGAAAAGTCGAAAACCCAATAAGTTCAGTACATTTATAAAATTCAATCATCAAAAATGTTTTGAAATTTTAATTTTTGTTTAATGTGCCTTCTATGTACAAAAGAATATGGATGGAAATTTTTAAAAAATTATAAGTTCCCCCAAGTTTAAAGGAAAAGAATGAAGAAAAATCAAAATCATTGTCTGAATTTTCAGACAAGCCAAATCAAAAACTAAAAGAAACGCTAAAAAGATTTTGGAGATGAGAGTTGTTAAGGAGCCACCACTCTTAATTCGTCCATTGATTAAAAAAAGGAATTCAATAAGGAAAATATGATTAAGGTTTCAAGCTAAAGTAATTTAAAAGAACAATAAGATATACACCTGCAGGCTAAAATCATAAATTCTGCAGGCTAACATCATAAATTCTGACAAGCAACAAGAAGTCATTTTGGGAAACTAACCTTGTGAAATTAAAAATTAGACAACACAAGACAAGGCTTCCAGGACAACCAATTGCACAAAATCCATACCTACAGTATAACAACTTCATGGACAACCACGATCGTGGATATGAAAGCTTTCATACAAGGGCCACTGAACACCTAAAACTTTGAGAGGTAATTGTTAAAGTACGACATCAATAATGGAACCTTTGATGCTGAAATTTTGATTTCCTTCTTAGGTATTGGAGGCTAGTTTTTCAAACAGGATTTTGGTTTGGGGTTTGATGTTTGTCAAACACCAAAGAATTGAAACCCATATGCAATGTTTTCAATTGGACAACGGGAGAAAGAAGTTAACAGTAAGGCGTTGCACAGCAAGGTAAAGTCGGGACATTCATGTCAAGTTGTCAATGGCAAAGCACGGGTGGACACTGAGGTTTGGATGAATTTCACATGGGTTGACCATTGAGATTTTATTATTTCGTAAGAGAGTCTTACTGATTGTAAGAGGTCGGATGTTTCGGGGGCTCGGGGATGGTTTGCGGCTCCTTCCCATTGGTTGGGAAGAGGTGACATGGTAATTCTTTTTATACCCTTCCATTAGCTTGAGAAGGGGTTCTTTTGCTCATTTTTGGATTTTTTTTTCCATTTGGAGAGCTCTTGAAGAGCCCTTGCAATTTTGGATTTTGAATGTTTTGGAGTTTTGTTGGAAGAAGGGGAAGTAGGCTCCCATGCTTTCCCTTCTTACTTTTATTTTACTTTCCATGCTTTTTAAATGAAAAGAGAACGTAAATCTTGTATTATCGTGTGTATCCAATGTTGTAGTATGAAGTTTAAATAGAATTTATGTTGTACCATTTGAGATATGATGCATTTTTGTGTGAGTGTGAATTGTGTGGTATTGAAGAGTTCCAAACTTGGGTTTGTATAGTGCACGTGATCTTTTTATTTTGGTTGAGTATAACCCATTGCCATAGTCCTCTCTCCAATTGAAGGATCTAGCACCTAAATATTAGGGGCATGAGCTAGGATTGAGAAAAAACTCCATGGATGTAAAGCACCTTGGGGACAAATGGAAAGATTGTTTGAGCTACCTTCTCCATTCTTCCTTCCTTTTGTCATATCTTCATGTGCTTAAAGAGTTAAGTAAAATTTTGCAATATTTAAGGAGGAATAGGAATAAGTGATTGTATATATTGAAGAAAGTGATTACATAGTTATATGTTCTTGAGATTTGATTTCTTGATTTAGAAATGAGACTTTTAGAGAAATATGTGATGTGTGAACTTGGGTGGAAGTTGGATGCAATTCATATGTGATTGTTACGAGTTACTCTCCCTTGCGAAGGGAATTTATGTGGAAAAGTTCTCAGCCATTAGATATTGAGAAACTTGGTCTTCTTGCTTTCCCCATGGAAAAGTACTCCTTTCTCCCCCACTCAAAGAACCATGTGTTGTTTCATAGTACATAATGATGAGTATTTATAGGGTATTGCAAAGAATATTAGGACCTAGGCTAAGTTATTTTCTATTATTTTAATTTTATCTTATTCTATATAAAAAATAAAAAGTTCAAAAGTTAGCCTACTACTTTTTAGCTTGTTAGCTTAAGTTGGACAATTGTTTATTTGTTAGCAATTTGGTTCTCACATTCCAAGACCATGAGATTTTGGAATTTCTTCCAAATCTTGTAATTTTGGCATATAACATGCTTATATTTTTATGCAATTCCTTCATGAAAGTTGATTAAGTTTGCAACGTCATTTTGTAAAGATTTTTGTCACACAATTTGAGTGTCGACTTTTAACTAGTGTTACCTTGATCCCACATCAATTGGTATCAAAGCTGTTTCCAATTCATGGGTTTGGCTCTCCATTCTAATCCATTGGATTTTGGTTTAGAACCTCTTTTTTTTAAACTTCTACTGGAAGCATCATGGATTAAATTCAGCATTGTCATCACATCTAGAGCTGCTAAGAAAGTTAAATCACCTTTTGTTTCATCCAATTTGGACTATTGGAGGGTTGTGGTTCCTTTGGAAGATCGGGTCTTTAGTTCTTCATGTACTCCATTACAGTCACCAATGCATTAGTCTCTAGCTAAGATTACTTCCACACCATTGGCCTATCAACAATGAAGAATGAAATTGGTTTCAACTCAAGATGTAGTTGATTCACCACAAGAATCTTGGTAACCCAACCATGCAGGCACAATTGATTTATTCTTGCTCGAGGATGTATGGGAAGATGAACTTACTAAATCAGATGCACAACCTCAGCAAAAAAGCAAACAGATTAGTAGTTTAAATGAGCATGTTCATTTTACTTTGATGAAAAATCATGCCTTGGAGTTGGTAGAGTTGACTCCGAGTAAAAAACCCCTTCAATGCAAATGGGTGTACAAAATCAAGTGTAAAGTCGATGATACTTTTGACAAATACAAAGCTCATCTTGTAGCAAAAAAGATGATTGCAATATGAGGATAGACTATGGGGAGACTTTTGTTCCTGCAATGAAGATAGTCACATTTTGGCTGCCTCTCCCTATAGCAGCCCAATTTGGTTGGAAGGTATAACAGATGGATGTGAAGAGAGCCTAATTGAACAGGGATTCAGACAAGGATGTTTACATGGTACAGTCTAAAGACTTTCAAGTTTCAGGTAGTGATTGTCGAGTTTGTAGGCTTTCAAGTCTCTATATGGGTTTAAAGTTTAAAGAGGCTCCACGAGCCTTGTACACAAAGATAAATTAGCATCTTCGAGACTCTGGATTCAAAAGAAGCCTCTCTGATCTGAATCTCTATGTCAAAACTGATGGTGACGGCACTGTGATTCTTGTTGCCTGTGAACAATCTTGCAATTGTAGGTAGCAGGTCCATTGCACTGTAGTAAGTAAAACCTAACTTATATTATACTTTTGACATGACTAATCTAGGCCTCCTACAATACTAATTAGGTGTAGAATTTGGCAACATGACCATCTCATTTTAAAGGCCCATCTTCATTCGATGGTTTCTTTTCAAGGTGGCATTTCACCAAGGTTCCAAGATTTATTTACCATATGAGCTTCATATAATACACTCTAGCATCCATCGATCTTTTATCACCCTTAGACTCATTTATAATAAAATAATAGATAATAACTTAGCCTAGGTCCTAATGTTTAAAACTATACCCTAATGGATCCTCATCAAAGGAAGAACTATGGTGGTTACCATTCAGGCAACACTCTTTTATCAGGCTAATGTCAATCAATCATCTTGGGCAGCCATGTGTTGGCCATTTAAACTAGGATTCATTCTAACATTAGACATGTAAGGGTGAGCATAGAGCAGAGTAGTGAACTACTCAATTGATTTATCAATGGAGGACGCCTATCTATATATGGCCTTTAACTACTTGATTGACAGGGGGGTTAATCAGGAACAAAACCCTCTTAAGTTATCAAGAGTTCCAAAGTTAAGTTATAACGTTCATCTCATGGCTACAAGGACCCTTACAGTTATGACACTTGACCACTCCACCAGTGAGTGTACATAATCAATCTGCAGTCAAGAATAGGTTAATGCCTTTGTCACATCATATTTCTAGTTTTGCTAGACTAAGACAAAGCATGTTACATTGTTATATCCTGTTGCAGGAGTCTTCCAACTAGCTCTTTACTAAGCAAGTGTAACAGATAGCGTATTTTTTTAGTAAACTTTCTAATTCAAAGAATAAGGTTCTAGGCCTACGAGTGGAATGTCAGAACTGTGTGTGTACATCCATGCCCTATAGCCATATACTACATCTTGTACCATGTAGAACAACCATAAATGACCTTGCCCAATGGAAAATACATTTGGTCATTATCATGTCAGTTGATGACAAACTATCTGGACCTTGCTAAGTATAGAGTAAGTCATCGTACAACCTTCAATATTATCATAGCAGCTGTCATATAAAAACACTGCTTATGAATAAAGGTTCTCCATACAAGCATTGGTATTATTATTTTGAGTGAGCTCTGAGACTTCCTCCATTATCTATCAGTCCAAGCAAGATACTTCCTAAACTACTATGGACAATATGCATATCAGTCAACGAGGACTGTTTACAACATTGCAATCGCTCACACCCATCTGTGCACTTCAAGCAAGTATTCAGTTTAAGACAGTCAGAGGTGTTACAAATCCCTGTCTCCTACATTCAATCATGATTCACTATTCAATGAGATGATGATCATTGGCATTGTTCTGCCCTCCCCTATTCACTAACAATGTGTAGAATTTTGTATAAGACTTTGACTTCAGAGTTTAGAGTATTATACGATAGAGGTAAATCTATTGTTAGGTCAAACATGGTCATTCTCAAACTAACCATATTGTTATCATAAATACAGCATCTTTACATTAAAACCAAACATCTTCCAAATAAAATTCAATGAAATATATGGTAAACATTATCCTACCTCACTCTGTCATGGAGGTCACAAAAACATGCCTAGTATCTAGTATATCATTATATTTTTTATGGTCTCCCAAAAAAGGCAAGCAAAATATTCACAAGGGTCCTAGTCACATATTTGAAGCAAATGGCAACTAAGCTACAACAGAACGTGTAAGTTTATTTTTCAAATTTCTTCTTTTTCATCCCTTGCATCCAAAATAAAAAATATTTCAATTTCAATAAGAGGAACAGGACTCACTCAATAAGTCTAAGACTGACTTGATATCCTCTTCAGTCTTTAATGCAAAATCTTGAACGCATTTCATCAACTTCTGCAGTAGAGAATTATAGAGGTTTAAGGCTCACGTAATGCAATATAATGGTATAGAAAAACAGATTTTAAGGATCGAGCTTTCTATCATATACTGTGATCCATCATCACAATGAAAAAGATATGTATCAAATTTGATCTTAAAAATCCTACACAAATATTTGCATAAAAAATATATTCTATAGTAGAGAATCATGTTTATTATAGGGACAAGTTTTAAAGAAAATTGCATAAACAGATTTACAATAGAAGTTTTGAGCCACTCTTTGTAACCCATCGGGATGATTCATGAGAAATAAAATTTTATAGTTTACTCACAATGACATTTAAATTATTTTTAGAGAAAACTCAGTTAACTCATGCGCTCTTACAATCAATTTTATTCGTTCAATATTCAGTCCCAAGTTTCTCAATATAATGCTACAAACTTCATCTTGGCCAACAGCTCTTGTTGTAATAAACATATTTAATGGACAAGACCTAAATCATATAACTGAGAGTATGCGTTAAGCATTTTAATAATATTAGAGAGACCTTATTGAAGAGTAGTCTTCACTTCAAAATGAGGAAATAGATCATACATGAACTGCTTTGCTTCAGATCTGTCTAACTTGTCAACAGTTGTGTCTCCCTAGATCTTGTTAAATATATTAGGTTTTTCTTTTTTTCTTGAAATTCTCTTTGAAAAACTCATTGCTTCCAATTTGCAACCCCTCATATCACATCAGCATTTAGAATATTGTAGAATACGGTATCTATTTTTAAGCAAAACATGACCATTCTCGGACTAGCTATATGAATATCATTAACATAGACATTTGACTTTTGATTGAAACAATCTCCCATCCAAAATCGAACAAGAAATGTACCCACAAAACTTACCATGGACTTAGAAGAGATAATCCTTATACTCAAACTAGTTCCTTGATCAGGAGAAATGTATACACCAAAGTCATTAGATCAAAATCTCATTAACCTGATTGCATTGTTATACTTTTTTTAAAAGTCCAAATTACTAAACAAGGTGCTGGTAAGTTAATATTACTGCTTTTAATTACTTCCCACTGATTATTAAGCATAGCTAAGCTGCAAATGGCTACCGTCAACAAATGAGGCACAACCAAACTTCTCTCATTCACCATTCCCATTCTAATTAGTCAAAAAATGAACAAGTTTATGGAGCAAGGGGCTTTACAAATGTCAAGAACTAAGAAATCCGTTTTCTTTCACTGCCTAAAATCTAGAAAGGAAATGAGAGCTATACACCAAAGTCATTAGATCAAAATCTCATTAACCTGATTGCATTGTTTTACTTTTTTTAAAAGTCCAAATTACTAAACAAGGTGCTGGTAAGTTAATATTACTGCTTTTAATTACTTCCCACTGATTATTAAGCATAGCTGAGCTGCAAATGGCTACCGTCAACAAATGAGGCACAACCAAACTTCTCTCATTCACCATTCCCATTCTAATTAGTCAAAAAATGAACAAGTTTATGGAGCAAGGGGCTTTACAAATGTCAAGAACTAAGAAATCCGTTTTCTTTCACTGCCTAAAATCTAGAAAGGAAATGAGAGCTATAAAGTTATAAATCAATGACACTGAAAGTACCACAGATAAAGAATTGAAACTAATTTGTAAGAAATGCTGCATGTGGATCTGCTCGTAGCACCAAATAAACTGGGATGATTCTACTAGTGATTGAACAGATCCATTATAGATTGGTTCTATCTGGTTACTAGGGTTTCCTAGAAAAATATATTGTGGAGGTTCATATTGTATTTAAAGTTTCCATATTTCAAGAGGGACTATGTATTAAGAATAGAAACAAATGGTGGTTGTATTTTAAGGCTATGAAGTATAAACTCTCTTTGAGCCTGTTATCCCTAAGACTGAAGGAATAAGTTGATTAAACTGCTATTAAAATCTTAGGACCACTCAAGATATAGTCACGGAAAGAAACCTTATGCAATGCAGGTTAACAATTCAGTCTGTACAGTTATTCGGATCAAATTTGAAGTCTGGCATCTCTGGCTTCATGTGGTCTCTAGAAATTCTTTTGTTGAATTCTTGATTAAGTCATAGCACACTCCATGTTATGAAATGCAATGGAATAATTCAGTTGAAGGGTATTTTTTAAAATGATTGTTCAACTTATACTAGAAGAGATATAGATGACCAGGTTTCTTGAACTGATCAAGCTAATAATGATATATGGAGATCTATCAGAAAAAAAATAGATAAGTCTAGACTCTTATGGATTTACATTTATATAAATATTTGAATGTAATTCAGTTCTAGAATATACAACAAAATTGAAGAATCATGTAAACAGACTGGTGCAGGGGCACCTAACACAAGTCATTTAAGTTCATGTTTTGTTTTAAATCGTGTTTTGGGTTGTAATAAGGTCTATTTGACCAATGCAAGTAATTTATGTTTGTAAGTCCCAAGTACTTAGGTTGTATTTGTCAATTGTAATCCCGTAATGCTAAAAATAGCAATAACGCCAAAAATAGGCAGTAGTGTTTCCCAGCCGCTTGGAATCGATCTCCCAGCCGCTTGGAGTCAGTTGGTACTACCCTGGGCGAATCTATAAAGATAGGGAAATGAACAAGATCAGGCATGATGATCAATATTGTAGTCAGATCGATTGAATGTAACCGCATCGTGTTAAGAAGAAATCAACTACTCTGTGTCGTCAATTTGCTTTTTGTTCTCTGTAGATACAAAATTACTTATCTGTAGATTTCCTTTCCTTTCTGTTTTCCCATTGTTGCATTATGTCGATATGAAGCATTCCATTGATAAGATTTCTGTCGAAATCAGTGGAATGGCTTCGTTGTACAGTATGTGTTTTTTGTTTCCTGTTATGTTTCAAGATTTGGCAATGCAGATGTCCCAGATCGTGGGTCGCGCACAGTAGATGTCGTAGCATTTCTATGTGCTAGGGTTTGAGGAAGGTAGACTGTGCATTGGAGAATCGGTGAAGCAAACCCTAGGCGGCTGATGGTAAACGACTCATCAGTGAACGAAGAACAGCGGAGGTTCATTGGGGGGGGCTCTGTGAGTCGACGACTGAGGAGTAAGTCTCGCCGAAGGAGATGAGAGGATCGACGCATTGGCCAAGGAGTGCAAGTTCGCCGAAAGTTGAAGTTAAGACTGGCAATGAGAGGTCGCAGGAATCCGCCAAAAATCAAAGTCACAACACAGTCAATGTGTAATGGCACATCGGGAGGACAAACAAGGAGTTCGCCGTTGATACAAGCAGTGACCGAGTGTAATGGTGAATCGGTGCATGTGAACCGGCAATAACCAGTTCAGCGATGTACATGAATTAATCTGTTGATCTGTTGGTCCGCTTCTGTTGTGCGCTCTGCATCATTTTGGTATCAGAGCCAAGTTAAGGGTCTATAAAAGTGTTAGCATTGTCTGTGAATGTTTATGTCAGACAGAGAAAGCGAAGAAGGGGCTAGCGAGATGCCTCTAAAGGGGATGAGCACTGAAGTGGCCAAGAAATTCAAGGAGATGGAGGATATGATCAAGACTGGAGTCAAGGAAGCACTCCAGGCTGAGTTAAAAACCTTAGGAAAAGGCAAGAAACCAGATAAGGAGTCTGATGGAGAAGAAGATGGGGAAGAGGAAACAACCTCAGGACAGACAGATATATCTGCAGATCAGAAACAATTTCTAGAGGCCATAAAATCACTTGGTAAGGAATCGTCTGAATCAAGAATGGAGATTCTGATGTTCAGCGGAAAGATGGACGCAAATGAAGTCATCGAATGGGTCGAGGCTTTGAACAATTACTTCGAGTACAAGGAGGTACCGGAGAATAGAAGAGTCAAGTTTGCAAAAACGAAATTGAAGGGTGCTGCACTCACATGGTGGAACTACACCCAAGGGGAAAGGGTGAAGAGTGGCAAGAGCATGATCTCATCCTGGAGTCGGATGGTAGAAAGGATCAAGGCGCAGTTCCTAACAGCGGATTACGAAGTGCAGATATACAGAAAAATGTAGAACCTCGGGCAGAAGGATATGGATGTATCTACCTATACAGAGGAATTTCATAAATTGTCTCTAAGGTGTGGACATGTTGAGGATGAGAAAGGAAGAGTTGCCAGGTATATTAATGCCCTGAAGTATAGTATACAAGATGAGATTACCATCTTGACACCAGAAACCGTGGACAAATGTTTCCAAGTGGCACTGAGAGTAGAAGAGAAGCAGAAAAGAAAGGGAGACCAGCAGAACAGAGGTAGAGGTGGAAGGAATTTCAGAGAAAAAAATAGCTTTGGTGGCAGAAATCAGTTCCAGAAAAATCAAGGGGAGTCCAGTCAACAAGAACATAGTGGAGAATTTGGTTCCAGAGAGGGTTTCAGAGGAAGGAGACCCAATGGGAGAGGTAGATTTGGTGGACCAGGCAAAGGTCCTAACATCTTCACAGGAAGATGTTATAATTGTAACCAAATCAGGCACACAGCAGGCAGGTGTCCGGAGAAAGCCTCAAGCTCTCATGGAGGAGAGAGAAGGAAACCGCTGATTCAAGAAGAAGATTGTCAGAGTGTGAACTTACCTATGGGAAGCGCAGATCCAGCACAAGGTGGAGAGAGTCTCATGATGAGAAGAACAATGCTGAAAGTGCCACAGAACAAGGAACCACCCCAGAGGAAGACACTATTCAGAACTCTGTGTACAGTTTCTGGCAAAAACTGTAAGGTAATTGTTGATTTTGGTTCAACTGAAAATTTAGTCTCAGTAGAAATGGTAGAGAAATTGAACTTGAAAAGATTGCCACATGTGAGTCCATACAAAGTGTCATGGCTGAACAAAGGGCAGCAAGTCTTGGTTGATGAACATGCTTGGGTAGAATTTCATATAAGGGAATATGGAGATAAACTTTTGTGTGATATAATTCCCATGGATGCATGCCATTTACTGTTAGGTAGACCTTGGCAGTATGATGTACAAGCCCAACATGATGGTAAGTCGAATTCCTTTGTGTTCACTAAGAATGGTAGACAGTATAAGATGAATCATTTACCAGAAGCGGGTGTAGACAAGAATGTAGGCTCAAGTATCATATTTAATGAGTGGGAAAGAGTTTCTCCATACTCTGAAAGAAAAGGGAACCCAGGCGTATGCTCTGATTTTGAAAACTAAAGACAATTCTGATTTGTCTGAAAACAACAAGGAAAAAGTCCCTAAGGAAGTGCAGGAATTGTTAGATAAATATAAGGGTATCATGGTGGAGGATATGCCCAATGTACTACCCCCTGTGAGAGACATAAGTCATCAAATTGACTTCATCCCAGGATCCACATTGCCAAATAAACCAGCTTATAAAATGACACCTAATCAAAATGAGGAGATTGCTAAACAAGTACAAGAACTGTTGGATAAAGGCCTAGTGAGGAAAAGTCTTAGTCCATGTGTTGTACCCACAGTGTTAGCTCCCAAGAAGGATGGCAAAGGGAGGTTATGTACTGATTCAAGAGCCATAAATAAGATCACCATCAGATATAGGTTTCCTATGCCCAGAATAGAAGACCTAATGGATTGTTTGGGAGGAGCTCGGTATTTTTCTAAAATCGATCTCAAGAGTGGATACCATCAGATCAGGATTAGAGAAGGGGATGAATGGAAGACAGCCTATAAGACTAATGAAGGTCTTTATGAGTGGTTAGTGATGCCATTTGGACTGTCCAATGCTCCAAGTACTTTCATGCGTCTAATGAATGAGGTATTGAAAGATTTTATTGGCAAGTTTGTTGTTGTCTATCTTGACGATATTCTGGTTTTCAGCAGGACAGAAGAACATTTGCAGCATTTGGAACAGGTGTTGAAGAAGTTGCATGAGGAGAAACTACTGATCAATATGGAGAAGAGTATCTTCATGAAGGAAGAACTCACATACCTTGGATTTGTTATATCCCAGGGCAGTTTGAAAATGGATCCAGAGAAGGTAAATGCTATTCTGTCTTGGCCAACGCCTAAAACAGTAAGTGATGTAAGAAGTTTTCATGGGTTAGCAACATTTTATAGGAAACTCATAAGAGGATTCAGTCATGTTTGTGCACCCATTTTGGATACCATAAAAGGAGGACAGAAATGTAAGTTTGTTTGGAATAGAGCAGTCGATGAATCTTTTGAGATTCTCAAACAGAAAATAGCAAAGAAACCCATTTTGGTTTTGCCTGATTTTAATAAGTTGTTTACTGTGGAATGTGATGCCAGTAACCTTGCCATTGGTGTTGTCTTGAGTCAGGAAAGCAGACCTGTTGCTTTCTTTAGTGAAAAACTGAATGATGCTAAAAGAAAGTATTCCACATATGATCTGGAATTGTATGCAATGGTTCAAGCATTGAAGAAATGGAGACATTATCTCTTGCCCAAGGAATTCATTGTTTATACTGACAACCATGCTTTGAGTTTTCTGAATTCGTAGGAGAAGCTAAATCATAGGCATATGAACTGGGTTGAACAACTTCAGGTGTATACTTTTTCCATCAAACATAAGAAGGGACAAGCCAACAAAGTGGCAGATGCTTTGAGTAGACGAGTGTGCACTATACAGGAGATCTAGTTGCAGAGTGTGGGAGTGGATTCTCTCAAGAACATGTACCAGGATGATGAGGACTTCAAGGAGATATATGCAGTTTGTTCACAATTCTCAGATTCTTATCATTCTGATTTTTCTGAATATTTGTTACAGCAAGGGCTACTGTTCAAAGGCAGCCAACTGTGTGTACCTAGGTGTTCCATGAGGGAGAACATCATAAAAGAGAAACATTGCGGTAGTCTTGGAGGTCATTTTGGACTGGACAAGACATTGGAGCAAGTGAGAAGGTTTTACTTCTGGCCTAAGATGCAAACAGATGTCAGAAAATTTGTAGACTGTTGTCACATTTGCCAGAGAGCCAAAGGGACTTCGTCAAATGCAAGTCTCTATCAACCACTTCCAATTCCGCAAAGGCCATGGGAGTGCATCAGTATGGATTTTGTTTTGGGTCTTCCCCGGACTCAAAGAGGATTTGACAGTGTGTTTGTGGTTGTTGACAGGTTTAGTAAAATGGCTCATTTTGTGCCATGTAAATGTACTAACGATGCTACACATGTTGCGGGTCTTTTCTTCAAGGAGATAGTAAGAATTCATGGTTTACCATTGAACATAGTTACTAACAGAGATCCCAAGTTTGTGGGACATTTTTGGAGGACACTGTGGAAGAAATTGGGCACCCAATTGTCTTTCACATCTGCATATCCCCTCAGACGGATGGACAAACTGAGGTAGTGAATAGATCACTGGGTAATCTTTTGAGGTGTTTGACTAAACAGCATGGAGAAGCATGGGATATGATCATCCCACAAGCAGAGTTTGCCTACAACGATTCTATTAATAGAAGCACAGGAAAGAGCCCTTTTGAAGTTGTATATGGGATTCATCCCAGGGGAATTTTGGAGCTCAGGGATCTCCAGAATATGGCAAAAAGAAGTGCACAAGGAGAAGATTTTGCAGTCAGCATGAAGGATATCCATGATGCTGTAAGGGAAACTATACAAAAGCACACAGGGAAATACAAAGAGAGAGCTAATCAGAAGAAAAGGGATGTCCAATACAAAGTTGGAGATCTGGTAATAACATATCTAAATAAGGAAAGACTTCCGAAGGGGCAGCCCACGAAGCTTCTTATGAAGAAGATAGGTCCATGCAGGGTTGTACACAAATTTGGGCCTAATGCATACAAAATTGAACTTCCTACTGGATTAGCAATTTCACCCATCTTTAATGTGGCAGATTTGTTTCCATTCAGAGGGGCTAATGCAGCAGAGACAGGCGTAGAAGATGCAGAATGGATTTTTTATCTTCCACCTAGCCAGCGAGTTTAGTTGAAATGTATTTTGGACACCAAAGTTCAGAAGAAGACCAGACATAAAACCTACAAGCAGTATCTAGTCAAATGGCGTGGCTTGCCTAATGAGGATGCTACCTGGATGAGCGAGGAAGACATCATCAAGCATGGGGTTAATATTTTAGACTTGGTTCCTCAAGGGACTTGAGTTCTTTTAAACCCCGGGAGTATGGTGCAGGGGCACCTAACACAAGTCATTTAAGTTTATGTTTTGTTTTAAATCGTGTTTTGGGTTGTAATAAGGTCTATTTGACCAATGCAAGTAATTTATGTTTGTAAGTCCCAAGTACTTAGGTTGTATTTGTCAATTGTAATCCCGTAATGCTAAAAATAGCAATAACGCCAAAAATAGGCAGTAGTGTTTCCCAGCCACTTAGAATCGATCTCCCAGCCGCTTGGAGTCAGTTGGTACTACCCTGGGCGAATCTATAAAGATAGGGAAATGAACAAGATCAGGCATGATGATCAGTATTGTAGTCAAATCGATTGAATGTAACCGCATCGTGTTAAGAAGAAATCAACTACTCTGTGTCGTCATTTGCTTTTTGTTCTCTGTAGATACGAAATTACTTAGTTGTAGATTCCCTTTCCTTTCTATTTTCCCATTGTTGCATTATGTCGATATGAAGCATTCCACTGATAAGATTTCTGTCGAAATCAGTGGAATGGCTTCGTTGTACAGTATGTGTTTTTTGTTTCCTGTTATGTTTCAAGATTTGGCAATGCAGATGTCCCAGATCGTGGGTCGTGCACAGTAGATGTCCTAGCATTTCTATGTGTTAGGGTTCGAGGAAGGCAGACTGTGCATTGGAGAATCAGTGAAGTAAACCCTAGGCGGCCGATGGTAAACGACTCATCAGTGAATGAAGAATAGCAGAGGTTCATTGGGGGGGCTCTGTGAGTCGACGACTGAGGAGTAAGTCTCGCCGAAGGAGCTAAGACGATCGACTCATCGGCCAAGGAATGCAAGTTCGCCGAAAGTTGAAGTTAAGACTGGCGGTGAGAGGTCGCAGGAATCCGCCGAAATCAAAGTCACAACGCAGTCAATGTGTAACGGCACATCGGGAGGACGAACAAGGAGTTCGCCGTTGATACAAGCAATGACCGAGTGTAATGGTGAATCGGTGCATGTGAACCGGCAATAACCAGTTCAGCGATGTACATGAATTGATCTGTTGATCTGTTGGTCCGCTTCTGTTGTGCGCTCTGCATCACAAACAGAATTCATCTACTATTCTAAAATCTTGGAAGAGGTGATAGTCTTGAGATTTTCCAATGCTCAATTGGGTAGGATAATTATTTTAAGGTATAGGCAGAGGTGACAGTATTAAACTTTTGTCTTTCACTGATGATAGTAGACTACTCTACTCTCATCTATGATTAAAGAATCCTTCAGTTGCAATTAAGAGAACGTCCCTAATATTTGAGGTTCTAACTCAAAGTTCAATAAACAACTTTAAAAGTTTGAACCCCGATCCTGATCAGCTGTAAAAAATAGGGAATATGAATGACATTCTATCTCATCCACCGATCCACAGCAGGATTCAAAGCTTTTCACTTTTGCTAAACTGTGCCCTTTTTTTTCGGATTAAATCCCAATATGAACATAAATGACAAAAATCTATATTCCACAATTCATGGGCTAAAGTCTCAATTTTATTTGTTCTCTATATCTCTATGCTATTGAAATGCCTTTAAATTTTAAAAAACAGCAGGTTTTTCTCCTTTTTTTGTGTTTTTTAACTTTTTTTGAAAATCCATTTTTTCCCCAATTAAATCCCAATCTATTGGTTTGCCATTTTTTTCCCCCAAAAGATTTTTAGTGCTATGTGCTAAACTTCATTGGCATAGAAGAGAAGCTATTACTCAGGCCCCAGCCACATTTGGCTTACAAAATTTGTAAAAAAATTGAAGAATTATGCGATCAAACAGGAATCACCAAATCTGTATAAATCTAGCTCATTCTCATACAAATTTAAGAAGATTAATAAGGCTTGAGCTAAATAAAGAATTTCTTTCGGAATGTTTCAAATTCTCAAAAATAGCTCTCAAGGTTTTGGGGGGTTCTTGGTAAACCATCCCCTGAGCAGCACTGTGTTTATTCCTATATTTCTGTTAACTACCAGAATTCTATCTCTTTTCATATTTTTCTGTTTTTCAGACACAAAATCCAAACCTCCTCTGTTTCTCTATCCTCTGTTTTTCTGTTATCTTTAACTATGCAAGTCAAAATCAGCCCCACTTCTAGCAATCTGATAACATAGACACCAAAACTATCAGGGCATACGTAAACCTCCATTAAAAACGCCAAAATAATTTTGAAAAAGACCTCTTCCTAACAAAATTCACATAATGCAATTCAAATTAGGAAACAACTACCCTGCTATCTAAATCTCTATTGGAAAGAAAGAAAAAAAACATAAAAGGCCTTTCCCTAGCTAAACTCACACAATCCAGATCAAATTACGATACAATTCGCATGGTCCTCCAACACATTACCTGCTACGATGCCCTGAAGCTCTCCTACATGTAAACGGACTTTCTACAAGCTCCTAGAGGATTTTAAAATATCATAGAAGAAATGCAGGTGATATCGTAAAATTTCCAGTGATTAAAGAAGACAAAAGCATGGTGAAAATATACAAATTATTAAACAATCAACCGAAACCCGATAAAAATTTGAAAATCCGGAATTCGGGAAAACTAAAGCGATCTGCAGGGAAATAATTGTAGTATATCTGTTTCACAGTCCAAGAAACAGAAGAGAAAAGAAAAATACGATGATATATCTGTTTCACTGTCCGAGAAATAGAAGAGAAAAAAAATACCATGTTATATCTGTTTCATCGTTCGAGAAATAGAAGAGAAGAAAAAAATACCTTGTTATGCCCTCACCTCGTCCTGTGAAGTTGCAGCTTCCACCAGATGTTTTGCCCTAGAATTAGAAGAGAAAAGGAAAATACTAAATTATTCCCTCTCTTCGGCCTGTGGAGTTGCAGCTTCCATCACATATTTTGCCCTAATCTTCGCCAGTGAAGTTACAGCTCCTCTCTCCCTAATATGTCGCGGGTTGGATATGGATTTATATTATAATTATTATTTTTTAAATAGAGCAACATAAAACCCTAAGGTAAATCCATTCATTAAGTATTGATATACAAACATTGAAGGTCAAAAGCTTGAGAGATCAGGTAAGGAATTTGGGAATCTAGATATAAATGAAAATGAAAACATTCATTTAGTTGAGATATTCATATAAGGATTCAACTATGTAGTTTTTAAGTTAAATTTATTGATTCATATTTTATGAGTAGTGGTTCATATGAACCCACCTCTCATGAGAATGAATGGTCTACTTAGCACTCATTACATTTAGGTGATGCTCACAAAGGGGGAGCATTAGGACTTCCTAGAAGGTCACCCATCCCAATACTTCCCCAACTCAAGCACGCTTAACCATGGAGTTTCCCCTGAGATCAGACCCACTTAGCTTGTTACTCTATTTGCAAAACCTTCAACAAGTGTTGTGCTTTATGAACCATTCAGCATAGAGCTCCTTTAACTCATTAATTAATAGATAGTTGTTAATTGTTTTGATTAAAAAATTTTAATTGTAACTTCAAATCACAACTTCTTAAATGTGTTGGAAGTAGAACAACAGAGTCTAAATTGGGTTGTTCTTAAAAAAAATTAGACTGAATATGCACTCACAAAAATAAACTCTAACTCACATATTTGAATCAAACCTATAGATCCGATCTCTACTAATTTCCAAATGTTTGCTTTTAGCTCGCCTTAAAGTTTCCAATATGATCTTTGCATAAAAACTTGATTTAAGAGTTTACATATGACAAGGATAAATTGCTCCTTTGTGTCAAACCTCAATAAAGATGTTAATTCAATGGCTTTGAACAAGATTAAAGATAATAAGTAGTCATGCACCATACTCTGGAATGATTGACGCCATGGACAACTATAAAGAGTAACATTGCAAGAGTTAGATCATGTAAGCAAGGTTGGACAAATAGTTTGTTGTTATCTATAGATCTATGTAATGAGTTCATAAGTTGTGTAATCATAAAAAAGAGTAATAATTGTATGCATGCTATATCTAGAACTCAAATGCAAGAGATTAAAGTCATATTAAACCATTATTCTAAATCAAGCAACATACCTTCTGATTGAGTATAAAGAAGATCAAATCAAATTCTTACATTCACTTACCAAGCAAGAGATCTCCTTTGTTGAGTAGATTTGTTCATGGATATGAGTGATGTAGTTGCTCTTAGATTCCTCATGATATTGATCGTATGTACCATGCTTAATGTGGATGCTTGATGTACCTTGATGCTTGATAGATGCTCATGGATGAGATAAATGTAGGAAACTTGCCTCTTGAGGATGTGAAGGCATTTTTCTATGATAGATGTAATATGTGTGTTCATGATCTTGATGCCTCCCCTTGGTGATGATGATGAATGTTGAGGGTTTGATTTATAGGTGCTTCCATGAGGAATTAGATGGTTGGGATTAAATGATGGATGGATGGTGGAGATTAAGTGAGATGACTTGGGGCATTGGATCATGTGCAAGGGCCCCTTTAATTTAACTTAATTTAAGTGATTGTGGAGAGAAAGCGTTATTTGAATTTTATATTTATTTTAAGTGGATGGGAGTGGACCTATTTGATTTAATTTAATAAGATAAGTGGAAGGTGGATTTAATTTATTTAATTTAATAATTAGATGGAATTAGATTTAATTTATTTTAATTTAATATTGAAGTGTGATAAAGTGAATTTAATTTATTTAAATTAATAATTAGATGCAAGTGGATAATTTACTTAATTTAGCTAATTAGTGGATTGAATTGTGGATGAAATTAATTTTAATTATTAAAAATAATTAATTATTGTGATGAGCTGAATTTTAGGTGTCTACATTTGTCCCTCTTTGAAATGGCATTATGGCTAAAAGAAGTAGTAGCATTTCAAAGAAAAATAAGATAAAATGCCCCAAGCACAAGGATTGAATCAAGGGTGGAATAGGGATGGATGCTCCCTCGAGAGAGTAGGCGAGTATGAAGGACACAAGTGGGCTCTCAAAATGCAAACATAGAGATGAATGGATGGAAAATGGTGAATAGGACCGCATAGTACATGCTAGTGATCTTGAAGAAGTTCCAAATGTGCTGAGCAACTTGGTGTTTACTTTAACATAGGTCAGGATGCACCATGATATGGAAAAATCATAATGACAATGTTGACATATGCATAAAGAACTGACTGATAAATGTAGTCAAAATACAAACAATAAGATGCCCTAGTGAACATAAATTGTCAAGACACATCATGATATAATGAACCTATTTGATTTAATTTAATAAGATAAGTGGAAGGTGGATTTAATTTATTAATTTAGTAATTAGATGGAATTGGATTTAATTTATTATTTAATAATGAAGTGGGAAAGTGGATTTAATTTATTTAAATTAATAATTAGGTACAAGTGGATAATTTACTTAATTTAGCTAATTAGTGGATTGAATTGTGGATTAAGTCAATTAATTATTAAAAATAATTAATTATTGTGATGAGGTGAATTTTAGGAGCCTACAATAACCTGATGAAAATCAAACACAAAATAAGAAATGTGATTGAGAAATGTCCCCTATGAATATAATCCATCATTGTGATATCAATTTAAGTAAATCATTGTAACCATATGGTACATGTGCCTTATTTTGGAAATGGAACCACTATAAAAATTGTAAGTTAGGCAAATATCTAAATAAAGATGGAAAGCATAATGGACAAGAAATCACCATAAGATAGATCATGTAAAGCACTAAAAGCAATCACAATATCTTGCATAGCTAAATGAATGAACCACCTATAATTGAATTATGAGTTGTTGTAATATCTATAAGTGATGATGATAAAAAGGCATCATATAAAGCTCAAAGATATATAAACCATTATACATGTTCTTTTCCTTTTCTTTTTCATTCTTTCAACCATTTGGTAAGTTTGCCAAGTATATAGTCGTGACTCTGATAATATTTATTATCAAGTAAGTTCAATGGTTTAAACATGCCATGTTCATGTCTTCCAAGTCCTTTTCCTTTGTAACCAACGTTGGTTAATAGATTTGTCTTGATCTAATAATATTTTATTCTGACTCTATAACCCTTTCTTTTTTAGAGAAAATAAGTTAAACAATAATTGGGTGAACTATTATAAATAATTCCCCTCTGAATTAAGGTACAACTCCCTTTTAAATCTTCAATGAATTTGAACTATTCTAACATTTGAATACACTTTTAACCAGAAAGCATTTAAGGTAGACTAACATTCACACATCACCATGTTATGAATGCGATATTTTCTTTCCTATGAAATCATTCAGTGACAGAACACACAGATTCTATCTTCAACAATAATCAAATATATATATGTGTGTACCACTAAATTCTTGTGAACCAATAAATGATAAAAATATATGATGAGTCTTCCAGCAAAAGAATAATTACAACATAAAAGAAGAGCTTGCACAGAAACTCGATTTCATGCACTTAAACACGCAAATTTAAGTCTGTAGCAATCATTCCTCCTTTCATTCACAGATGAAATGTATTGAGACAAACATCACATTGTAAACATAAAGTTCAGAAAAAATTTTCTATCCTTATTCTATATCCCCCTTTTAGCTTTCTAACCAAACATATATATAGCTTGCCCTTATAACTATTCTTTAAACCTAGAGTTAAACAAACTCTGACCCTTAGCGGGATTTAGTTTTTGAAACTAATTAAAAAGATAGAGTTTTCAAACATGATTCTGAACTAAATAACTGAATAAAAAAATTATATGAGCATGATCACGATTGGGATAGCACGTTGGAATCTCTAGATTTACTCTGTTCTGCCGAAGAGACACGTTGCGTCTTCCATTCCCGGTATGCAACAACACACTCCTGAATCATTGGGAAGTTAGGGACGCCAATATGCTTAACTTGTGCCTTCCAAACATCCTTTTCTTTTTGAATGCTAGCTACTTGTTTTGCATGTTCTGGAAGTGCATCAACGCAAAGGTGAAGTAGTGATTCCACTTTTGATATTCGGGAGAAATCATCAATTATTAGATTATCATTTTCTTTGACAAAGCTAATTTTCTCTTTGAAGGATTGTATAATAGTATCAACATCTTTCTCTTGCTCACCATCATCTTTCAAGTACTTTACATCAATTGTAATGCCCCACACTTTTTGGCTTGTGATAGATATTAGTTTCATATTTCTCTCTGACGGTTCTGAAACAGTTGATAATCTTTTATTGCATAGTTACAGTTTCGAGACATTTGGATTAGTATGTTATGGTTTATGTTCTCTTTGACCTTGATGGACTATGTTCGATGGATATATTTAGACATGTGTTATGAGTGATGATGACATTATGATTACTTCAGTTATGATGTGTTGGACATGTTTAGTGACGGATTATTATTTACGTGTTTTATTAGGTTTGTTGATATTTGATTTTAAATGTTGTGATTATAATCTTGTTCAAGAGTAGGGACGTTGCAGCATTACTCGCTTCGAGTACCCTGTTGCACCGTGATTCTCTGACTCTCTGTGTGCAGACATATATGTAATTGATTGTATACAACAAGTTGTTTGGATGCAGGTTGCAGGTACCGAACCTTGACTCCACCTGATATAACAAGTTTGAGCGGGTTCTTTCACCAATGGATATTATTGATGGGAGATAACACGAGGTCTACTCCACTAGGTCGGTCCTTGTCTTCTGTTGTGGTCTGGAGTCATGTTGTGTCACTTGGTCCTTGCTGTGTTTGTTGGTAATCTTGTTTGGTGGTGTATAGTCGAGTTCTGTTGTTATCCTCATGTGTGGTTGGAAAATACCTTATTGATTTATTATTTAATTATGATGCTCTATTATGTTAATTAGATAATAATTGGTTTAGCTTAAAGCTTTGTATGACACCTTGGTTAAATTTTATAATAGTTTGGAATTAAATTATCTTCTATGTTAAAATATTTATGTCATTAATGGAGTTACAGGTAATTAGTGGTTATATGGTACAGAATATTTTGGATTTGTGAAATTAATGCCTTGTGTTGTCAATTTCGAAATTGGAAGATTTGGAATCTCTTGTTATAGCAAATTTTTGAAATTCTCGGAGGAGTGGGTTGTTGGGTAACGGATGCATGTCTGCATTTATTTTTGAGTTGTCATTTTTTTTATGGAAGGGAGGATCTGGTTCGGAGGGGGTTGAAAATAGAACGGAGAAATTGGGAGAAGAATAGGGAATTGGTTGCAGGATTGGAAGAAATTTCAAGGGGGGTTTGAAATTCGGGTATGTGATTTGTCTCTCTCTGTGAAAATTGTAGTTGTTGCAGCTTGTAAGTTAAATTTATTACTATATGCACTATGTGTGATCTAGCTGCCCTATTTGTGATACGTGCATGTAACTTGGAATTTAATTATCCTTGTGTGTGTCCTGTGTGGTTGAATGCTGCTTCAAACCCTGTAGATGTCTCTAAAATGGATTCTTCTGGTTGAATCTTTGTTTTATCCCTCTAAATTCTTGTGCCCATAATCTGTAAACTTGCATTGTAATCTCAATCTTAGGAAATAAATGACTCAACTCTAACCTTTAATCCATCTCTTATCCCATTCATTCTTGCAACTTGTCTCGCATTTGTATCTCTCTGACAGGAGTGAAATGCCCTATATTTGGCCCTCATACTCTTCACATTTCCATTTACCGTGGATGCCATGCTTCTATCTGTGAAACCCTGAAGAAAATCTTAGGCCTTCAAAGCTACCCTGCAAGCAGATCTTAGATTCTGACCAAACATTGTGAAGTTTCTTCACAACTCCCTCCTTATCTGCACTAAAAATGCCTCATTGGTTGAGAGGAAATTGGTTAATTCATCTGTTGAAAAGAAAATAAAACCAACTTGAAGCATATAGAAGATTTTTATGATCGACCTCTTAAGATTACGTGTTGTTGTAGACTTTGCTTGGGAACTTCCTTTTAGAAATTTCTCTCCTTCATCTGTAGTCAGCTCACAGACCTTCTCTCTTTCTACTGCCACCTTTCTTCCAGTCAGATTCTATTTAGATCTTTGTTCTATTGGAGACCGTGAGTTAGGAAAAAGAAATTGACTCATTGTCGGTCTAGGGCATAGTGAACCTAGAGTAATATTTGGTAAGATGGCGTCCAACCCAGTCATGTGCCATCGAGCTGTGTAGTTCAACGGTATTTAGATTTGGTCGCTTATTTTTCCTTAGGTCGCTGTCTCTTTGCTATGCTGCCGTTGTGGTATGGTGTAGTCGGCCTTCTTCATAGTTTCTTTTTATGTGTAGTCAAACTCCTTTGCATTCGTTCTTTCTTCCCTAGTTATTTTGTAAAACAAGAAATATCTTTTGGTCTTCTCGCCCTTTCTGCACATGTGTGATCGGTTCTACACCCTGAGCTATTTGATTTGTAGTCGTGGAAGCTCCGTAAGGAGTGTTAGATAGACGTTCGACAGGAGTATCCCCTTTGTCTGTGGTCATTAGAACCATGACCTATATTTTGGTGTATGCCAGTCATAACTATTGTTTAGCCTTTGCTTTTGTCGCTGTAGTCTATAAGATTGAGTAGTTAGTAGTTGGTGTTCATAGTGTTGTAATTTAAGTTGGGTGGCTTGTTTAGAGCCTCCGTTAGTGAGTCGATGGGTGTGTATTTCAAATAGAAGAAATGCATACACTTTTTATTGTTATGCTGATCAGTACTTCTGTATGATAGTATGTTAGTAGGAAACTGGTACGGTTGTATTGGGTAGTGATTTTATTGGTTGGAATATCATATAGAGGTTTGTTGCATTAGATTTATATCTGGTTGGCTACTAGTTAGAAACCCTTCTTATAGGATTTCAATGTTCGGTTGGAAATTGTAAGATAGGGAATTAAGCTGTTGTAATGTTGTTTATATAAGTTGAAGTAGGAAATGTAGTGGTCATTATTAGATGGTAATGTATGCTTGTGGAAAGAGTTTTAGAAGCTTATAGTGGTGTTTTAGAAGTGTAGAGGATTAGTACCTTTGGGACTCAAGTCAATAGGAGTTTTTACATTGATTTTGGTGGTTTGAAATGGTGTGGAAGACATCCTGGATATTTAATGTTGGTAATATAACTTACGCAAATGTGTTTTGGATGGAAATTGTTTATGCCAGATAGTAATTAAAGTTTATGGAAAACTATTAAGGTTTGATTTAAAATTTTTAACATAATAGATAGTTAAAGTTCTTATGGGAAAAGAATTAATTGGCTGTGAGGGTTTTAGTAATGTTGGATATTGTTTTAGGGAAATGTAATTGCCTAAAGTTAATATCATGTTATTTTGAAATCGTGAGGGTTGACTATTAGATGAAAAAGTTTGTTTACAGGAAAAGAAGTATTTTTGTTTGTTGGTATTTTATGACAATAGTAAGTCATGCACATAGGATTATAATTTTAGTTGTTTTATTAAATTATAGTTGGTATATTGTGATTAAGTTTTATGCTCAGTATAGGTAATTACTTTTAGTTGTTTTATTAGAAATGGTAAGCGTTAAATCTTGGTTGGTAAGTAAAAATATTTAGGTTCATAGTGTTGAAAAATATAATATGTTAATGAGTAGGTTATACTTAAAGGAAATTATAGTTTTTGATGTTGTTTTTATAATTGGTAGTTTTTTTTAGAATTTGATATGGGAAAAAGTATTTACTTATAGATGTGAGTAAATGGTGAGATGCTAGGAAAATATTCGTTTATGTTGTTTTGTTTCATTAAAAATTGTTGCTGTCATGAACTTGAATCTTTTTTTATTATTATTGATGTTACATCGCATGGTTGATTACTTGCTTTACAAGAGGAGTATATTGAGTCTCTTTGTCTTGTCATCATCCTTATCATATCTGTATACTTGTAAGGGATCTTTGTGTTCACCTTGGGTGGAGTTATGTCTTGTGTTGGTTAATTGTGAAGTGGGGAAAACATGTGAGGTGTCATGACCTATTGGTGTCAAAATGCAAAAACATGATCCCCGTTAGATAATGGGTCCTTTTTCATTGGTTTTGTACCTATCTCCAGAGGTGTGTTGTTTTGGGTTTTGGATCATATAGTGGCATGTCAGTGCAATGGGATTGGTATTGTCAAGGACAAGTGAATGGCATGAGTAATGGTTGGAAGCTGTTTTGTACCTTATCTTTGATCATGGTGGTTTGGTTGTCTGTTTAGAGATTGCTAAGGGAGTGGCTTCTATGGTGGGGCCGGTGCCTAGGGAGAGGCCGCCTAGGTAACCCCATGGAAGTTATGAGCTGGTGGAAAACTTAATAACTTTTAGGAGGGTTGGGATAGTAAACACTTAACAAGATAAGTAAGATACCTCACCCATGCCTTGAGTGCTTCCGCAGGCGAAGGATGGGATGAGAAGGCCTGGTTGGCAAGGCCGACCTCCTTATCTGCATGAGAGGACCTGTTGGTTCCGCATGTGTCACCCTATGGGGCTAGTGCCTAGAGAGGGGTTGTCAGGGTAACCATAGATGGGGACTGGCTTCTGGTGATAGATAGCCTAGGTAACCCATGCCAGGACCATGCAATGACACTCTCCTTGCGCAACTCAGTTTTGTTCTCTTTATTTTGTTGACCCTTTGGAGTATAGTCTTGGCTTCATGTTTGATCTTGATTGGATGTTGGTTCTGCCTGGTGGATTACTATTGTTATTGTGCGGTCTTGTTATCTTGTACGCCTGTGAGGAGTCTGTACCCCATTCTTGTTTCACTGTTGTAACTTCAACCTAGTGGAGCCTCGATGTTATCTCCTAGCTTGGTGGGGTGGACCTCAGGGTTCCACATGGTTGGGAGGCAGAGCTATCCATTGGTCTTCTTAGAGATTCAGATCGAGCCTTGTGCAGAGATGTTCTAGTTTCAATTTGCTTTCTACCTCCAGTGGTGTTGTATACTTTCATGTGTATTCTTTTGTGTACCGACATGATCAGTCTTGTAATCTTGTATTGAGACTTTGTAATCAAACTATCTCGCTATTGTAACAGTTATTTCAGCAGTTTAATGTTTATCACATACATGGTTTTATTCTATATGTACTAATGTAGTTATGCTGCCCTAGAGTTGTTAGAAGAGCCATTTCTTTTATGTTGTGTTTTATGATATATCTTTGGTTACTTTAATGCAAGTTATTGCTTTCAAAAAAAAAATTTATTTTTGTAATTTTTGCACTTTTAGTCTAGTAGTCTAGGATTACATGATGGGGCATTACATCAATACATTCTAAATCGTGTTGTAGAAACTGAGTAAACTCAGTTATCTCCTTAATCATCTTTGTAAACTCTACTTGTCCTTTTTTTGACACTAAGTTTCTCCATTCAATGTTTCTTCTGCTTACATATAGCATATTGTCATTCAAGTTTGCTACATTCTTTTCTGATAGAAACTTAGTCACTCCATACTTCTGAATTTCAATCATCTGATTTATTACACTCATCCATTTCGCTTCATCCTTTTCCCACAAGGCATTCTATACTTTTAAATCTTCAACAATAGCTATGGTTTCATCATATATACCTTTCAAATCATTAATATATTCAGTACCTTTTTGGATGATACCATCTAGCCAGTCATCGAACACTTTAGTCACCATCTTATTTCTATGTATCTGATCAAGCATTTTTTGATTAACTGGAGACTTTGGATCAAAAAATAGAGGTAATTAAGAGATGGGCTGAGGACCTAGATTGTGAATGGCATCAATGTATTCTACCGTTGACTGTAATGCTTGCTTCAGCCCTCTCTTATCCTTTTCATCTTTCCATGTGTGACTTACTATCTTTTTAGTAGACGTCTCGAGATGGTGCACGTCTGCAGCACGTGATGCAATTCCAAGGTCTATTCTTTCTACTACAAAATCTTGGATTGTCGGGTTCTAGACTTCCTCATCAGCTATTGGCCGAGCTATCTCCGCACTCCAATTTCCTGTATTGGGATCAATGTTTACCCTGGCAGTGGTTTTCAACTTTTTAGATTTTGGAGGCTTTCCCAGACATTTGCTAACCATATCTTCTATTGGTAAAGAAAATGGAACTATTTTCCTTTTATCATTAATTGAACTTTCCAACCATCGAGGCGTAGTGACTGGAATCTCTTTATCAAGAGTAAGATGTTTAGAAGGTGCATTTGGCAATATCATTAAATTGGTAGAATCCAAAGTGATCTCTACATGTTGGTCCGTATTGGTTTCTTTTGCCATTGATGAACCAAGCCCTTGATCACTCATCATTTCTTCTAAATCTTCTTCAGTATTTAGGTCTACAACTATTCTTTCTAAAATTTCTTTCTTCTTCCTACTCCTAGTTCTTGACCTAGTGGTGCGAGTAGGCAGACTGGTCACAAGAGTTTTCTTAGACTTTTTGGTGGCAGAACCCTTTTCAATTTTTGACTTTGGAGTACTTGCATCACAGATATTAATAAGTCGATTAGAAGAGCTTACAGGAGATTGTGATTCATCAATGGGTGCACACTGTTGAGAATCTTCATTATGAACTTTTCTCAATCTTCGTTCTCTTAACCACTTTTCAATTCTTCTTATCACAGAGAGAGTTTTAACTTCAATCTGGTCCTCTTCATCTCTATTCCAATCAACTTCTGGAATAGGTAGCTACTTTACTTGTTCAAACTGAGAATCAATCACCTATTCCTTATCATCTGTTATACCAGTAATATTCATTTTCAGGTTAAGGGTGACTACTTGCCCTAGGGAAAATCTGCACCAAAGCCTTTTTCTAACTTCAAATTCATTTGGGTAATCTTCCCAATAGTCCTCTATTTGGGGAATGCGTGAAAATCCCTCTCCAAAATCCAAATTGTCTCTGGCAAAACCTTTGCTATCAAACTTAAGTTTAGCAGTATAATACTGAAAATTAAACTTCTTTAGACCCACCTCTAGATTTAAAGCATCAAAAATTGATTGACATGAATAGTGACCAATCTCAACAAGGAAAGATGTACTAGACTCTCTTTTCATTAAAAATTTCTTATCTATATGAGCTAACTACCTACAAACTTCAATTAACACAAAGCGATCGAAGACATATTTGGGCAGTTTCACAGGTTCACCTTCAAAACCATTGACCCTGATGTAAGTGAATTTGGGAAATTGAATGAAGTAGCTACCATAAATGCTAATTAACTGCATGGCTTCCTCAAACATCCTTTTATTAACATTGCATGTTAATTCGTAAACCATCCTGCCAGTGAAAACATCATTAACCCTTCCATATTTTTCACAACACTTCTGCATTTGTAAATGAGAGTAATAATCATAAATTCTGGTATCTTCAACTATGCATGCATGGGGTAACCCTCCCCACTCCCTTGTAGATGCCAGGTAGTAGAAGAGATATGAAGACGTGTAAAAGTTTTTATTTCCCAGATAGTTACTCAAACCCTGATGTAAGCATTCAGCTATGATTTCTGCCCAGTCTAGATATTGTTCTCCTTGAAGAATCACTTGAATAAAGAAATACATCCAATCCTCCCAATAGAACGCTTGAGAATTACCCTTTAATCTGTGTAACAACACCATAATATCTTTTACTTCTTGTATCATATGTTCCCTTGTTAGTGATCTGGGCAGCCTCGAACCTCCCTTTTGAAACTTTAGCAGCCAATTCCTTGCAATTACACTCTTGTAATTTGCCTTTTTCAATAAAAAATAACTATAAGAGGAAGCAATGTCAAGATCAGAGTATGGCTCCTTGGGTGGGATTTTCATTACGACCATTAAGGTTTGTCTATTAACAGGCAATAACACATCTCCATTGGCAGCTCTAATACATCTACCTTGAGGGTCATATTTGCTCATACATTCAAGGACTAACTTAGGGCATTGCACTGCCATAAGAAAAGTTGTGGCCTCAATTAGACCACTTTCCACAATCCTTTCCATCATAGGAGTAGACGTAGGATTTTTATCTCTTTCCTTAAAATCCTCTAAATCATACTGAGCTAAAAAGGTATCCCCATATTTGGGTAGAGAACAAACAAGGCTAGAACCATGTTCGGAACCCAGACAAGCAACTTTCATGACTATAGTTTGGATAAATAGAACAAAAAATGCTTGAACTGCTTTTACAGTATCAGAAACTCAAAATGATTATTTTTTTTTTACAGAGAAATGGCATCAGCTATGAGAAAAGTCAAAACTCGCCTTTAACATATCTGAATTCATTGTGAAACTAGGCAAGAAAGTCCTTTACCTCCAGTGTTGTTTCCCTTTCGTATCACCATGTATGTTTTACTGCTAAAATTGGCTTGTTCCTTCTTTGATAAAAGGCATAAAATCCAGTTGAATAATTACTGAATCAATTAATTCATGCCAAATTTACTTGATAAGACATAAATTCTGACACATGCATTAATTGCAAGTAATCCCTGCACACGACCTTGATGTGTAATCATTACCCTTAACCTCTAAAAGTTAAAACTTTCCACTTCATAAGGTGTTTCGAATATATTTCCCTCTGGTTGATTTTCTCCGTTAAAATCTCCCACAAATTTTGACTCAAAGAAGGTTTTAGGGAATAAACGAGACTTAACACATAGGTACACTTATTACAGAACATTTCATGATGAACTATTGAACCTTTGAACCTTTGAACTCTGATATGAAGTTCAATCGAGAGGTTCAAAGATACAAATTGTGCTACACGAGGGACCAAGGGTAAGTGGCTTTTCTAGGAACATCGAATGGTGAACCTTTGAACCCATGAACCATTGAATTTTGGAAAAGGTTCAAGTTTGAAGGTTCAAGACTATAAATTATTTTGTACATAAAGACGATAGGTGAATGTCTTTTAATAACAAAGAGCCAACTTAAGGAGTAAACATATTTGACCAATAAAGGAAAATGGTATGTCAACTGTTTACTTAGGGAAGGATTATGAAAAATTGGATAAGGGTGAATAAAAGGTAACGACCAAGAATTTTGAGTATCTTATTTTTGGGACCATATAAATTGTTAGAGGATGTGGAAGAAGTAGATGAATTTATAGCAAACATGTCACTCTTTATATCACTATTGCATGTAAAAATTAATTTTGTTGCATTTGTATGATCTATCTTAAGGGGTGGTCAACCATATCTGGATGGGTTCATATAGAGTAATGGCATATTGGGGTAAGTGCAAGAAGACGAGTCCACTTTTTTGCTAAAAAGTGGAAGTGTTTTCCTATTTTTCAAATTTTGTCATACTTAGAGTGAAAATTTGAAGCACCTGCACATAGAATATTACTATTATGTAACAATATGAAATGTAGGATTTTGTTTCTAGTTCAAATATGTAATTTTTTCTAATACCCAGATGATGAAAGTTAGTTTTTTATAGGATGTACAAAAAGTAGTTTTTTAAAAGTCCCGTATTTTTTGCCCAAGCATGCATGTGTACGACCAGCATAATTTAACCCAAATGAAGGTATTTTTCTAATTCCTTTTGTGGAAAGATGCACAGGATGTTGAATTTTGGTCAGGATATTTTTTTATAATTTTTTGATACATATTTTTTATTAATTTTTTAACGGTCCTAATTAGTGTTTTTTAAAACCCCTCATGTACGACCAACATAATTTGAGAAAAACTAATCAATTCACTAAAAAAAATTCATCATGTAGAGAATGATGTCTAGATTGGTCAGACATAAATTTTTTCAAGAAACTTTCAAAATCAAAAGTTATTAAAAAAAAGTAACGTATGTTATTTCAAGTTTACAAGTCTCTTTGTTTAAAAAAATTAATAAATAGAAAATTATGTCCAATAGTACAAAAAATTACATATTCAAAAACTAGACTTTGAGATCTACAATGGGTTTTAATCTCGTTAAAGATTCTAAAAAAAAGTCGTTAGCCATAGTGATGAAACTAGTTTTTTCTCTTGTTTTCATGGTCTCCAAGTTGCAGGTCCAAGGCTAAGGCTTGAGTTTCTAAGCCTAAAACCAATTCAAATCTACGGGTTTACAATTTCAAATTGTTAGAAATGGGTACCCATTAATAAACGGGTGCCTATTCATAACGGGTGCTCATTCTAAAAATAACATGTGTCTGATTCTAAATGGGCACCCGTTTCTTATTTAGCCATTATTATTAATTTTTTCATAAAATCTTAGTATGACATATTTTTGCAACAAATAGTGATGAATTCTACAATTTTTTATATGCAGGTGTCAATTCAAGCTCTCAACAAGACATATTTTATGCAATTTTTATAGGGATTCAATCATAAGGAGCATTTTAAGATGGAATGAAGCAGAAGATGTATTTTTTAGAGAGATCAAACAAATAATTTTTTTTTAGAGAAATCAATAAAATATCATATTGAACAAAGGATCTACATCTACTTGTATTTTAGAAATTTTAAGAAGGGATCCAACTCTAAGTATAATACAATATTATTTGTTGATTTTATCAACACATTTTGGTAATCATGGCACAAATAAACATCAATAGAAAAAGAAGAGGAAGGTCATGACACTTGAAGAAATTGAAGCACATCAAGAGAAAGAGGCAAAATGACAAATGGATAGGAGAGAGAGGATTTGAAAAATGAAGAATGGTGTAGCATCCAGTTCAATGACTATTGAAGAGGAGAACATTTCAAAGACCAAAATGGATGAAGTGAATGTAGAATATGCAAATGTGGAAGAGTTCAAGAATATGGAAAATACAAATATAGAAATGAATCTAGGTATGTCTTCAAATCCCTTGAATGATAATGAGATTAATGATTTAAAGGAAGCTAGATATAACATTATTGAGATAAATTCTTCTATTACAAATAAGACAATAAAAAATGAAAATGAAAACCCTTGTATGAGTGAAAATGAAAATATATATTTTTTAATTGAAAGTAATGTTTTGAATAATCTTTGTGGTAAGATATCTTGGAGACAAATTCAAACCCATGCAAATAGATTGTATAAACTATTTTTTATAAAAAACTATTGGATTTCAATGTCAACTTGTATTGCAATTGATGAGAATGCCAAGAATATGAAAAACAATGAAAAAATTAAGCATATTTGTAAAACCCAAAAATGTGGATGAATCAATGGAACAAGTTATTTCTAGTGTTGCTAATGTTATTGGTTCTATTGGAAAAACAAGTCGATCTAAGGATAATAATGCAACACATCGAGCAATAACAACTACTTTAGTCAATAAATCAATTGTGAGCAAAATAATGATAAATAAGACAAGTGGATATTTAAATGTGCATGCTAAAACTTTGAGAAGAGCGAAAAAAAAAGAGTAAGTATTGAAGATAATCCAATTAACCAATGTTGGACTTTTAGTGGTAAACTCCCAAGGTCTGACATGAAATTAGGTCTTTGATTGAAAAATTTTGGCATGATAATACAAAGGTTTCATCAAATGTTAGAGATGTTCTAAAATTAAGGGTGGGGTCAAAATCATGATCCTCATCTAAAACATCTTTTAGATATGAATCAAACAAAATTATATAAAAAATTTCTACATGATTCAATTATAGAAATTTTAGCATAAGTCAAAGATCATTTGAGAAATGTAAACCTTGGTATGTCAAGATTAATAAGCAATGAATCTCTTGTTGTTGCAAAACTCATGTGTAATTTCATTATTATTATGATATTTTTCGATATATACATTATACTTTGCATACTAACCAAATTATGCATGAATGTGGTATTAATATGCCACCTACAACAATTAAGGAGTTTATAACAAGTTTACTTAGTGAAACACCTGATGGGCAATATTTTTTTCAAAACTATGTGTTTCTGGACAATGCAATAGATGTGGTAACCTTTTATTATTAGGAGAATGCATGCATGGATGTAGTTCACATGATTTTAGACAACAATTAGTGGATGTGAAGAGGTTCAACAATGTTCAATAACCATTAAAGGATGGAAAAACTAGAAAGTGTTGTGAGTTAGTCATAGAACAAAGTAGTGTACATGTATTCATCACATAGTTCAAGAATAAGATTGTGTATAAATATGTGAAACACTCTCAATATGCTCGGTGGATTGATGAACAATTTTGCAGATGTAAGAACACATTTCTAATTGGTACTATACTTTTAGTGGTTGACTTTGCAGAAAACTATACCGTTGCTCCACAAGAAGAGATTCAGTCCCAATATTATAACTCAATACAAGTGGCCATCTTTGTTCATATTGTATACATACATGTAGTTGATAGTATAGAAGATGATAGGAAAATTTTAAGGGAGTACGATTTCTATGTAAGTGATAACTAGTTACATTCATTAGAGTTTGTGCAATATTATTTCAAAGTATTTAATGACAGCTTAAAAGAAAGAGAAATCCAGATGACACAACATCTCATATGGTCAGACAATTGTATAGGACAATTAAAAAATGCTCAAATATTTTATTGGTTATGTAGGGCCCATAAAGAAAACAATATCCAACATATGTGGAGCTTATTTAAAGTTGAACATGGTAAAGGAGAACATGATGGAGTTGGAGCATGTGTGAAAAGGTCTCTTACTAGGGAGCAACTAAAATTTGATGATGCAACAAAATTTAAATATGCACATGCAATTATGGATTGGTGTAATGCAAAATTGACTACATGATCAAGTGAAAACTCTAAAGTTCAACAATTTATTTGGTCGGTTGAAGAAGAAAACATTCCTCCCCTATATGATTGTGATACAATTAGTGGATCAACAAAATGACATTCATTTAAGAGTGCAAATGCAATCACATGGACTATATGGACTAGGGAGCTTGCATGTTTTTGTCAGTTTTGTATTGGAGGTGAGTGGGAAGCATGTGAAAATACAAATTGTGTTGAAGGATGGCAACAAAGATCCCTAACACCTCTACAAACACATGATCAAAATGAGATAACATTTGAAGAGGATAATCATTTGCAAGCATCAGATGACTATGATTGTATTTCAAACCTTGTACAAGAAGGTACATTAATTCAATATTTAGTTTCATTACATGTTGTTTTTGTAATCTATAAAATTCTATACATGCATGTATATTTTTGTGGCTTATATATCACGTGTCCTACTTTATTGAATTTGAAAGTTTTTTGCAAGACATGTGTGTGTGTTGTTGTTCCACCTAAGGGTAATGAAGATAAAACAAAGTATTGGTTGGCTTGATGTGTTGAGGTAAAGCACAAGTTGTTACGGCCTAGAGTAGATGATGATAACTTCAGGTATCCAATAGGTTATGTGGTTATTGTTGGCACTTGACTACGCAAATATCTGATAAGGAGGAATGGTATACATGCATTTGAAGATTATGAAAGACATAAGAAAATTTTTCACTACTCGCATCTGGTTATGGCAACAAATATACAATTAGTGAGATATCAAGGGAGACCTGTCACAAAAGAGTTATAGACACTTTCTATGGAATAGCATGAGGCAATCATAGATGCATTACAAAAAAGAGAAGATACAGATGGTACAATGGAGTAATTTTTTTAAATGGTTAGTAGGTATGTAGAAATTTTTAAACTTTTAATCTTTACTTTTGACTAATGTATAGTTGTATACATATTTACTTGATAGCACTAATTCATTTACTTTCATGCTCTAACCAAATTATTAAGTGATTTCATGTCCCCTTAGGCCATCATCTTAACTCCCCTTATGCCATCCCCTAACTATGCTTCATAGATTAAGTAATTATGATTTAGTTTAATAGCTTTAGAATTTGGTATAGATGTGAGTTTAGGATTAATATGATTGATAGTTAATTGTTTGCATCTTCCCTTAAGCATCCTCTTAACTCCCCTTAAGCCATCCCCTAGCTATGTTGCATAAGTTAGGTAAGTACGATTTAATTTAATAACTTCAACAAATTGGGTGTAGAATGTGAATTTAGGATTAAGTATATTTAATATCTAGTTAATTGATATAAGTTAGCATACCCTTACTAAAATACTAGTTGATTCCATCTCCCCTTAAGTTGTCCTCTTAACTCCCCTTAAGACATCCCTTAGCTATGTTCCATAAGTTAGGTAACTGCGATTTAGTTTAATTGGGTAACTTAGAATGTGGGTTTAGGATTAAGTATATTTATAGGTAGTTGATTTACTAGCGTGCACCCTTACCAAAATACTAATTGATTGCATCTCCCCTTAAGCCATCCTCTTAACTCCTCTTAAGCCATCCCCTACCTAAGTTTAAAAAATTAGGTAAGTTTAATTTACTTTAATAATAATTGTTTGATTTGGTTTAGTTTAATGTATTTCAGGTCTCCTACAACTAGTTGAAATAATTGTCACTAAGTCAGTGCATTCAACATTTGACATTCATATTGGATTTTCCTATGCTACACATCGCTTCAATGTAAGGAATTTCTATCATAATTTTGCAACTTTATTTTATATAATTTTCTCACCTGACTTATAGTTGCACGACTCATGTATTTAGTTTTAATTTATTTACTTGCAATAATTGTATGCATACTTACTTGTTCATTATACTTTTTATCATCTTTGTTTCAAGTAGATCCTACAACTAGATGACATAATTGTCATCATTTGTACATTCTATGCACGTGAGATCTAACATCCCTTGAAATCAAAGAAATTTTATATAACAATTTAATATAATCTAGGAGTCCAAAACATTGAATTAGGACTCATGTAATTATATTTTTTACTATATATTTTGACTTAGAATTATGACTCCTATACTTGCAATTTTCTTGTACTTGTATCTAGAATGTTATAATAGTAAATTGTTGGTTCTTTGATAACATATAGATTTTTTGCCCATTCACATTTCTTTCTTCAAATTAACTTTTTCAAGGACACTATTTAAGAGATGTTCAATTACGACTTTATTTAACAAGTTTGTAATTAGGAAATGAAATTAGGACTTCAATTAATATTTGCAAGTATGAGATGAAAATAGGTCTTTAATTAAGAGATGAATTAGGGCTTCCATTTTTAGGGTAAATTAGGGTTTAGGATATCATGAAAATAGGACAATAATTAAGAGATCTATTAATAATAATCCACATGATCCATTAATCATCCCATCCAAATGTTAATCAACCCTAGTCATAACCCCATCACTTGAGCTTAATTTCTAATCCCATCATTTGAGTATAAATTTTCCTCTTATCTAAAATTTAGAATTAGTAAGTTTACAATATTTCTTTCTTAATTAACTTGTTCAAGGACATGAAATTAGGACAATAGTTAAGAGATGTTCAATTAGGACTTTAGTTAAGATAATTTGCAATTAGAAGATGAAATTAGGCCTTTAATTAAAATTTTCAATTATGAGATGAAATTAAGACTTTTGGGGCTTTCTTTACTAGTTGGTTTCCCATTGTAAAAGGGTTTGGACCCTTTCAAAAACCCACTTTTACCTATAATAGAAATAAAGGTGAAGTGAGAATGGGTTTAAATCAACTTTATGATGGTGGAAGGGCTAGTCATTTGAGACTAGTTCCTTAGATTGGAGGGCAGTAGAGTAAGACTTTGTCCTCATTCAGACATATATTTAAGCCTCAAGTCTACTAAGATAATATGAACTAAGATTGAATAGAGAACCATGCATTCACTAAAAGCCTTAGGATCTATATGATTATATATGGAAGGATACCATATGATTATTTTTGGAAGGGTCCCAACAAGTAATATTGATCTCTATAATCTCTCAGGTAATCATATTTCTCCCATTAATCAATGAACTTAGTATAAAAAAATGGATAAACCCTCTACAAGTTTCATCCATTCCAGGTCACCTAGTTAAAATAACTAGTCAAATTCCTTAGTTGCAATGGTAATAAGCGCTCTCTATTCCCTATATGTAGTGAAGGAAAGAAAAGTTGCATTGGAAAAAACAACTATCCTCACCACATTCATATGGTGGATTTTGTAAACATAATGGCTAAGATAGACCTTTTAAACTTTGGGCACTATGTCAAGAATTAAGAAAAAGCCCCTTCAAATCTATGGCTAAGGGTTTAATGCATTAAACTAAGCTATATGATCCCCTATTCCATCGTTTGGCTATTACTAACCACATTTGAACATGAAGCTCTTATTTTATATTACTAAATACACCTTAATATAATATTTATTTGAGCCTTTATATACATGCAATGTATGGCCCACCACATACATCATCAAATAATCCAACTATGACCACATGGCATCTTCTCATTTGATACTCTAGATGGAAATCTCCTTTCACATTTTACTCATTAGTATCTAACCAATAAGAAATGATCCATTTTTTCCATTGAGCCACATGGCATTTTATTACTCTCCCTCAAACTTTCCAACTAGGTCATCATGATAACATAGTGCTTAAACATACATGTGTATCTAACAAAATAATAATATGTACAAACCTATGCATGCAAACACTTAGGACAAATCTTTAGCAATCCCTACTACACTGAGTGAATAGGGCACATGGAAATATTCCACTAGTCCACCTAGTACATATGCATGGGGTATTCCATTTGCACATCTTCCAAACAATAAGAGGGGGTAAGACATAATCCATATCCACCTTAGGCCACCAACAAAAAAATTGTCTTCCACCACCAAGATAATGTAACTTATTGACGATTGGATGGCCCAACCTTATTATTGACAATCCGTGGTTTAGGATGAAACACATGGGGAAGAGATGTAGGCACAATGTTTCACCACTTCACTACTCAAATAGAATGTATACACAAAACCCCTTCTTTATGCCTTTTATACTATATTTTGCCAAATAAAAGAAGCCCACAACCTTGCTAACATGTACCACATTAGACCATTGGCCAATAATATAATATTTTAATAGGCTTCCATGTCTTACTCTATTGCCCTCCAATCTAAGGAACTAATCTCAAATGACTAGTCCTTCCACCATCCTAAAGTTGATTTAAACCCTTTTACAATGGGAAACCAGCTAGTAAAGAAAGCCTCAAAAGACCTAATTAATTTGGCATACTTCAAGAATCATATCTCTTTAATCCTTTCAAGTTTCTTCATTCTATATTAGTTTGTTCATTGATTTAAATTTGGCATATCATCTATTTTCTAAATTATTGTCCCATATAGTGAGTTATATGCCTATTTACTCACATTATCTCATTTTCTAGGTCTATAAATTTTTATCTATATTGAACTATTACTCTCCCTAGTACAATATGTTATTTCCATTCATATTACATGTTTTTGTTAGATCTAGGGCACACAACTGAGGGGGGGGTGAATCAGTTGTACAAAAACTTACTTCTACTTCAAACACTTGGTTCTTCTTTGTTAGTTAATAGCATATCAGTTAACCATTCATGAAAGCAAAACGCATAAGCATAGGAGCAGATAAACATCAACACATTGGACACCAAGATTTTGACGTGGAAAACCTGGTTAAGGGAAAAACCACGGGGTGATTAACCCAAGGATTATTCTCTGTTAGAAGAATAAGAAAAAAATGGATGGCACATGCCAATTAGGGCTCACTGCCCGAGCACACTGCTCACAAGGAGGCACACTGCCTACAAGAGACACACTATCTACAAGATCATAAGTATTACAAACTTGAACTGGAGATTGACATCTTTACCATGCCTGGATCAGTTCCATTAATGCCCAAAACTTCTGCTCTGTCTTTCGCGCTCCTCTTCACTACCACACCCTCATCATACCAAGACACACTTCAAAATGAATTCACAATCCCTTATTTATACAAGGCATCGACTTAGGAACAATCATCTAAGTCAGCAAACACCTACAAGATCATCCGCAAGATGTGTAATACAACCGGTCAGCTAGTCACAGGAAGAACACCAACAACCAGTGGTCATTACATCAAATCCAAACTCTAACTTCAATGCAGACCGCCAATAAGACTTGTGCATGATCCAAGGATCACCAAAACCTTTTCTGAGTCACAAAGAACATCTACACTTTATCAGCTCACTGGAATTCTTTTCTTCTTCATCCGAAACTTCAAGAACACAGTCTGTCGCCACTGTCACAATGAAACAGATTCTTTCGGACCTCCAAACTATGTACAAACCAAGATGACACATCACAAGGACATCCCAAACACTTCTTCCAATCCGCAGAATAGGACGATGCACTTCCGAATCTCACCGGACCTTTTTGTAACACTCTATCACTTCAGAGCATCTTCCGGAACAGGTTCTACTTGATCGATCACAACTTCTTCATATCTTCACGCGGACCTCTAAAATCTTAACTAGAACATCTCAAGACTCATATCTACAAACCTTTTAATCCGCATCCTCTGATCCTCAACCTATTGAGTACTTTTGCCTTCTTCTCATCACTGTTCTTCACTATTTCTGATTGAGACTAATTTTCTCAATATCCTCAGCACACAGCTCATCCAATCCTTCTCATCAATGCAATATGAGTATGTTGACATCAATAACAACACTGGTTAACCTCATACTTGCAATAGTTTTGTCTCCCTCTTACAATTGTTGTTTGACCAAAATTTAACCATTCTTATATATATATATAAACATTAATATGACCTTATACTTTAATGTACATGTAATTGTATTTTCCTCTCACAATTAGAATTTTGACTAGCAATTAGAATCAAGACTTGCAATTAAGACATGTAATGTATAAATTTTCCTCTTATATAATTAGAATTAGTACTTGCAATATTACAATTAAACACATGATAATTTTAAGTATTAAATATGAGATATGAAATAAAAGTTTGAATCTAGATGCATAGTGGACATTCAATAAATAGTAAAATAGTCTGTGAGATAAATATAATAGTCCATGTAAAAAATAGTGAAATAGTCACAGTCTATGTCTAGTCAATACTGAAATAGTCATAAGATCCACATGAAATAAACACTATAATACACATGTGTGTAGTCTGAACATGAAATAAGTATAACAAATTACATTTCGTGCCCTAAGTTTTATCATCATCCATTTCAAGTTGCCTTTTGGTTCCACGTGACTCAGAGGGTGGCTCATGTTGTGTACAAGAAAAAAGAAGCTTCAAATCAATATTAATGTCAAAATTGCATGCATATTATTTAAATCAAATATTTAAAACCAAACCATGAAATTAAATTTTGAAATCTAGACTTGAAAATGTGTAAGCATACCACAATGTGCTCATCATCTCTCATGTCATGCTCGCCTGCAACATATATTGATTCTACCACACTAAAAGTCTATGTACAAGAAAAAAGAAGCTTTAAATCAATTTTAATGTCAAAATTGCATGCATATTATTATAATCAAATATTTAAAAACAAACCATCAAATTAAATTTTTAAATATAGACTTGAAAATGTGTAAGCATACCACAATGGGCTCATCAAAACGTGTGTCATGCTCGCCTATAATAGATATTGATTTTGCCAGACTAAATGTCTGTGTCACCAAATCCTATATTTCAATAAAATATGAATTAAACTATAGTATAAATACAAAATGCAAGGCCATGATAAAAGACTTAGAAATGGCATAGGATTTAACTATAGGACCTGGAATACGACAGATGACTCATGCATCTGTGCGGGCTCATCAATGGTAGGATTAATTGAGCCTGCACCTATACTAATCTCATCCAAGATATCTATGTAAATGTATATATAAATTCAACTCAAGAAGAATTTAAAATCATGAAATTATACTTGAAGTTCAAATTTAAACTAAAAATGTACAATTTTAAGCTACACACCAGGGAATATGAAGCAGTGTACATAGATGATGGTGGTGGGCCTGATGGACTGTTGGTTTGACACAAAAGTGTCAAGACCTCCTATCTGCTAAAGTAAAAAAGGTTCATCACATTTTCATATTATTCTATAATTATTAAAATCTATCCAATTTTAATCTAGAGACCATTTTTTAAACATACATTGTATTTAATGAATGAGATAGATAGTTAAGGGCAATTTTTATACCTCTACCATATAATGTTTACCCATCTCTATGGCCTTTGACACTAATTGGTCCAACCACGATGTAGTGGCATCTGATGGAGTCATCTGTACCAATCAACATGTAATATATAAGATTTATTAAATAGATTGATAATTGATAATTGGATCTAGATTTTTATATTAAATTAAATTTTATTAAATGTGGCATACATATCAAGTCCATAGGAGCGAATAATGTAGCCAAAAAGGACTCCTCGTCCAAAGTAGATGTAGGACCAAAACATGGATGATTATAATTTTGACAAAAATGTAGTGTGGACCACAATGGTGTCAATAGTCGTGAGGTTATAGGACTAGCACCATCTCCTCCAAGCTCTCCAGGATTTCCACAATTAACTTCATCTACCAAGCGGGTAGCTTGGTCTGTTAAGTTTCCTGAGAGCGATGATAAAGCTCCGAGTGCTGAGACCACTGTGTGCTAGTGAAAGGGCACATGAATAGAGGGCGAAGAAGGAACAATAGGTACAAGGGGTAAACATCAATTTGGATAGACACGTGCCCATAGGCTATGTTGTGGCATGCCACCACCCACACCCTGAAATGATCTCATATCAAAATAATTGGGCTTTAAGCCCATCACAAACTCAACCCATAATTTTTTCAAAAATATAAGGGAACCTCAAAATTAGCATGTGGTGGATGGTTAAAGACCATCCACCACCTCTCCCAAAAGTTATCAGCTATCTGCTGATGTGTGCACCATTTTATTGAAATTCTTTTTTATTTGGTGATATTGGTTGGCTTGTGGAGGGATCAATGAAAAATGGGGCAATAATATTTTTTGTAATATGTAAATCATTGATCTCTTTATAGGAGAGACCATCCTCATAAAACTACCTCCTCTCCTCTTGTCATGAGTGGAATGTGTCTAAATCAATGTGAATAGCTCTCACCGAATCAATAATAGTGTGCATTGTAGATGCAAACCGTGAAATATGTGGTGGAGCATGGATTTGATTTTGTAAACAAATATTTTTTTCTTGCAATGTGTGAATGTTTTCATCAATGGTTGCTCACAAGTGAGCCTCATCGGGTGGTGGTGGTAGGGGTAGGGGTTGGGGTGGGGGGTCTTTGGGGGGGGGTCATCCATGTGTAAATTAGGTAGAAGTAGAGCTGTAATTACAAAAAAAAAATTAAAATTGAATTAGGAATTGGAAATATATGTATATTAAATTGCATGTACAACATGTGTTTAAATACATATAAATTGAAAACTTGAAAATATATAAATTTGCATGGTTTTTTGGCAATAAAACCTAGTTAGGGACCAAGGACCCATAAAAAAATGGGACAAGCCCAGGAGTCTTTCCAAACAGAGAAGACAAAACATCCATCGACAAACAAAAATTGTCTATACCTACAAATATACAAAATTTGAGTGAGAAATGCAAATTACACGGTCCTCTCACCACTTACAACAGTTTTAACATACCTACAAAACTAAACAAAAAACATCTAAACTAAGCAGCTACCATCTCCCTTTCTCAGTAGATCCACAACATTGAATGCATCATCACAAGGACACAAGTATGCTGGTCGGATACATTCCAAAATAGGCACACCCAATTTTTCTGCAATACCATCAATCATCTTACGAGACACCACCACCCCTAACAAAATGTCATGTATATGACCCAGACTACTTAGTAGACTCGATCATATCTTCATGAGCCAAAATAGAGGTGACAACAATACTCAACATCGTGCCCACAATAAGGGACTGAGCAGCCTTGAAAATGTTCCACCGCCCCTAGGGGTGTTGGGATCCAACAATAAGATAGCCATGGCCTCCCAAACATTTACCCCCTCCTATCCATCCACTTCCTTTGCAAGCTTAAGCATCCGACACAGCCATTCCCTTAAAATGGGATTCCTCACTTCCACTTCTATATTATTCAGGAACCCTGCCATAGCCTCCTCACCAAATAGTTTTTTTTTCATTCTTTTCTGCAGCGTATACCTCCTCTTCATCCTACCTCCAATAGTCGAGTTGCACATCTTCCACTTCACTTGCCTTTGAGGTGGCTCCTTGGCCACCACCTTGCCTTTTACTTTGCCTCAATCACCACTGCCACCACCCAAACTAGCTAAACAATCCTCCACACCAGTCACTGCCATGAGGAAGCCCAGAATAAAAGTAACAAGACACCTTTGTCGAAGGCCACTAGCCATCAAAAGGGAAATAAATCTTTCCCCGCCACACTCCACCTTCTGAAATGATGAAGCTAGCTGTCTCCATCACCTCCACACGTATCCAACACTTAGAAAAGATTGTTAATCACTACCTGCTTATTGAACTATCCCATTATCAGGAGGATGTTCCTTAATGTCATTCTGTATCAACTTCAATAGATCATAAGGGTAAGTATCTTGCCAATCCCCTACTGAGGACACCCCCCTCAAGTTGGAATCAATTCCATAGTTAGCTACCCAATCCGTTGCCTAGTTCCCACACCTCTTGATATGAGATATCTTAAAGTTGCAGAAATGCGAAGCAAGCTTCCTAATCTCCCCCATAATCTACTCCGACCTCTAATTTTTTGAGGGCCCCCTATCCATGAACTCTATGACTCTCTTCGAATCCATTTCTACCCAAAGACTATCCCTGCCTTTATTCTTAGAAAATTGGAGGCCTTTCCACATGGCCCCAGCTTCAACTAAATTGTTAAAGTCCACTCCAAAAACAAAGGAAAAAAAAACCCAATGGTTGCCCCTGATGATCTCTAAAAATGCCACCTCCACCAGCCCTACCCAAGTTTCCTTGGGCAACACCATCAAAATTCATTTTTATCCACCCATGCTTAGGCGAGAACCATCTTATACATTGATCCCTAGAATTCTTACGAGAAGACCTATCCACTCCCCCCAACCAATGAAACCTAGGCCATTCATTTGCCAACCCCTCTTCCTCAGCCACTATCTTCCATTTTTCACTCTTTTGAGTTTCACCCATCTCACCGAGAGAGATCTCCACTAAGTCCCATACTCTATCCACCTCTGTTTCCTGACCAAGGAAGATCCTCCTATTTCACTCTAGCCACAAGTTCCAGACTAAGATTGCTGGAGCCGTATCCCAAAAAAACCTGAGCCCAAGACTCTTACATTTGAAAACCCAACCATCTAGAAGAATTGCAATGTTTCTTAGAGGAACCCATTCTAACTTCCACCTTTTGAGAAGTTTGGACCATAACTCTCCTGCAAACTTGTAATGCAAGAAAAGGTGATCATTGTCTTCACATGAGATTTTACACAAAACACACCAAAAAGGGATGCCTTTTCCTAACTTAACAAGTCTATCCCAAGTCAACGCCCGCCCTTTCCAGACTATCCAAAGAAAAGCATTGGCTTTAGACAACCCCAATTTATTCCAAATCTTCTACAACATGGAGTAGTCCAAGTCTTGACCATGACTAAAGTACTGATTATAAACAACCCACACTGTTGCTCTACCCTCTTCACTACCCAACCACCTCATCCTGTCTTCATTCCTAGAAATAGGTTCCCTGATCAACTTAACTAAGAATTCTTTCCAAGCCCTGCCTATCTCCTCACCAAGACCATCCAGGGATTTCCAACTCCAATTTTCATCTCTATACTCCACATAATATTGGACCAAAACCTCCACTCAAGGCTCCACATATGTAGCAAGGGGGACAAAAGAAGCAAGGACCCTTAACGGCTTGTCCTCAATCCAATGATCCCTCCAAAACCTGACCTTATTCCCTTTCTCAACCTTCCAACCAATATCATTTCTTAGAAGATTGTTGCATATTTTAAGGAAATTCTAAATGCTGGAACCCTCAAGAAGAATGACATTTTTGTTGAAGAGATAATCCACATCATTCTATAAGTACTTGGCCTGTAACACTTTGCTCCAAATTCTATCCTTCTCCTCATAGATTCTCCAAACTAATTTTGCTCCAAGAGCCTTGTTCATATTTCTCAAATTCTGAAAGTCTAAACCACCCTTACGCTTAGGCAAGCACACCTCCTCCCATTTGAATAGGCTGTATTTGAACATCTCCTCTATGCCTCGCTACAAAAAATCCTTTGAGCTTTCTCTAGCATATGGGCAACCTTGTTAGGCAATTGGAAGGTAGACATGGTGTATATGGGCACCGCCTCCAAGGAGGCTTTAATGACAGTGATCCTACCTGCCAGAGAAATCCACTTTCTTTTCCAAGAAGCAAGCTTGCCTTGTACCTTGTCCACCACCTTTCTCCATTCACCCTCTAAAGTCCTCTTATCTACCAGAGGCATGCCAAGATAACTACTAGGAAGGGAATCAACCTTGTACCCCAAAATTCTTTGAACTTATAAAGATTCAACACAAAAATCCTTTAAAAAGTAGATGTGAGACTTACTTGAGTTAACTTTCTATCTAGCCACCAACTCATACTTCTAGAGCACCTTCTTAAAGCCCATTGATTCTTTGGTAGTAGCTTCACCAAAAAGCAAAGTGTCATCCACAAATTGCAGGTGAGTCAGATTGGGTGCTCCTCCTGACACCTGAAGACCTTTGATTAAGACACTAGCCATGACAGACTTCAAAGCATAACTCAGTGCCTCAGCCATAATAAGGAAAAGAAACAGAGACAATGGATCTCCTTGTCTTAACCCCCTTTTTGCATGGAAGAAATCAATAGCCCTGCCATTTATCAATACAACATACATGGTGAAAGAAATGCAGTTGTAAGTCCAATTGTACCAATCCCTACAAAAGCCTATTTTCTCCATTACTTTGATCAAAAAATCCTAGGACACCCGGTCATATGCCTTATTCATATCCAGCTTAAGGATCATTCCTTCCTCTTTTCTTTGATCAAATGTATGGTTTTGTGTGCCATCAAAATACCATCAAGAATTTGTCCTCCCTTTAGAAAACCACTTTGTTCATCAGAGATTATCCCTTCTAGACATAACTTCAATCTAGACACCATGGGTTTAGCCACAATCTTGTAAATACCGTTACACCGGGGTATCAACCTAAACTCATCAAAATACTTCAAATTTTTGACCTTAGGGATAAGAGCCAAATAAGTCTTGTTCCAAGAATTCATCATTGACTTTCTACTTCTACACTCTTCCACAGCCTGCCAAACATCATCACCCACCACCTCCTAGAACTTTTGAAAAAACCAACCTGAAAACCATCGGGACCAGGGGCCTTCATTGACCCAAGGGAAAAAGTGGCAGACCTTATTTCTTCCTTAGAGAAGGGGGCCATTAGACTATCATTTTTCTTATCATACATAAGCTTGGGAATGTAACCAAGAATTTCATCCTGAGCTTCCTCATTACTGGCCCCTTCATCACCTTACAGAGCTTTAAAAAATCTCAGACCTTCCTCTCTGATCACCCTAATGTCATCCACAATATTGCCAGTGGGGAGAAGCAATTTTAGTATCTTGTTCTGATTTCTCCTAACATTTGTAGAGATGTGAAAAAACTTCGTATTGTTATCTCCTTCCTTTAGTCATCTCACCTTGGACTTCTGAAGTCAAAAAATCTCTTCCATCCTTAGGAGGCGATTAAGCTCATCAACCTTGTCTTCCTCTTTTTCCCCGGAGTCTAGGGATAAACCATTCACTACTATATCCTTCTCAATCACCAGTAATTCATCCTCCACCTTCTCCTTTGACTCAAACAAGTTCCCCATCACTTCTTTATTTGAATCTCTTTCCAAACTCTTGGTTTCATTCAATTTTTTGAAAATCACAAACCTATTATTACCCCTAACATCCTGTCCCCACCAACCCTCCAAGTTTTTGAGAAAATCAGGATGCTAATACCAAAAAGACTTCATTTTAAAGGGGATGCCCTTAGGCTTCTGACATATGGAACAATGGAGTTGAATAGGCCAATGATTAGACCCTCCAAAATCACTGACCTCGAAATAGAATTGAACAGGGGATAAGAGCCAATGTGAATTGATTAGAAACCTATCCATTCTGCACAATATACTATCACTTCCAATCCTCCTATTCAACCATGTAAACCAACCAGCCTTGGGGGCAACATCAACAAAATAAAGCTCCTCGCACATCAATTCCTAAACTTGACTGATCCCAAACTACTAATCAATCTACCCCCTTTTTTGTCTTCAGGAATGAGATTAGAATTGAAGTCTCCACCTAAAAGAAAATTATCCTCTGAGAAGGAATCTCTAAAAGCCTTTAGATTATCCTAGAAAATCACTCTATCTCTTTCAAGATTATGACCATGAACATTAGAAATCATGAAGACCTCATCCCCTTGCACATCTTTCAATTTGACCATTAGCACATGTTCTAACGTAGATAATACCTCGTCGTAAAACCTACTTTTGTTCTAGATCCTTCTGTTGTACCAACTACCCCAACAACCAACCCCACTCCATTCCTCCACAACCTACACATCAAATCTTCCATTCTAATTTTATCAATCTTAGTTTCCTGCAACAGGCATACATTTGGAGCCTCTACTTCTATCAACCGCTTGACCAAGTGGTGCTTCTCTAGGCCATTAAGGCCACAGACCTTCTAGTTGATCACCTTCATTTTTTAACCTTCAATTAGAGCTACTCTCCTCCCTTGTTAACAAACTTATTAAGAGTATCTTAAGTTCCTCTCCCTACTTCCACCATAGCCATGTGCTTGGTCTTGCTCACATCTGTCTTCCTACCCCTCAAGATGGGCCCGCTAGCATCCATGGCAACATTATTTTTACCTTTCTTACCACTTCTAGTTATAATCTTCTAGTCATTCTCCTTATCCTCTCCATCCTCCTCCTCATCTGAATGGACCTTCAACTGGCACCCACATTTTTTATTTTTACCTTTGGTTCCATCAAGGCAGCCCATCAACAAAGGCATGTTAGAGTCTAAGTCCCGTAGAAATTCATCTACTCCCTCACCCTAGCTAAGGACTGGAACAGTACTAGGGCTCTACACACTACCTCCAAAGTTGAGACCCTCCACCAACCCATCTTCTACACTCACCCCAACTGATTAATCTAAGATTGCCTCTTGATCCATAATTAGGTTCCCAGGGGTCACCTTCTCCTAATTACCATCCTCTTGACCTAATACACCTTGATAAGGGGGAGTCTTCCCTTGATCATCCTTAAGGGAATCCTTATCTTTCCTATGACCATTAGTTTGCTCCTCTCTTGAACCATCCTTCAGTTTTGAACAATACCTAGCAATGTGTCCTACCTTCTAGCAATTGAAACATCTAATCAGAAGGCATTCATATTCCAATTCTTGCAATCAAACACCAATAGCAGAAGACAACCTAATGACATGTTGGATAGGCTTACTTAAATCAACTTTAACACAAATCCTTGCATAAGAAGCCAACCTGCCCTGATGTGAGGCCGTAGAGCTAAACACATACTCTCTCAAAGCATCCCCAATCAATTTAAATATCTCCTCTATCCACAACTCCTGGGGAAGCTTGTACATTCTGACCCATATTGGAGCTTCCTTGATCAATTCTCTATGCGGATCGAACCTTGGCTCCCAAGCCCTAATAAGCAATCATGTGTTGCCCATGAACCAGCCCCCCCTTTCAGAATGTTATCTCTTTCAAACTTTGATTGAAATACAATATGCAAAAACCCTAATGCCAGGAAGCTAACTTCAGGTTTAACTCCCAGCCACTTATGCTCTATCCACTCCTTAATTCTTTTCATGGATGGCTAGATACCAATAAATTTGGCAATAACAACATTTTTACAAAGCTTCTCCACTTTAGAATTAAGGAATTTATTAGGGATAGAAAGTATAGGGACATCCTTGATGATTCACGCATTGACATTACCAATAGACATCCACCGTCCTTTGCCATCTTCTCTGTCTAGCTCCGCTTCCGCATCCAAAAGTAGATTTCTAATCAATGCAACTTCCTCCAGCTTGAGATCCTCCCTAAACTCACCTTCTTCCTGCTCCTCACCTATCTCTCTCGTCGCTCCTGACATTTTTCATTCAAATTAGCCATAAATGTACATGGTTTAAATAATACATTAAAACATTTAATTTTACATAACAATGTACATATATATGTTCAACCAAGTGACCTTTTCCAATAAAAATTTAAAAGTTAGAAAATGTAAATCAAAATTTGTGTTTAATTTCATAAATACATTAAATTCCTTTAAATAAATACATTTTGCAAATAAATACATGATTGCAACCTAGGATCAATAAATATATGTTCAAATAAATACATGATTGCAACCTAGCATTGAATAGCTTAAAGTACAATAGGATCAATATCATCCCAATTTAGCCACCTAGGAAGCTCGACTGAAGGAATGTGGTAAAGTTTCTATATGGACAAACCTATTTTTATAATTGGATTTCAAGGACAAAGTCCCCTAGGGGTGAATGTAATACCCCTTTTGTTCCTAAACTTGTAAAGGGCTAGTTATTAGATGGGAATTTTGAAGACTGTATAACTAATTTCATATGTAAATTTCCTTAAGGAATAGTCCTAAAAATGGATAGTGATTTTAATAAATTATAAATTTTCTATTAAAGATGACTGATGAGCATTTAATTGAGAATTTTAATCTTAAAATTTGGATTAAACAATTAGCATAAAATTTGTTACATAATAAGGATGGATGGCATGTTTTGTTGGAAAAATACTTTTATTTCTACAATGATATTCAAATGAATTAGACTAACATGATTTTCTAATGATGTCCTAACAAATCTACCAAGTGTTCAAGAAATCGATGAAACAAAGGGGTTAACCAAGCTAAGGGGGGTTTGTGTTTTTATTGGGAATTTGTGAGCACTACTATGAGTTAAGGTGAAGATAAAGGAGTCAAGGAAGGATATAAAAATAGGGATAATCTCTATCCAGATATCGATGTTGATGAATTATGATGAGTATGCCAAGGTAGGATCTTGATGCTATTAAATTAGAGTCATATATGTACACAAAATCTCCTTTAGCCTCTCATATATCAAATTAGCTACCTCATTTCACTAGAAAGCATCCTTTCTAAAAAGTGTTTTGAGGGGTGTTGCTATGTGGCCATAACTCTTTACAAGTATTATATAACTTAAATCCTATGAGTCCTAAGAAGCCTCTCAAGTTCTTAAGGGTTTTAGAATAGGCCACCCCACAATAGCCTTTATTTTATTGGGATCAACTTTACTCCTTAACTAGTCAATTATACTTGGCAATTAGGATGATGTAGATAATCTTATTCATTCATCCACTTCATCCTAATTTGTATAAATGGAGCAAAATAATAAATATCCAAAAGCATCTGATCATCATCAATTTTAGAATTAAGGCATCAGTTGCCTACATAACTATCCTTGTAGAGACAAGAACTTTTCATTAGGAGAAACTACTATGACTAGATTACAATGTTACTTGAAAAAGATAGAAAACATAAATATTGTTAGGTGGTTTATGGTTGCAAGAGATTAAGTTGACTAGAAATAAGAAAACATGGACATAACAGTTCATCACTAATGAATGAACAAATGGGACATTAGCCTAAATGAATGTCCAAGCCTCAACAAAGACAAAAAACTATGTGAATGAAAAGTTTAGTGTAGTCATGTGGAGGAAGAAAACAAGTAGAAAAAAATAACATTAAATTATAAAGTTCAACCTAGCTTACGAGCATTGTGGAAAACCTTATATAAGGGATGAAATCAAATGGAGAGAAAAGATCTTCATTTCTCAACTAAGGACTAGCTCCCATAGGCTTAAATTTGAGACAGGTAGATGAATGACACCCAAAGAAAAATGGGAAGAAAGCATTTGTATGTTTTGCACAACAGGGGTAGTAGAAATAAAGGAACATTTCATCTTTCAAATCTCAAGGTACAAGGACATCTAAACCAAAAATGAAGAAACATTAAAAGTAGGTTCCATGGTAGAACTATTTGAAGAAAACATATTAAAAGATTTAAGAGAAGTACTAACTCAAATTAACAAGAAGCAACTTTCTAAAAGACGTCACCTTTCCCATTAATCTTTGAATGGTTGTAATGACTAGTGAAACCAGTGATTCTATAGACCATTTTGATCTTATAACTATAATTAGACCATTTCATTGAATTACCATTTCATTTCAATAATTCATTTCAAGGAGTTCAAATCTAAACATAATTTATTAAAAAAATGCTAATTTTGAAGGAAAATATTACTAAGAGAAGTATTCCATGAAATATTTGTGGCTTTGAACGTCATTAATAAAGTAAAAAATAATCACAGTAATAGTTTTTCTATTTTGTTACTGAATGCAGTGTGCATGTGTTGTTTCTGACCAAAGTGCTCTAGGTTTGACACATGTCATTGCCTTTTTGTCTATTATACAAAGTGCTAGACAGATGTTGCAAGTCTAAAATCTTGACTAAATTTAATGATACAAATTGGATAATATAGCCACTAATGGCATGCTCGAGCATGGTCCATTCAACATGTTGGATGCCCATTTTATTACAATTTTTAATTAATTTAAATTCCACCATATATTTGATTTTGGATTTCAATTAATTAAAAATTATAGTTTTCATAAGGCTATTCTTAAACATTATCCATTTCAATAGTGAAAAGTCGATTTTAGCCAATAAAAATAGGATAAATATTTACCATTTTTATTGTAGATGAGATGTAAAATTACTATTAACTGTTTGACCATTAAAATGGATGATGTTTAAATAAAGTGCTTTCGAAAGCTTGCATCTTTGACATGGGTGCAACAAATGCTTTCAATCTTGTTAGAGCACACCTCATTTCAGTGGCCATAAAAACCTGCTTTATTCCCACTATGATGCCCTTCGTAGTTAAAGTGAGAAGGCAAGATACTGAGCCTATGCTTCAAACAACAATGTTGAGATGATAGGAGAGGAGCAATACCGTTGACAGTGTAATAGATATTAATGCTCGCATTCATTAAAAAATTTATTTTCACTATCACTTAATAGTTTCCAAAACTGATATTTGGTGTTTCTTGTAGGGTAGTCTAGTAGAAGTGGTGTGGTATGAATAGATAGTTCATTTTTTCATACTACTTTAAATAATTTAATTTGGTAGTTAATTTAATGATTTTTCTTTGTTTTGTATGGAAGGAAAGATGATAAATCCTTGGCATTGATAGAAGTCACCAATGTGGCCCATGGAATGAACATAATGCTACAAACAAATTGAAAATTGACTCCATGGATAGTAGGAAATAAATTCACCCAAGATGAGGGTGGTGGCCAATTGCTAATGATGTATAGGATGTGATGTTCATGTAGTTGGTCATGGAGATAGAGAAGGACATGTGCAAGTTAATAAAAGATAAAAAATTCTGGGAATGCATATGAAGAACATGAAGAAGAGTTCTTAGATAATATAAGGGATTCCCTATAAGAACTAGACCAAAAAGACTGTAGGGGAATAATGTCTATAAAATGTTGTCAATTTATAGTAGGAAGAAATAAGGCCATGATATACATAATTCTATTGTTAAATACAAACTTCTCTATTCTTTGGTCCATGATTAATACCCATCAAACAATATTTTTGCATTAAGGAGAATGTAAAAATGAAGATGAATATTCAAATTAAATTAAACAGTTCTCAGCCAAATTTCACCTTTCATGTTTCAAAAGATAATTATTGTAAAATCAGAGAAGTGAAATTCACAAAGCAAAAGAAGCACAAGAATATAGGTATGACAATTACATCTACCATATAGCATGAAAAGCTCTGTTGTCTATTGTGAGAATAAATATGAGAGAGGAGAGGGAAGAATTTAGTTTTCATGACCTTTTAGAGTGTAAGATAAATTTTAAGCCACCATAAATTATCCCATTAATGAAGCCGAGAATGAGATTGTGAGAAATGCAATAGAAATTTGTAAGTTATTGTAATTAATGTGATTAGAATGACTCTTTTAAGATGAAAATGATTTAATTAATTGATTTTGATTGCAAAAGATTCATTAAATAATGACACAATAGCAATGAAAACTCTAGAATAGAATGCATGAAGAGTTGAAGCATTTGGAGAAAGATGTAGAAATAAGAACAACGAGGTACTATCATGCATGGACCTATTCATCGTACCTACAAAACAAAAATGTGGCAATGGAGTAATGTAATAGAATATTTAGAAAATTATAATAACAAATAATAACTGCAAACATGAAGAGGAGTTAAGAATGTCAAAACCAAAGAATGAATCCATCAAATCTAGAGATGAGAGTCACCATTGTGCAACATATATCTAGGACAAGGGGAAAAGGGGTAATTGCATAGAAGCTTACCAAGGTGGTCAAGACCCTATTTTGGTCTTTTGACCTCTATGAACAATTAAATAGAAATTGATCAAGTGTGTGCACTTAGCCTATGTGTGTCTAGGTCTAAGAGTTAAATGTACATTTGCACAGAAGAATACATATGTGTGCACTTGCATGCAAAAGTAGATGTATGTACATTTGTACATGAGTACTCATCCTAAGTGTGTCTAGATTAAGTGTTAAAGTGCTACAAGTAATAACAAATTTGATTTATTGTTTATTACTTTTTAATGTGTAAAAATATAGATAATAGTAAATTAGATACTAGTGAGGCTCTATTATTTTATGAATGTGTAGGTGTTTGAAAAGAGAGTCAAGGTGATGGTGACCTAAAGATGCCAATGAAACCTAAATTTCTAATGAATAAAATTTACAAGTGTATAAATTAAAAAGCATAGTGATAATGGAGTTAATGCTGCTCTAGATAAAGGAGAATCATTAATGAAGTAGTATTATCATTAAGAAAATTAGTGAGAGAAGACTATAGATACTCTTGCAAATAATAGTTTCTATCAATAATGAAAAAAATTAGATATCCATAGAATGCATAGCCTAGGAAGGAATGATCTTTAAATGAAAGAGAAATAGTAAAATGGGATGTTCATAAATTAGATCAGGAAGCTTAATCACAATCTGATGAGCATATAGAGTAGAATGTTCATAGAATGAAAGTTGAACTATTTGATCACTTCAAAGAGGACAACATATTCTCTAAAACCTTTAGATCAATTCCACAACTATGCATCAATTCTTAGCCATGATGTACATCAAAATTTGGCAATTTTAGCTCCAAACCACTTGGAAAATTCCCAAACATCTTAGAATTGATAGATAAAAAATAGATATGGGAAACTACATAGAAAACTTGTTGGAAAAGAATAGGAATACTAGCCTTGAATATTAATGAAAATTTTATCAAGAAAACCCAAGTGCAATATCAACACAAATTGGTAAAAGATTGTAGAGCTTCTGGAAAAAACTGTGTGGCTTTTTGATGCAAAAAAAGCCACACAGTTTTTCCCAGAAGCTCTACAATCTTATGTCATGGACTATGGAAATATCATGTCTACAAATTGGTAATTTCTACACCAATAGAGAGATTAAAGCTCAATACTTTTATTGATGCTCTAGAAGTATGAAAAACACATTAATATGCTTTAATAATAGATAGAAAAAACAAATTTGTAAACAAACCCACACGAACTACTACAAATACGATGCTTCGAATACCCCAAATTTGGAAATTTTGGCACCAAATTACATTAAACTTGCCACAAATCTAAAAGAGGCATCTTGAAAACTATTGAGAATATAAAAGTATTGTTGTACAACACTTAAATTAAAAAAAAAACATATCTTCAAAAATTTAGAAATTAATCCACACAATAAACACCCAAAAACCTACAAACAAACCCACCAAAATCTACAAAACTACTCCAATCAAATCCAATATCTCTAAGTGAGATTTCTCTCTTGAATCAAAGGGGCTACATCCTTTGACTCCTAAAATCAATAGGTTTTCATCCATTGATCTTCCCACTTGAAGTTTTTTATCCTCAGATTCAAGATTGAACTACAAAGTCAAAATTGTTCATCAAGAAATTTTTGAAATGGAAAAAGATCTTGAAAGAGGATTTATGTAGAAGATATATAGAAAACCTAGGCAAGGTTTGGCACCCAAAACCCATGACCTCTTCTTGGAAAAATAAAATAATATTTAAATTCCATTTCCCTCCTTCAATAACATTTTGCTAAAAATAGCTTTGTCATTATCTTTCAAATCATAACTCCCAACTTGCCTTGGTAACTACTAAAATTTGCTTGGGAAGTTACACAAGACCTCATGAAAATCCAATGCCCCATTTGGTAGAATAAGTGATATTTTAATATTTAATTTGACCACAATATCTCAAAAATATTAATTCCTTTTAGGTCCATAATTAAAATTAAAATAAGTTGTTTCCTATTGTTTACCTTAGCCCACTAGAACTATGGAAATGGGCCAATAAGTTCTCTGATGGAATAAAAATTAGAAATGGGACATTACACAACATGCCTAACAAAGAATACCTATGTATGGCATGGGGGTTTGATATTGTGAACCAACCAAATAAAGAAAAAAGAATATGGCATGGGAAATTAGAGGGCATCTAATGGCATATGAAAATTTTGCTATTTTATGCATAAAACAATAGAAACTACCTATGAGTTATCTAGCACCATTTTTTGTCAAATACATAGAAAAGATAGAGCCGAAGGCATTAGAAAAGAATGTTGGAGAAAGAGGCATATATTTTGTGAGATTATAGCCAAAACAAATTACTGGTAATGACCTCTGAAAATTAAAAAAATGCTATTACAAAATGCCTTAAAACTAGACAACCATGCATTGGAAAACAAGAATAGGTAATAGTTAGTGTGTGATAATAGAAGCTAGTTGAGAGGAAAAGAGGGATTAAAAATTGGAGGACAACTACTATTTTGCATCGAAGATTAGATTTATTGGTTGGCATCAAAATTACCAATAAAATGCTCTTTTATTTTAATCTTTGTCAAAAGAGAGGAGGCACAAGGACAAGAATGAAATTGTAGCTATCAAATATGTTACAAATCTAAGAAATTATGAGTAGAGAACAACAATTAAAATAACATTGAAAAGAAAAGAATATTGGCAATTTTCAACTATATAAAGCACTCAAGAGAAAGATATTAGGGAATGTGTGAAGGGGTTCTCAAAGAAGGCCTTGAGACCATCTTACCTAAGATACTATGGTTCCATGATACATAAGACACTAATTCTATAGTTTTATGATTAAAATAAGTTTGGGATGTCAATTCTATGATTCTGTGGCTATTTGGATATTGAATACAATATTATATGGTTTTATGACTATATGGATATTGAATTTATGATTTTATATGGTTATCTAGGTACTAGATCTATTGCTCTCTAGCTCTATGGTTATATGGCTCCATGGTCCTATGGTTAATTAGATATAGTGTGGTGATTTTTATCATTTCAAAACTCTTTTGTAAGCCTTGTGGTGTGGGTCATATGTTGTCACCCTTTTGAGGTGTGTAGCTCATGAGACATGTGAGTATGGTGTGATTATCTTTTTTTGAACTAAATCTAGAATGATTAATAAATAAATAAAGAGAATAAATACTTACCATAGTTATAATTGAGAAAGTGTAGTATTTCCTCCTAATTTATCCTCTATGATATTGGGGTGAATATGTGTTCAATTAATCAATTATTCTCATATAATTTAAATAATAGTTTTAGCTTGATTAGGAATTTAATTTTTAAAAAAGTTGCTCTAGGAAACACCATGGAGGCATGATTAGACCACATTCCACCTAGGAATCAAGGGGGTATGCTTCATTGTGGTTCTCCCTTGAGGCATCATGAGAAGTGATTCCATGTCCTTATTAGGTTGCCACCATCTTCATAGGGTGAACATAATAAAATTTTGCTTCATCCACTCTCCATGAATTCTCTCTCCTCAAGTAATACAATGTGTATTCATTGCATTGCACATGCAATGATGTTGAGTGTGCACATAATGTTACCAGGTGTAGTGCAAGGAAAGGTTAAGAGTTGTTTATTCAAAAATAAAAAATTGTGTTGGTGTTTATGTCCCTGTGTAAGTATGGGCATGCAAAATACAACCATTAAAATGGCATTAAAAATCAACATCCTTTTTGGGAGGAAGGTTTGCATACAGTCATTGGTTTGCATGAAAAAGTAGGGTGTTTGAATAGGAATATAATGATTTTTCTATTCAGAAATGTTAAGAATAGAAATCATTAATGTGGACACTTGTAGAAGAGCTTCAAAAAGGTGCTCACAAAATAGTAATATGATTTGGTTTTGATTTTTTTATATTATTGTTTGTGAATGAATATGAATGCTTTTGTTTTAAATTGGCTCAATTTCCCTTTTTTTAAAAATTTTTTCAAACAATGTTTAGAATAGAATGATTTGTGAGAAGTTTAAAAATGTTTTGATTTGCAATCAAACTTCAAAGAAGGTGTTGTTGACATAATTTGCTCAATCAGGCTTGATTAGCCACCAAGGGGTTCTTAGAGGTTTTATAGGGTGTTAAGTGTGTTATATCTTGCTTTAAAAACTTTAAAAGTCTTTTTAGAGTCCTCAAGGGTAATAGATTTATCAAATGTTTTGTTTATGTTATTGGGAGTCAAGAATCCAAGGTCACAAACCTTATTTCTTCCAAATGTCCTGTACATTTTGATAAGGAGGGATTTTTTTTTTTTTTTTAAAGTGGCAAGGATTTTTAAAAGTTATAGGTTAAGCCTAGGTTTTCCTCGGTCTGAGTTTCCTTTTGGAGCCTTCTCCTTGTTTCGTTAAGGTTTAGGTTTAGGTTTTGACCAAGTTTCTAGGTTTTCTTGCTAACATGCAGGTTCTTCAGCTCATAATGAGATATACCAAATATTTTTAACCTACAAATTTCATGATAGTGGAAGAAGACCTACAGGGAAAGGTTCTGCAAAATTGGGATGTACATGACTTTTTATGCAATAAGAAAGGTTTCTAAAGGCATGATGAAGATGTTTTGAACCTCAGTGAAGATCCAACAGTGAGAGAGACAAGGTTGCAGTGGCTTATGGCCTATTTTTAAGGTTTTAAACATATCAGAGACCTATGAAGCACTGTCAAAATGTATAGAAACTGTGTGAAAGCCTAGGAGATGCCAGTGCAATGAACAAAGAATATGGCAAAGATAAATGTTGCAAGAGAAGTAACTAAAATTCAGGGTTGAAGCTTTGCCAGGGTGAAGATATGAAGGAATAAGTACCAAAAGGTTTTTTATGACCATAAAAGGGTATATAACAATATTTGAGGACTGTCAAGCATAGTTTCACAATCTTGTCAACTTTTCAAAGAAAACTAGGGATACTTGTGGATAAAAGTTTCTTGACTGTTAACAAATGAAGATGAGACAACAAGGTAGAGTTAATAGGTTTGTAATGTCTTGATAGATAGCATCTCTACTAAAACCTTGCAAGGCATGTTAAAATCAACATCCACTCATCCACAAGAAATGAGGATACCTACCAAGATAAATACTTTGAAGACCTTGCAAGGCATGTTAAAATCAGCATCCACTCATCCACAAGCAATGAGGATACCTACCAAGATAAATACTTTGAAGACTGGCATAGCAAAGGCAAATAAAGAGACTAGGTGGGCACTCTCTCATAGGTCTGCATTTATTTTCAAAGTTTTGTGTCTCGTTTTAGGCATTGGTATGAACTTGTTTAAGGGATTATAAGGTATTTGAGGATTATGACCATGAAGAAAAGTCATTGTCATCTCTTATGCACAACAAGGGTATCCTAGTATCTCTGTTCAGGGTAGAAGCATCAACTCTGTGATGAGATTGGATCACTCCTATGACTGTAGCAATAATAATAAGGTTGTTTTTCATCTGCACAAACCTAAGATTTTGCAAAGATAGCAATGAGGCAAGATTTGATAGGGGAAAACATGAATTCATGTAGTGCAAAAGACAACAATCATCTAGTAGCTACAGATAAGAGGATGTCATAAGGATAAAGCACATGACAGTCACACAATCATGTACACTTTGTGTGACAGAAGAGGTAAGAACTGTGGGATTGAGCTATCCAATGGGCACAAAAGTTTTAGGACTGTCAACAGTCATGAGGAGCAGCTAGTTGAAACCCTACCAAAAGGTATGACAGACCTTCTAAGGTCTAATCCCAAGCAGCCAGTAAAGAAAACATAAAGGACAGTTTCATGAAAAGTCATAGTGCAGACATTGACTATCAAGACTCAAAAGCAATCATAAAATAGTCTATAGAAAAATAGTCAAGGTATATGGCTGTATACATCAAAGGAAAACATCAATGATTGTCAAAAGTGATAGAGACAGTCAAAACATGCATCAAAGAATGTTAAAGATAGTCATCCTATACACTTAAAAATAGTCATCAAGGAAACCCTAGAGTTTTAAAGCATGCAAAAGTCTTGGTACAATGTCAAGAGTTGATTTAGACTCTCTTCAAGGTCTGCATCATCTTGATAGAGACCGTGTGATGAAAACAGGGATCTCTAAGATAAAGATTAAGAATGTGAAGTGAAAAAGGGTGGATAGTTAGAAGCTTCACTAAAGTTCAATGATGTAATAGAATACAGAGGTCTTAAGGACAAGTCTAAAGGCATAAAGAACAATCAGTGGGATGATTGTTATCAGCAAATGACTTTCATAGTCACAAAGCAAAAAGCAGTCACATGATTTGAAGAGCAGTCCTATCTATTAAGAAGGAAAAAGGAAGACAATGATTCGCATGAGAGAACATGGAGTACAGTGAAGGAGGGAGAGCTTTATCTAAGCCTGAGTTTCATCATATGAGGATAGTACACAACAGGAGGTTTGTTTGGAGCTTTTGCTCTTGGTCTTAGATCTTGAACAAGAATGTGCAGAAGTTGTGACAGCAGCAACAACCAATGATGAAAGGTGGTATAATAGTCAAACAACCGTCATTGAATGACTGTTACAATGCAATCAAAGGAGCAAACAATAGTGATAAGAGCAATCACTTCTTATGCTAAAACAATCATGTCTCATTAGGATAGCAGGAGTGTCAAGTGTTAAAGGATGCTCAAAAAGTAGCCATGAAGCAAAGAGGTCTCAAAGGACCAGGAGACTATGAAGGATGTCAAAGGAGTACTAGTTTTTGTGATCAGTTCACAATAAAGTAAGCTATAGTCCCTAATAGCCCCTTAAACATTAAATTAAGAATCATCCTTTATGTCTTTCATTTGAAGACCTTGCATGTGTTAGGTCTGAGTTTGAGCATGATACACTCCCCACTATCAAGCAACTAGGTATGCAAGTGTATGACAGTGTAATGGCTAAAGGAAGACACTAAAGTGCCTATATATGATTCATAAGGGCAATGATCTAAATAAAGAAAAATATTCATGCAAGTGACTGTCAAGGAATAATAAAAAAAAGGGCAGTGGATGGAATATGACAGTGAGAATGTAAACACCACGAATTGTTAACCTTGAAACTATCTCAGTCTTGATAGGGTTAAACAGTGAGCAGAGATTTATCCTGATGACATCCAAATCATGCAAGAGGTTTCTCACCATAGAGAAGACTGTATGAACACAGAGATGACAAACTTGAGGAATGGAGTTAGGATAGTGGCAGAGATCACTGAGAAAGGGGTTTGTCACCATTTGAAAAGGTTTTCCATGGTATTGTACAGGGTTGAGAAGAGACAGTGTTATGCAACTTGTAGAGATAGTGACTGTCATAGGAAAAGTGACATTAAAAGAGACTCAATGGTTGAATGAGGGCAGTCATGGGCAAGTAGTTGCATGATGTGAACAATGGTAAATTAGAGTTACTACAAACATCAAAGGACCAGGCTTCTACTCCACATCCTCAAAGAGTGGAGATTAGTTGCAACCTCATGAGAAAGACATGTCCTATGAAATTGTCAAGGAAGTTTAGAGAGATTATGAGGCAATTTGGGTAGTTGTGGCAACACTACAAGCAAGTTTGACTATTTTGCAAGCATCTAGGAGGAACAAGATAGCTATTGGAGCTTTCCAAGGTGTAGTTCCACTTTTTAGGGATGCACATCCCAACTTCCTCCACTCTTCAAGCCACAATGGAGCATTTCAAGGTGCTTGAAGAAGACCAAATCAAACTAGGACTCTTCTTGGGCGTCCAAAGTAAGTTAGCTATATTTAAGGATTTGTAACTTGGTCAAAATTAGTCCCTATATGCTCTATTATGCTTGGGATGAGATATAGGAACCTTAGGCTTAGTTTTGAGGAGTTCTTTCATATTTTGAGGCTTTAGTAGCTCAAGAACATCAATCTAATTTGATGTTTTTGGAGAAAACATATAAAAACCAGACTTGTACATCTATTTTGTAAGTACCTTTGATCAATAAAGAAAACATTTTGACCTTCTCATTCTTGTCTATTGTGTGTAGTTGAATGATTGATGTATATTTTTGTGATTTACGTGCAAATCCTTGAATATATGTCTCATTTTAACACCTCTATACAAAAAATGCATGATTTGTGTAGGTTGTAGGTTGTGTCATGGTGCCAAACAATCATTAATTGTAAGAAAATCTCTAGTTTTCCTTCTAATATTGCAAACACCAAAGCCTTCCTATGAAATATTGATACATGAACATAAAACATATGTGATTTGTGTCTTGAAACTAGCTAATTTATTGAACTTATTGTGTATGTTATGCACTAGTACATGTCACAAACATTTGGTGCATCACCTTACCTTAGGATTTAGGCTCCTATTATGTCATTTTCTACCCTTTTCCTCTGTGAACAATAGTAGATTAGAGTAGTTTAGGTGAGAAGCTGAGGGAACCGGCCCTTCATCTAGAGGTTTAGCTTCAAGTTTGCAAGGTCCCACACCTAGAAGCTATTCCCATTGAATCACGGGGTCTTGTTGAATCACATTCAACAAGAGGGTGCAATGTCATTGATAATAGTGTTTGGCACACTCGGTGGGATAGATTGGACTATCATAGTCCGCAAGTCCTCTATTCATTGTTGATATTTGGTGTGTATGTCAACAACATCAGATTTTGGAGGCAATATTCACACACTTGGCAACTCTACAAGTGAAGAACCAATTGGTTCAAGTAGTCAATATGCTCAAAGCATAGCCAATATCAATTTTTTGGTGATATCTTGGTCTTTTCCTTCATGGCAAGCTTCAAAATCACCTGACAATCTGCTGGTAAGTGCTTATTTTCCAAAAAATTAGACCTGGTTTTCTTGTTTTCAAAGAATATTTCATGTTTTTCCAGCTCATTTTAATGATCTAGCATGACCAACTACCATGGAGACTATGTTTCTTCTCCTCCATTTTACCAAACAACAATTTGTATACCTTCTTACCAGCCATATCAAATTGAGAACCCTGTTGGTTTTATCCCAAATAACTCTGTCACAATAGGATACCAACATGTGCATCATGCGTGCCACCCACCCACCCATGCTCAACCTTCTTGGTAGCCTTCCCGTGCCTATAATCAGTACCTAGAAGACTATTTCTCTCATAACCAACATATGTATTCTCCTAGCCAGCTTCAAGATGATGAAAACATAAGCATTCAAGATATTAGGGATACCATGCTAAGCTTTTGAATGTAGTTAGATGCTATTAAAAATGATCCGGAGTATAGTTGGCAGCAGGAAGAGCTTGCATATCAAGCTTATTTACACCAATAGGAGAGGGAATTACAAATACAAAGATATGAAGAGGAGTTTCTTGCTAGACAAGTTGCAGCCAAAGAAGAACAAATAAAACACTTGCTTGCACAAGTACAAAGGTATGAAACCCAATCATCCCCTTGCTTTCGTAGTTTCAATTCAACTCTTCCTATAATGATGAATCATCCTTTGAATTAAGAGGTTGCCAAGTCCAAAATTCTTAGTTTTAAACAAGAAAAGCCTCTTGAATCCTCAAGTAAGCCTCCTTGTGTCAAAATTCCAAGTTTTAGGAGTGCTCCTTCAACCCAACAACTGATTCTTAACCAAGAGCAGTCCATAATGCCTCATATCCATCTTAGCAATGAACATGTTAACCTCACTTCATCAGCAGAACCCTTGTACCCTCACACCATCTCCCTTTTTAAAGGACCCATTATTTGGAGAGAAAATGAATGCTGTGTAGGTGAAGAGGAGAATATTCCAAGTGAAGATGATGAAGGAATAACTATTTGCAGCCCCTTTTGTGACATTAAATTAGAAAAATCAAACTTGTTGCAAGAAGATGATGAGCATGATCAATTTGGATAGCAGTTTGATAGACAAGACAAAGAGTCTTTTGAAGCAAAAGAGGAACTAACTATTGTTCAAGAACTATCATGTGGGCTAGAATAGAAAAAATCAGACTTGTTGCAAGAGGATGATGAGCATGATTAGCTTGGATAGCAGGGTGGAAAGCAAGTAAGAGGTATTGAACATGAACTTTTGATTGATTTATTTGATGAGCTCCCTTATTTTGTTGGATATGAAGAAAATGTATCAATGCATATGTCAACAAATCATGATCAGTTGGGACAACAATTTGAGCAACAATGTGTAAAGCAAGTGGATGGTAACGAGGAGGAAGAGTTGGTCTACTTGTTTGACCATCTACCTTGTTTTGTTGACAAGGAGGAGTATTTGAAGCAACATGAAGAGGTTGGAGCTCTTAGTGAGTTGTTGGTTTGTAAAGGACAATCTAAGTTTGAAATCCTAACTCATGATGAAGAAAACATAATCAGTCTCTCTATTCAGAAAGCAAGGAATAAATTGAAGAGGGCACATTTTGGGATGAGTTGGAAGATTTTTGCTCAAACTTAGACATCAAACCAACACCTTCCAAAGAGGAAATTCATGAGCATCACAAACAAAAGATAGAGGAAACCACCATTCTAGATAAGTCTAAAGAGATTGGTCTTTTCAATCAGCATGAAGATAGAGCAGCTGTCCATGAACAACAAGCCAGCAAGGGCAGTTCAAATTTTGTCATTTCAAGAGGATGCCCAATTAGGCATCTAGCTTGGTTGGAAGCCAACAAGAAAGAGAAGCTCCATGTCAACATTGATCTAGAGCATCAAAGAAGGTATCAAGTTAAGCACAACCAATCTACTTATTCAGTTGATCATAGCTGGTTCTCCAGTCAAGATAGTTGGGTAAGTGACTTCATTTTATTTATTGGAGAGGTGTTGCAACAATTTCTTGGATATTTGATCTTTCTCCACCTCTTATTAGCTATTTAGAAACATGTAAAATATTGCAAATTGACGAGGAAGGGTAGTTATTTCAAGGAACCAGTTAATGGTTTTGTTTAGACAATTATTCCATTAGTTTAGTTTAGGTTACCATAGGTCATGTAGGCATTTTATTTCCTCCAAGTGCAGATGCACAAGTAGTTAGTTTGTCTTTAGGTAGTTTCATGTTTGTCTTGTGTCTTGTCTTGCTTTTTGGAGGGTACTGACATCTGTCTCAGGTCTAATTTTTAGTTTGTTTCAAGTCTTTCTATGACTCTTTCACCCAATGGATATGCTTGAGGCTACTAATTTTGATGCTTAGCGGGCAAGCACCCTATAGAGGTCTCCAAAATGTTGACATAATTTTCTCAATCAAGCTTGATTAGCCACCAAGGGGTTCTTGGAGGTTTTATAGGGTGTTAAATGTGTTATATCTTGCTTTAAAAAGTTTAAAAGTCTTTTTAGGGTCCTCAAGGGTAATAAATTTATCAAATGTTTTGTTAATGTTATTGGGAGTCAAGAATCCAAGGTCTAAAACAAACCTTATTTCTTCCAAATGTCCTGTACATTTGATAAGGAGGGAATTTGTTTTTTTTTAACAAAGTGGCAAGGATTTTCAAAAGTTGTAGGTTAAGCCTAGGTTTTCCTCAGTCTGAGTTTCCTTTTGGAGCCTTCTCCTTGTTTCGTTAAGGTTTAGGGTTAGGTTTTTGACCAGGTTTCTAGGTTTTCTTGCTAACATGCAGGTTCTTCATCTTATAATGAGATATACCAAATGTTTTTAACCTATAATTTTCATGATAGTGCAAGAAGACCTACAAGGAAAGGTTCTGCAAAACTGGGACATACATGACTTTTTATGCAATAAGAGAGGCTGCTAAAGGCATGATGAAGATGGTTTAAACCCTCGTGAAGATCCAATAGTGAGAGAGACAAGGTTGTAGTGGCTTATGGACTATTTTTAAGGTTTTGAACATATCAAAGACCTATGAAGCACTGTCAAAAGATAGAGAAACTATGTGAAAGCCTAGGAGATGCTAGTGCAATGAACATAGAATATGACAAAGATAAACATTGCAAGAGAAGTAACTAAAATTTAGGGTTGAAGCTTTGCCAGGGTGAAGATATGAAGGAACACGTATCAAAAGGTTTTTTATGACCATGAAAAAGGTATATAACAATATTTGAGGACTGTCAAGCATAGTTTCACAGTATTGTCAACTTTTCAAAGAAAACTAGGGATACTTGTGGACAAAAGCTTCTTGATTGTTAACAAAAGAAGATGAGACAACAAGGCAGAGTTAATAGGTTTGTAATGTCTTGATAGATAGTATCTCTACTAAAACCTTGTAAGGCATGTTAAAATCAACATCCACTCATCCACAAGCAATGCAGATACCTACCAAGACAAATACTTTGAAGACTGGCATAGAAAAGGCAAACAAAGAGACTAGGTGGGCATTCTCTCATAGGTCTGCATTTCTTTTCAAACTTTTGTGTCTCTTTTTAGGAAGTTGTATGAATTTGTTTCAATGATTATAAGGTATTTGAGGATTATGACGATGAAGAAAAGTCATTGTCATCTCTTATGCACAACAAGGGTATCCTAATATCCCTGTTCAGGACATAAGCATCAACTCTATGATGAGATTGGATCACTCCCATGACTGCAACAATAGTAATAATTTTGTTTTTCATCTGTACAAACCTAAGATTTTGCAAGGATAGCAATGAGGCAAGATTTGATAGGGGAAAACACGAAGTCATGTAGTGCAAAAGACAACAATCATCTAGCAGCTACATATAAGAGGATGTCATAAGGATAAAGCACATGATAGTCACACAATCATGTACACTTTGTGTGACAGAAGAGGTAAGAAATATGGGACTGAGCTATCTAATGGGTACAAAAGTTTTAGGACTGTTAATAGTCATGAGGAGCAACTAGTTGAAACCCTACCAGAAGGTATGACAGAACTTCTAAGGTCTAATCCCAAGCAGTCAGTAAAGAAAACATAAAGGACAATTTCATGGAAAGTCATAGTGTAGACATTGACTGTCAAGACTCAAAAGCAATCATAAAATAGTCTATAGAAAAATAGTCAAGGTATATGACTGTATACATCAAAGGAAAAGATCAATGACTGTCAAAAGTGATAGAGATAGTCAAAACAATCACCAAAGACTGTTAAAGATAGTCATTCTATACACTTAAAAATAGTCATCAAGGAAACCCTAGAGTTTTAAAGCATGCACAAGTCTTGGTACAGTGTCAAGAGTTGATTTAGACTCTCTTCAAGGTCTACATCATCTTGATAGAGATTGCGTGATGAAAACAAGGATCTCTAAGATAAAGATTAAGAATGTGAAGTGAAAAAGGGTGCATAGTTAGAAGCTTCACTAAAACAATGATGTAATAGAATACATAAGTCTTAAGAAGTCTAAGGGCATAAAGAACAATCAATGAGATTATTGTTATTAGTAAATGGCTTTCACAGTCACAAAGCAAAAAGTAGTCACATGATTTGAAGAGTAGTCCTATCTATCAAGAAGACAAAAGGAAGACAGTGATCTACATGAGAGAACATGGAGTACAGTGAAGGAGGGAGAGCTTTATCTAAGCCTGAGTTTCATCATATGAGGACAGTACATAATAGGAGGTTTGTTTGGAGCTTTTGGTTTTGGTCTTAGATCTTGAACAAAAATGTGTAGAAGTTGTGAAAACAACAACAAACAATGATGCAAGGTGGTATAGTAGTCAAACAACAATCATTGAATGACTATTACAATGCAATCAAAGGAGCAAACAATAGTGATAAGAGCAGTCATTTCTTATGCTGGAACAGTCACCTCTCATTAAGATAGCAGGAGTGTCAAGTGTTAAAGGATGCCCAAAAAGTAGCCATGAAGCAAAGAGGTCTCAAAGGAGCAGGAGACTATGAAGGATGTTAGAGGAGTACTAGTTTTTGTGATTAGTTCATGATAAAGTAAGCTACAGTCCCTAATAGCCCTTCAAACATTAAATTAAGATTCATCCTTTATGTCTTTCATTTGAAGACCTTGCATGTGTTATGTCTAAGTTTGAGCATGATACACTACTCACTATCAAGCAACTAGGTATGCAAGTGTATGATAGTATAATGGCTAAAGGAAGACATGAAAGTGCCTATATATGGTTTATAGGGCAATGATCTAAATAAAGAAAAACATTCATGCAGTTGACTGTCAAGGAACAATCAAAAAAAGGGCAATGGATGGAATATGATAGTGAGAATGCAAACACCATGAATTGTTAACCTTGGCAATGAGCAAAGTGAAACTATCTTAGTCTTGATATGGTTAAACAGTGAGCAGAGACTTATCTTGATGACATCCAAATCATGCAAGAGGTTTGTCACCATAGAGAAGACTTTATGAACATAGAGATGACAAACTTGAGGAATGGAGTTAGGATAGTGGCAAAGATCACTGAGAAAGGGGTTTGTCACCATTTGAAAAGGTTTTCCATGGTATTGTACAGGGTTGAGAAAAGATAGTGTTATGTAACTTGCAGAGATAGTGATTGTCATAGGAAAAGTGACATTGAAAGAGACCCAATGGTTAGATGAGGGAAGTCATGGGAAAGTAGTTGCATGATGTGAACAATGGTAAATCAAAGAGTTACTAAAAACATCACAAGACTAGGATTCTACTCCACATCCTCAAAGAGTGGAGATTAGTTGGAACCTCATGAGAAACACATGTCCTATGAAATTGTTAAGGCAATTTAGAGAGATTATGAGGCAGTTTGGGCAGTTGTGATAGCACTACAAGCAAGTTTGACTATTTTGCAAGCATCTAGGAGGAACAAGACAACTGTTGGAGCTTTCCAAGGAGCAGTTCTACTTTTCAAGGATGCACATCCCAACTACCTCTAGTCTTCAAGCCACAATGGAGCATTTCAAGGAGCTTGAAGAAGACCAAATCAACTTTTTGAAGACCAAATCAAACTAGGACTCTTCTTGGGTGTCAAAGTAAGTTAGCTATTTTTAAGAGTTTGTAACTTGGTCAAAATCAGTCCCTATATGTTCTCCTATGCTTGGGATGAGATATAGGACCCTTAGGCTTATTTTTGAGTTCTTTCATGTTTTGAGGCTCTAGCAGCTCAAGAACAACAATGTGATTTGATGTTTTTGGAGAAAACATACAAAAACTAGACTTGTACATCTATTTTGTAAGTACCTTTGATCAATAAAGAAAGCATTTTGACCTTCTCAATCTTTGTCTATTGTGTGTAGCTAAATGATTGATGTATATTTTTGTAATTTACATGCAAATCCTTGAATGTATGTCTCATTTTTAACACCTCTATACAGAAAATGCATGATTTGTGTAGGTTATAGGTTGTGTCATGGTGCCAAATAGTAATTAGTTGTGAGAAAGTCTTCAATTTTCCTTCTAATATTGTAGACACCAAAGCCTTCCTATGAAATATTAATACATGAACATGAAACAAATGTGAGTTGTGTCTTGAAACTAGTTAATTTATTGAACTCATTGTGTATAGTACATGTCACAAACATTTGGTGCATCACCTTACCTTAGGATTTAGGCTTCTATTATGTCATTTTCTTCTCTTTTTCTCTGAGAACAACCGTAGGTAGTCTAGTTTAGGTGATGAAATTAAGGGAACCAACCCTTCATCTAGAGGTCTAGCTTCAAGTTTTGCAAGGTCCCACACCTAGAAGCTATTCCCATTGTATCATGGGGTCTTGTTGAATCATATTCAACAAGAGGGTGCAATCTCATTGACAACATGTGTTTTTATTTTTCATTTTTATTATTGTTTTTTGAAACTAAATGGATGATAATGCAATTGCATCAATGTCTATGTGATTGCATAGATGTTTGTGTAGCTACACAAGAATCTAAAAGGATGAAAGTGACAAGGTGTTAGAAGATGACAAATACACACATGGAAAATGTCAAATTGACATCAAGAAAACACAAAAATATCACACTAGCACTTGGATTGAGAAAATTGGAAAAATTCATGAGTTAATGGCCGTAAGATAGGGTATGGGGATAAATGCCAAACTTGTGCAAAATATAATGTCAAAATTATAGAGTGTGCAATTTTTAACCTTACACATAGGTGGTGAGAGGTAGCAACAAAGGTGGGACATATGGTGGGTGAGCACTTTGGATGATGGATACACTTGTTTTGCAAGTATTTCGTTGATAGCAACTACTCTAACTATTAAGGAGTGGGAATATTTTGACTAGCCAAGCCTATATCATCTAATTGTTTCTCTTCTTGCAACTCATATATTGCTTTTTATATAGATGAAAAGTACTTATTTTTAGGTTTTTTTTAAAGAAGTATAACAATGATTATTTTTGTTGTTTTAATATATTAACTATCCTTAAATCTATATTTCACATTCTATTTTATTTTACTCAATTATTTGACTATCTTGGATATTACTGCACACAATCATATTTACAAGGACAAAAAGCTTGTTTTTCTCATTTCAAATTTCAAATTTTTATCTCACTTCACATATCTATCTTTTCTTGCATCAAAATGGCTATGAATGGTTATATAATGCTAATAATAAATAAAGTAGTAATTATACATGAATGCAAATGACAAAACATAATAACACTTAAGCATGAACAACAAAGTAGAATTAGTAGAGATTAGTAATAAACATTAGGAAGCTCCATTAATGTAGTTTTTATAGTGGCATGTCACGTTCATCTAGTATTCACCTTTACACATTCTTAAAAGAATCCAATCTCTAATATTTCTCAAATCTTTTAGGGATAACCACCATTAAGGAATTTCTATTATTCAAAACCCTTCAAGATAAGCCCCAAAATGTGCCTAGGACATCACCTCATTCCAAATATCAAAATTTCATTATAGATGTAGGTTGCTAGAGTGTGAAAACATTATATTAGTTTAAAATTTGATGAACCAAATGTGAATTAAATACACACCTTCTAATCTAGATTCACTTGCACTAAAAGTAGAAAAAATGCAAAACCTCCACTCTATTCCATGTTATATATTATTAACTAAGATTTAATTTATTTTTCCTTTAGATTGTAAATCAAAACATAATGAAACATTTTAATATGTGTTTCATATTATAACATAAAGAACTTTAGAAAAGGATGTTCATAGAAATTTGTAGACATTAAAAATTGCCCTAGACTCTTTCTTCTAAATTAAATAAATAATTAAATTTATAATTAAATGAACTTACCATCTCTCTCTCTCTCTCTCTCTCTCCCCCTCCCCTTGACATTTCTATTTTCTATCTCCTTGACATTTCTATTTTCTATCTCCTCTTCATAATGAAAACTTTCTCTAATCTACACCACTTAACTTCAAATGATCTTCCGTTGCAAAAATGGCAACTTCCCGCTTTCTCTTCTCCCAAAAATCTATATAAATCCTCTCTCTTTTAACCATGGGGAGATGGTATTTTTCACACAATTCTTCATCCATTCATCATAGCTTCTTGTTGCATTTGTGCTAACGAAAATATGAGAGCAATCAAATGTGTAATCAAGATCTTGATGATACGAAAACAATTGAGCGATTTTTCCTTTGAATGCTTGTGTTTGGTTTAGTATTTCATTTCTACATTAGTATTCATTTAGGAGAAACTTCATTGAATGTGATGTTGGAAATAGTTTGATTCTAGTTTTATAGATTCATCTACTTTTTCTTATTTTCAACATCAACAAAATTAAACAACAAAAAAGAAAGGGATAGAAGACATATTCTATTCCATGTTTGATATAATATTATTGTTTATTTTCGACTAAGAGGGGGAACTAGGGCTCTAGCTTTTATTTTTATATTTTTTTTCTTCTTGGGATCCATGTTAGGTGGACTAATTTGTACATGTTTATGTCTAGTCTAGTGCAATGGTGTTTGTACAACCATGGTAATTTTCCTCTACTATGGTGGCATCTTTTGTGGTTGTGGTGGTATCATTTTCATCTCTATTCTCTCTTAAGAGGGATATCTTCATAAGATCCTCTAACTCCTCTCCCCCAATATCTCATTACATCCCTCCAATATCTCCCTTATCCACCTCTTTATCTTTGTCAATTAGGGAATGCCACTCCTCTCTTTAGATCTATAGGTGTGGGACATGCTATAGCCCACCACTTCCTCCTTGCCTTAGTATCTTGTACGTCATCTTCTCCTATCTCAATTATCTCGTCATCCCCCTCTTTGTCATCTATTAGCACTAGGTCATTGAATTATTATCACCATATCTCCCCCTCATATGGTGGCCATCCAACAAGTTCTTACCATGTTAGATGGCACTATATACTCAACTCCAAACTATAACAACACCTACTTATAGAAAAACCTCTTTAATAGCTAGTCTCATTTCATCTAACATATAAGATATAGTTCACCAAATTATCCTTAATTGTAATTTATCCTCATGCCACCCTACTATCAACATTTATTGTCTCAATATGATATATGACTCTCCCACTTTATCCAATATCTGCCCCCAATCATCTAGATTCTATTGCTTCCACCTTCCCAATCCTTGTGTATTCCACAATTATGTATAGGGAATCTCATCACAAGTTTCTCCAAGTAATCCTTATCACATGCACCATCACATAGCTAAATGTCACCCCATGTCCTTTTTGATGTTATCAAGATTTCCACTAGTATCATTAGATCTAGTTGCATACACATGTTAGATCTCCTAGTAATATATTCCAAAGTGGGATACCTAAGCCACCTACATAACCTATCTTGCCTATGCAATATGTATATGCCTTCTATTACATTATTTTTTATGTTGATTTTTCTCTATGTTATACTTATTTCATTTTGCATTTCTCCTATAATTTTGGAATGATGTATAGCTACAAAGTGCATTAAAACCACTTGTATTATGTTGATAAAAAAACATTGTTTCCCTTGTGTGCTTTCTACCTTTATACTTCTCCTTTATGTTTATCCTATGATTTGTATAAGTGGTATTCAATTTTGAGTTTAGGTTATTTTTATAATGTCTTTATGTTGTTATTTTATTTGAAAGGATGTTATAAAAAAAACTAATAGAAAATCACATAAACAAAAATAAGCTACAATTAAAATTAACAAAATAAGTGTGCTCATATGCTTGGTTAATATATAACAATTGAATATATGACTATTACTATTTTTATTCTCCTAACTCACATGTTTCTTTTTATAGAGATGAAAAGTGCCTACTTTGTAAATTTTTTTATAGTTTAGCACTTACTTTTAATGTTTTTGTTTACTAAATATGATAATGATCATTTTAATCGTTTGGCATATTAATTGTTTCTAAATCTACACCACATGTCCCAAACAACTCCTTCCATACTTGAGCACTCTATTCTCCTTCACTCTATGTTATTTGACTACCTTTGACACCATGACACATAGTCATATCTGTAGTGACTAAAAGTTGATCTTCTTGTTTTAACTCTTGTCTTTTCACTTCACTTCACATGTGTAGCCTATATCACATCCAAATGGTCATAAAAAATCATATAATACTTAAAAAATAAACTAGTAGTTGGATGAACATAGATGACAAGACAAGGCAATACTTAGATACACTTAAGCACACACAAGAAAGCACAATTAGCAAGATAAGTACTAATAGGTATTAGGAAACCACTGTTGTTTACAGCTAGATTTCATATTCACCTAATATTTAGGTCTACACATTCCCAAAGCATCCAATCTTTGACATTCTTAAAAACCACAAACCACATTAGATAAAACTTCTTAAAAGAATTGTCGTTATGCATAGCCTTCAAAAAATATATGTATAACTCTTAACTATTCATATCACAAGAGAAATTGAAAGATAGTGGTTACAAAATATACAACTTACCCAAAATGATAATATCGTTCCAAAAGAAAGTAGTGGCATAAACACATTACAAATATATAACTTCTAGGTTGAAGAAGGAATATGAATTTAAAAGAAATGAGGAAAGAACAAAAGGCTGGACAAGAATTCAGCATTGCAAGAGCAAATCAATCACCCTCTACAAAATTTTAATTAAATACACAACCTTCTAATCTAGATTCACTTGCACTAAAAGTAGAAAAAATGTAAAACCTCCACTCTATTCCATGTTATATATTTTTAACTAAGATTTAATTTATTTTTCCTTTAGATTGTAAATCAATACATAATGAAACATTTTAATATGTGTTTAATATTATAGCATAAAGAACTTTAGAAAAGGATGTTCATAGAAATTAAACAACAAAAAAGAAAGACATATAAGACATTCTATTCCATGTTTGATACAATATTATTGTTTATTTTGGACTAAGAGGGGGAACTAGGGCTCTAAATTTTACTTTTATATTTTTTTCTTTTTGGGCTCTATGTCAAGTGGACTAATTTGTGCATGTTTATGTCTAGTCTAGTGCAATGGTGTTTGTACAACCATTGGTACTTTGCCTCTACTATGGTGGCATCTTGTATGGTTGTGGTGGAATCCTTTTCATCTCCATTCTCTCTTAGGAGGGATATCCTCATAGACTCTATTGGTTCTCCAACCTACTTTTAGATCCTTCTAAGGGGTTGTGAATCCCTATTTTCAAATTCACTTAGAATATGACCAATGAATGAGAGATAAATAATCTCTCCTACACTTTAGGCTCTGCTAAACCTAGGTGGGTACACCTAACATAAATATTTTAGAAAAAAGTAAATGATTTGTTCATGCATCTATGACAAGGGTTTGAAAAAATTACTTCACAATGTCAACCTTCCTTGCACCCTTAATGACTAGACATGGACACTACAACACCATATATAGATATTTTATGGATCTAACTGTAACATTTTCACCAAAAGTATTACAAATCTAAAACAATAAATGTATGTATAATGGATGAAAGCCTAAACTACTAAAGTGTGATTTATTCAATATGAATATGCAAGTGAATGGATTTCTAAAGCGATTGGTGCCTACTCCTTGGGATCATAGAGTCTAAAATGGCTACAACATGATATTTTAACAAAATTCCATCTTTGGGGTTTAATAGCAATATCACTACCTTACATCAATTTAAACCCATGAAAGTAACATTTAAATTTGATTCTACTTAATAATCTTTCACAAACACTAGATACCCCACTTGTTGCTTGAAAATATTTACCAAGTTCTCTTTGAAGATGAACTAGTCATGTAAATCCTACAACAAATGTGCAAGTAGATCTTTTTTGGTTTCCTTGGAAACCTACTTCTTTCCAAGAAAATGCAACACTATGAAGGAGATTATCAAACTAAAAAGTCATCACTCATATCTTTATTTTAGATTAAATCTATTACAATATTCATACTATATGTATCTTAAACATCCATTACCCTAAGAAAAATATTATTCAGAGTATTTCTTATGTAAATAACTTTCTCTCCAAAAATCCCACTTTTTTCCACTGTTTCCCTTACAATGATTTTTTTTTACAATGTATACCCAACCCAAAAATCTAGGAACCCAAACTAGTCTAACTTTCTTTTTCCCACCTTTGATAAATCCTCAAAATTTGGCTCCCTCATTTTATTTTTACTTTTTATGGGAATTTGAAACCCATCACCAAAAATATACTTTTGAAAGCCATAACTTTTGACATGGGTATCCGATTGAGCCCAATTTTTTTAAAACTAAAAAGCTTAGAAAGAACTACTACCCAGATTTCAACACCTTTCAGAGCCAAATTCAATCATTTAAAGCTTCAAAATTCTTAATATTTTCTTTAGAAATTTTAGAAATTTAAAGCTTTAATAACATGATAATTGAACATGAATTTTTGTTCAAATTCACTCACAATACTCATTTAGCAATTCCAGAGATAAAATTTCAAATCCATACTTGCTTAAATGCAAACTTACTAATAATAGAAAAATAAGTGTTTTTAGCTATTTTGGTAATTTGGACTGCTCCAAATTGTTTTAAGGGACTTTTTGAGCAATCTCAACCTGATTCAAGTAAACTTAGACACCATAGGAGCCAAAAATTTAGATATCACTTTTCAAGAGGTAAATTGACTTTTTAAACATGGGCATAAAATAGGAAAATGGACCTAACAAGCTCCTCTAACTCATCTCCTCCAATCTCTCCCTTATCCACCTCTTTCTCTATGTCAATTATGGTACCCCACTTCCTCCATGCCTTGGTACCTCATACATCATCTTCACCTACTCGAATATCTCTTCATCCTCCTCCTTGTCATCAATTAGCACTAGGACATTGAATAATTATCACCTTATCTCCACATCCTATGGTGCCCATACAACAAGTTGTTACCATGTTAGACATGTGGGTGGAAATATATATTCAACTCCAGACTATAACAACAACTACTTACAGAAAAAGCTCTTTAATAGCTAGTCTCATTTCATCTAGCATATAGCCTAGTTCACCAAATTCTTCTCAATTGTACTTTATCCTCATGCCACCCTACCATCAACATTTATTGTCTTGATATGATATATGACTCCCACATTATCCAATATCTACCTCCAATCATCTAGATTCTATTGCTTCCACCTTTCCATATCTTGTGTATTCCACAATTATGTATGGGGAATCTCATCACAAGTTGCTCTAGGTAATCTATGTGTTCTAGTAACTACAATCTAATCAAATACACATACCTACAACAATGTGCATTCCATAAAACACCTCTTGAAATCACAAATAAATTGATGATTATCATTTTATAGCTTGTCTAGTAGCATGCACCTTCCCTAGGAGAATATTGTCGTGTGCTCATGTCCATATGCCTAATCACATGCACCATCCCATACCTCAATGTCACCCCATGTCCTTTTGATGCTCTCAAGATTGCCACTAGTATCATTATCTAGTTGCATACACATGGCACATCTCCTAGTAATAAATCCCAAAGTTGATTACCTAAGCCACCTACATAGCCTAGCTTGACTATGCAATATGTATGTGCCTTCCATTCCATTATGGTTTATGTTGATTCTTCTCTATGTTATACTTCTTTCATTGAACATTCTTCCTATAATTTTGGGATGATGCAAAGCTATAAAGCGCCTTAAAATCACTTGTATTATGCTGACAAAAAACTAGCTCGACCATGCAATATGTATGTGCCTTCCATTCCATTATGGTTTATGTTGATTCTTCTCTATGTTATACTTCTTTCATTGAACATTCTTCCTATAATTTTGGGATGATGCAAAGCTATAAAGCGCCTTAAAATCACTTGTATTATGCTGACAAAAAACATAGTTTTCCTCTTTGAATTGTGTTATTTCTACCTTTATTTATGTTATATACTTCTCCTTTGTGTTTATTCTATGATTTATAGGATATGATTTATAGGAGTGGTGCAATTTAGAGTTTAGGTTATTTTTATAATGTCTTTATTTTTTTATTTTTTTTGAAAGGATGTGATCATTTTAGTTTTTCAAATTACAAAAAAAGGAAAAAAAACTAATTGAAAAACACATAAACAAAAATAAGCTATAATTAAAATTAACAAAACAAGTGCTCATTTGCTTGGTTAATATATAACAATTGCATATATGACTATTACTATTTCTCTTCTCCTAACTCATATGTTGCTTTTTATAAAGATGAAAAGTGTCTACTTTGTAATTTTTTATAGTTTAGCACTTACTTTTAATGTTTTTGTTTATTAAATATGATAATGATCACTTTAATCGTTTGGCATATTAATTGTTTCTAAATCTACAACCCATGTCCCAAACAACTCCTTACGTACTTGAGCACTCTATTCTCCTTCACTTAATGTTATTTGACACCACGACACATAGTCATATATGTAGTGACTAAAAGTTGACTTTTCTTGTTTTAACTCTTACCTTTTCACTTCACTTCACATGTGTAGCCTCTATCACATCCAAATGGTCACAAACAATCATATAATACTTAATAAATAAAGTAGTAATAAATAAAGTAGTGGCTGGATGAACATAGATGACAAAACAAAGCAATACTTAGATACACTTAAACACACACAAGAAAGCACAATTAGCAAGATACGTTCTAATAGGCTTTAGGAAGCCACTGTTGTTTACAGCTACATTTCATATTCACCTAATATTTAAGTCTACACATTCCCCAAAACATCCCATCTTTGACATTCTTGAAAAACACAGAGAACATTAGATAAAACTTCTCAAAAGAATTGTAGAAAAAACATATGTATAACTCTTAAATATCACAACAGAATTTGAAAGATAGCGGTTACAAAATATACACATATGCAAAGAGATTAAAAAAAAAAAGAAAAGTAAACATAAACACGTTACAAATCTAATGCTTATGGGTCAATCACCCTGTACAAAATTTTAAAGCAGTCTTTTAACCTGAAACATTCGTTGGTTTCCAACGAAAGTAACCCTGCAATGAAGGAATATAAGGGAGAGGAAGGCACCGGGTGGGATTACCTAAACTGTTAAATTCTCCACTCGTTTATTTCTACTTAAATGAAGGCATTATATTTTCAGGCCTTTCTCCTCTGCAGTGTCGCATCTTGATAACTAGACCAAGTCTTGATTGAAAGGAACTCCTGTGGAGGGCAACCAAGCAGATCCCGAAATGAAGTTATCGACTGTGAAATTTTTGGCCTTCTCTGCTGTTTTGATTACTCTGTAACCGCCCCATCTTACTCGCCCGTCCACATTTGCACCAGGTCCAGTATTCATATATTCTCTATAATACAGGCTTTTCAGAGCATAATCTCCGGACCATTCCAGCCAGCCAGCGGGGTGGATGACATCCCCTAAGAAGTTGTGAATGAAGACTGTCCGCGAGTACATTTTCCACGGCCTCCCAAGATAAGTCGGGAAGGAGTTCTTGACAGGAGCGAGATCTGTGGAGGCCACAATTGTACAGTTTTGAATGGAAATGCCCGTGTTTTGGTTGGGATCATTTCTTCCCTGAGCAGTAATGGTGTTCTTTTGATTAGCCATCGGTGTTCTGGGAACAATATTGCAGTCCTGAAAAACCACAGCTGCATTGCCGAAGATGAAGTCTACAGTGCCGTAGATATTACACTCTCTGAAGAACTGGCGTTGGGAGTGAACATATAAAGTGTCTTGGAACCCAATAAAATTGCAGCGGTAGATGGCTGACAAATCACCCGACACACGAAGAGCTACGGCTTGATGTTTCTCCGGCCCTGCTATGTTGGCGAAGGTCATATCTCGGGCAATAAATCCTTTGCCGGATGCAGCTGCATTGAACAAGAACATAATTAGCTTGTTAGTAGAAACAATTTCAACTTCAAAAAACCAGATTGCGTACAAGCTAAAGAATTTGTCTAATGTTTACAGGTTTCAAGACGTTGCCAATTAGAAACCTGTTTTGGATGCAATTATAAAATATACTACACTAGAATATCAAAAATTTGTGTGAGATAAGGAGCCAGCAAAATTACCCAAGACTTGACTCTGTCATATATATATATATTATCGCTAAAATATAGACACATCCAGTCAAATAGATACAAATTTAGAAAAAATCTTATAAGCGTAAACATTATTGCTTACTGTGTGTGCAAGAAATAGTAAATTTTCACTTCTTGAATTACTCGCAGGTCTGACAACTTTCAAAATCTCAAACCATAATTGACAACTTTAACGGTTTCATTAAATCTTCGTGGTAAATTTTTTTAATAAGTGCATAGCACCTACCTGTAGCTTTCTTCTCAGTGCCGATTATCATTTCAAAATTTAGCGCTTTTGCTGATTTGGTGGACGCTGTACTCTACTGCATATTGTGCGTCGATTATTTTTTGCATACTCTCTTGACTTTTGTGTATTGGTTTTATCCTCTGGTATCATTGTTTTAACGTTGGATAAACATTTACCTTTCTAGTTTTCACGCTATTTTTTGTTAGTCATTCTAATCACTGTGTAATACCCTTGCAGGATAAAAGCTTCATTCAAATGAGTTTTGGCTTTGCTTGCTGGTTCATGTGCAGTAGTCTAACGGTTATATTAACCGCCAGTTATTTCCGTTTGAATAACCCTTGACTCAGTTCTTTTTATAACAGTTTCAAACCTGTCAGGGTCTCTTTCGCAACAGTTTGTTGTTTAAAGCTTGTTAGCGGTGGAAATATTTTATTAATCTCGAGGGTTAAACTTTAGTAACTATCCATGAATATTTCTACTGTCGGTCTCAAATTGCTCACATAAACTTTTGATTCAACTGTAGTTCAGTATTTAACCCTGTGTCAATTTTTTCTCTCAACGTTTTGGATCACATTCCATAATCCATAGTCAAGAGAAAGAAGAAGAGAAATAGAAAAGATAATTTGCAGACTAAGCAAGCTAAATAAGCCAAGGGACTAAAGGAAGAAAAAATAAATGCTTACTCCTACATAAACAAATAAACATAAATGGCACATACTCACCCAAACACAAAAACACAGAATTAAAAGAGAATAAGTGTAAGAACAATGAAACAAAATAAATATAAAATGAGGTATAATTAAAAGGAGAATAAAAATACATGTGATAAAAAAGAAGGAAGCATTCAGGAATAATAAACAGAGAAAGCTGTGGCACTATATTGATTTGATTCAATTGTTATAGCTTCTGGATAAGCTGTGGCACTAAAACTTTGTGTCAACTGTTGCATTTCAGGTTAGTGCTTTAGCATGCAAGGGTTAGAGTTCTTAATTTTGTTTCAGAAATCTTAAGCGTTATCACTATCAAAAACATTTGTTGTAGAGTTTAAATTGCATTTTAGCGGCTACACTTATCTAAACCATGATCCAAAATCACAAGCGCTCCAAGAATATTACCTTAGTGACTTTGTTAATCTGAAGTTTAAATTTAAGTTTCAGATTACCGTTTGTTGTTGATGTTAATGCAAGTATTTGACAGTTGTTATAATTATCGCTGCACCATTTATGGTCTACGTTAACCCATGCAGGTCATGAGCTGTTAGCGGCAGGTGATTATTGTTAGTTGTTGTTTAAACACTAGCATTTTTTGTTACATTACTCGCTAACATATATCCCGTGACGTAACCTGTGACATCTTCAATGTTCAGCATTTGGCGGTAACTCAATCATTAAACTGTGTTTCAAACCGTAGCATAGCCTTCACTGTTAATTCAAGTGTCATAATCGCGGTATTAAAAATATCTAATCCTTTGATAATGGGCTTTGTATGTGAGGTAGTTTCTCTGTTCGGTGGTCTGTAGTTTTAAGCACTCGAACTATTGGTTAATGTTTTCTTGGCAATCAGTTACCAGTAATTAAGTTCAACACTATTTGCAGCTTGTGTTATGAGGATTGTTTAGATTCGCTTGTCTACAACGTAAGATTTGTGATGGTGTTGTCTTTAAACTGTAACATTTGATCATTGGAAACCCTAGAGCGTCACAATAAACTTAAACCGCGGCTTTTAAATGTCAGTCATAACTTAAACTTCAAGTGCGGATAGCCATTCTATATTTGGCAACAATATTGTTGTTTACCGTGACATTTTGTGATAAGTTTAGCAGCGATTGTTAGTAGTTTTTGTAGTCGACCATTACATGTTGTATGCAGAGTCATGGATATAATCCACCATAAAAGTAGACGGGAAAATGACAAAACGTCAACTACTTTTCCCGTCATGGGAAAATAGAAACTGCACAGTAATCTTTCGTACATGTGAAAGTAGTGTATAAGTACAATACTGGAGCTAATCGACCATTACATATATTGTATGCAGAGTCATGGAGATAATCCAGCATAAAAGTAGACAGTAAAATAACAAAACGTCAACTATTTTACAAACTTAATTTTCTCTTGTAGCTAATCAAGAATGTCTTCAGACAACTGAAAACTATGCAGACAACTGAAAACTATGTCTACTCTAACACAATAATTACAAAAGGGAATTGAACTTGTTAAAGAAATGAATCAATGACCAGGGCTAATCCATTCCAACAGAAAATTAGAAAAGAGACTGAAAAAGACTGAGGATTATACCGAAGGTTGCAGAGCTGAAGGTGGTGAAGCCGTCCTTGACATTTCTCCGAGATGCAACAATGGTCTGCCCCCTCCCGTCGCCAACCAACATGACATTCGTCTTCTCCTTGGAAAGATCCACATTTTCTCCGTAAACTCCAGCTTTGACATATATGACATAGCGCTCACTGCTATAAGACGGCGCGTTCATGACAGCCTCCGCAATGGTGTTGTACTGCCCGCTGCCGTCTTGGGCCACAGTCACATTCACATTCACATTCACTTGCAATTTAATAGCAGCATTGGGCACTTGTAAAAGCCTCCGATCTCCCCCCGACATCCACCCAGGAAACCCTTCTTTATTCACCACATTGGCTTTCAGGCCCTTTTCAGGAAAGGAGATCTTGATCATGGCCAGAGCATTGCTTATCAATTTTGACAAATTCCCAGATCTTTTCTTCCATTCGCCCTTTACTGTCCCAGTCGACTCTCTGAAGCCATCAAGGCAGGTCTCCTGATTTGTGAGAGCCGCACTGAGCCATGTCTGGACGTCTGCAATCTGGGTTTTCAAGGGCTTGACGCCCATGCTGGTTATCTCCGCCAGCGAGCGGTTGAGATGATCTATGGAATCTTGTAACAACTCCATACAATCTTCCAACGCCATGCGCTCTGTAGAAGACTCCATTTTCTTGGCGCCTACTTTCAGAGCCCTGCTGTAGGCTCCTTGAACGCTGTCCATGCTCATGTTCACAGTAATATGAGCGAAATCTTTGGGATTTGCTCGTTCGACGCCTGGATATGATAACAACGTCGAAACACAGAGCGTTGGGTATAATGTTTTATTGCAGATTGACTCGATGACCTCGGAACTCGATTTCCTTCCGCCGTCAGTGCGAGAAGAAGACCTCCTGCAGAAAATTAGAATCCCAACTGAGGCGGCCGCGGAAAGAAATAGTGCTGACAATAACAACCCGAATACAATTCTTTTCGTCTGGGATGATCCATGGCTTGCTGAACAACTGCCGGACCTCATTGTGGAATTGACCAGAATTGCTTCCTGAGACAAGAAGTGCAAATCGCTTTCAAGAACGCAAGACGTCAAAGCAATTTGATCTTAGAAATTACTTAGTGACCTATTCGAACCGGCCAATCGCTTTTTTATATACGGAATTGTGCAGAGATTCAAGATCCTAAAAAAGATTGTTAACCGCTTTTAGATGTTAAAAGGAAAAGTATATTTATGGTAATGGCGAAATATATTATTAGCCTCAGCTTTTAGAGAGTCTACCGGGAGAGTTAAACCTAGATTTTCTAGTGTGTAATGGCGAAATATGCAATACCCGTGCCTTTTTTTTTTAAGTTTTGTATTTATTTTGAAAGAATGTCTTAAAACCTAAAACCTAATCTTGAATGAAGGTAGGTTTTTATTTGATCTTTCAAACACTTATTTTTATATATTTGATTATATATTAACTATTCTTACACATATCACTATATTATTATACATCTGACATGTATCGCATCTTCTATGATTGAATATTCATTCTTCGTATATTGCTCTCATGACTCAAGTCACTCTCATGGGTGTGAGATGGATACCACACATGTATATCTAAACCCTAAGATTCAAAAATTCAAATTCATTTTTTTCCAACTCTTAACTATTTTATTTTCACCCAAAGCAGACTTGGTACATGTTTTTTACATGATTTTTTCTATGTACTTATATTTAAAGGCATTCATTCGATCACCAAAAAACCATTCAATTTCCTACAACATTTATTAGAGGAATACTTCAATTAGTGCACTAAAAGGAATAACATTTAAGTTTCAATATCATCATCTAGGATATATTCACATACTTGTTTGTTGCCTTTCAATCTTTAGCACAACTATACCTAGGAGAACTTGTCTTGTAATGATCCAAAAACCTCAAGGTAATTTTAAATGGCCTCAATCCTTGACAATCAATACAACTCAGAGAATCGAATAACTTAGAAAGCATAACTACATAACCAACAAGATTGGATCCGCATGTCAAAACATATTCACACCTAGAAAAGTGATCCGAATATGTGGATTCAACTTGGAGATAAAGATAGCCCGAAATAGGATTCCAAACACTAAGCACACCCATGTTACCAATCTTTCAACTTCAGATCACCAAAATCATTGCCTATACTAGAATTATCCTCCTTCATAATTCCTAGGACTACATATCATTATAAATCGTATTTACTTTTTTAAAATAACAAATGTAATTATTATGATTTAGCATACCCTACTATCACTTTTTAATCTAGATAAATTTGTATATTCCTTGTGTTTATTGATATTTATTTAAATAACTTAGATTAATCTTAGGGAAAGGTTATTTTCATTTACATTTTTGGTGAATACATCCAATCTTAAACCCCCTAGGATTTGACCTTAGGGCTATGATTTTATTGCTATTTAGGATATCAAATCTATCATTGCTAATTATAATATCATTAAATTTCAAATCTTGCTAGGGTTTGTCCGCCTTCCATTGCTATTTCATTGTTAGACATTTTCTTTTAGGGTTTAAGCTTCATGGTTTTCTATCTCCTTTTCTCACCCTACCCACCATTGATTACTCCATTTAGGTTTTGTTTTTAGATTTGATAAACTATTGAAATTTATAATTTTTTAAATTCGAAAGTGAATTCTTAAGCTTTAGCTTCCAATATTTTGTTTATGCCAAGAGCTACTCATGATCTTAATCTTCCATTGAGAAGGAGTTCTTGTCTAGACCCTAACATGCCCCCCAATCTACTGAGTGAGATGTATTTTGATAATTGGGTTGAGAACAACTTTAAGGATAATCAAGACTATGATCATGATACCCATGTTGTGTAACAAGATTTTGCTAGTGAACTTGCTACATTGGCTCATTCATAAAGTGATACACAACTAGCTATGATATGATTCATAATAGATTTATCATTTGACCACAAGGGTTAAAGGATTTCTAAGTTATAAGTGTTAATACTACTTCATCTACCATTTTATTGGGTCCACCTATTTCCTCTCCCACTTCTACCATAATTCCTTTTCCACCATTACACCTTCCACTACCATTGTCCATCCTAGAGTTCTACCCTTAATTCAACCACTATCCATCCACATATTGTGTTTCATTTTTCCACCTTCCACCCCATATATGGCCTTCCTCCAAACTATACCCCTCTTGACATACTTGCATCTCACATGATGTATTACACCTCTATTTATATGTCATCTACCTATTGATGAGTGTTTTTGCACTGCTCAACTTAGATAAAATACTGAATACTTTATCTCTCCTAAAAAATCAAACCCCTAAGAATAGAAAATGACTATCACAAGGTCTGTCCTAGTCAAGTCTTGGCCTTACATAGTATCAAAGCCTAAGTTCAAACAATAGGGCCTGTGAGCCTATATTTGGGATAAAATTTAAGTACTTTGCATGTCTATATTGTACTTTATTTAAATTTGTACTATTTTTGGGATAAAAATTTTAAGTACTTTGCATGTCTATATTGTTGAGTGCAAAGAATATTGAGAGGTGGGGGGGAAGTGAATTAGTATTCTTAAAACCTTTTCATTTACACATTCATTAATCCATTTACCAAATTCAATAATATGAAAGAAAAGTAAACATGAGAAGAGCAGCCACAAATTCATAACACAGACACGAGGATTTTACGTGGAAAACCCCAAAAAGGAAAAACCGTGGTGAGTGTTAGCTCACAATATATTATGATAGCAATATCAAATTACATGAAGGCTCACTACCTAAGGGCTTACTATCCAAGGACTCACTGTCCAAGAAGTGCTCACTACAAAAAGGCTCACTGCTAGAAAGAAAGATAGAAGAGAAAATAGAAGGATTGACTCACTTCCAAAAGAGGACTACTATAGAAGCATCTACAAAATGCTGAAATGTAGTCCTAATATGGCTAGTATACAGACTCAAAAGACTTCATACTGTCTGCCCTATTTTTTGCTCTACTTCACATCTGTTTTTGTTTTCTTCCCTTATAATCCTTTTCTACTCTACAAATTACTTTAGATCATGGCCATATCAAATTCACATTCCCCACACACACAAAATTACATCCAACATTGAAATCCATCGAATATATATATCCGCAATAAGATTCATCTCATAATTAGGTCGGCAACTCAGACATGAAGCGTGTATACAAGTGTTGTACCTTGTCGGCTTGATCTCATACACAAATAGCAATGCGGACTCAAACAAACATACAATAGTCTTCATATGGGTCGACACCAATCATTCAATTACTTAGATTGATTGTACAAATAATATATCTTCTCTGCATATAGATCTAACATGCTCGTCATCTTGTCCCTTAAGAACACACTTAACCAATTCAACTGTCATATCATAACTTCCACTACGAACTGTATGAGACTCTAAAAATCATATCCAACATTTATTATTGACCTATTAACATACCTTCAGAATCATAGGACATCATAGGCCTTTATAACAAAATGCAGATCTTGGAACTGTCACTTTGTCATAGTGGAATATTATCAAACTAGAAGCCGATACTGGATAACTTGTGAAAAATGATTTGTTGAGCTTCAAAAGCTATAAATTTGGATTTAGGTAGTCATGGTATGTATATTTGCTGCCTCAGAATTGTAAGACAAAATATGCCACAACAGAGGAATGTGGACCCTTTTTCTTTGGTACTATGCACTGTTTCTGACATAACTCTGGTTCACCATATGACTTCTAGAAGAAGTCAGGACTTGAACAGTGGAACATATCATCATCAAATAGCTATGATTAACATATTTGAACCACATATAATGATCTTCAACTGTGGAGGCATACTAACCCAATCTCTGACACTTACTCTGCATACTACCCATACTTAGTCATTTTAGGCTTCTAGACCAAAATCCTTTTATGCCTTATTGTCAAACCAAGTTGATCTACTGGAGTAAGGTCTCTTTGCCTTGTTGGTGGAATTTATTTGCCTTGTTGCCATCAATGACAACATTTAATCATTCATCAGAGCAGTGTCTCTTGCTAACAATCTCCCCCTTTGGCATTGATGGAAACACTTAGTGAAGAATGCTCATCTGCTCCCCCTTACTATATACACTCTTTTTTCTTCCCCCCCTTACATGTTTGCCCATTTTTCACTAATTTCTTCTCCCCCTTTGATATCAATGGCAAAGGTGTATGTACAGGGGTCAAAAATGTGTCAAAAATTGCAAAAAACTGCAAACATTGTCATACTCTGTCGCATATGTATAGATACAATCTTCAACTTAATTTGTCGTGGGTTGTAGAATGTCATTGAAAATGTTCTTGATTTGAACTAATTCTTTATCCCAACTCTTCTTAGCATTGTCCAAAATTTGAATATGCCCACTTATTAAGAAGACTAATTTCTCTGCTTTTTGTATATCAGAAGGTGTGTCAATTAGTGCACTTACATGTAGTGCTTATGTTGCAAGATTTGACATTGAATCTAGTTTGGGACTTATTAGTCCTCTCAATTTACACATCCTATTTTTCATTTGATCTCTCTTATTCACTAGATTACTTAACTCATTATGGATATTGATCACTTGTATTTCTTTGCTGCTTACTGACTCAATTGTTGGATCAAATGACTTAGAAATATTTGTCAGCTGTAGTTTCAGATCGTTGATCTTTTCCTCTAATTCCTTTGTGGCTTACGACCATTGTCCAATGAAGTTTTATCATTGATCAAAATGGTGTTCAACTCAGCTAATCTTATCTCATCAAACTCTTTTCTAAAATTTGTTTCTAGAGATTTTTCAAAGGATTCATAATGATTGCTGATTGATTTTATCATACCTTTAAGTTGATCAATTGATGATAATGATGTATCTTTTTGGTATTCAGGTATCAACTTCTCCAGTACGTCAGATGTTACACCACTGAACTCATTATCCTGTATATGGGTTTTCATCAACTCTTCCCATGCCTTTGCTTGAATAATTGACACTAGTTTGAATTTTTGCATAGGAGACATAGAGTCTAAATTTATAGGTCCTTGCAAAAATTTACACTCATCCATGATTTGTTTTTTTTTTTCCAAGAATTCCTTGACAAACTTTGCAGTGTCTCTTGCTACACCAGAGACTTCTTCTTCTTGGTTTAGTTCTGGAGGATCTAAATCCATGACATCATTAGCATCATTCTTGTGTTCTAGAGAAGAGTTTTCTTTAGCTTGTTCCTCTTTTTGATCATCATCTTTGTTTTGTTCCTCACTCTTTTCTTTGTTTGTTTGATCATCAATCTGTTGTTTTGGAGGAATACTTGTTCTGGATTGATCCTTAACTATAGTATCAGTAGTAGGGACTGGATCATCTTTCTCCTTTGGCTCTTCATCACTTCTGTCCAATCCTTGATCCATGTTCTCCTCAGGAATAAATGTACCAACTTCAACATTTGTTTCTGCTTTATCATAAATAGTTGGAAGATGATGATCCCTTAACACTCTCAAAGTGATTTCCTCAGTATCCTTCACTACTTTCTCAATGCCATCTAACATGAGAGTGTTCATCCTTTTCTTTGTTATGAGTGCTTTATGTAGCACTTTGGAGACTTTTGCTCTTTCTTCTGATGTGATCTCCAGACGTAACTTTATTAGTGTATACTCTCTGAGCTCAACATCCTTAGCCATAGTAGCTTCCTTTCTTGTAGACATTATACTGTCCAAGCTATTTGGGAGATCAGTAATGATCTCAATAAGGACTTTGTTGTAGATGTCCAAGTATCTGACGATAGTAGTCTCAATGATCCTCTTGTCTAGATCATCATACTCATCATATAGTTGAGCTATGGGTTTCAAATTTCCATCAATTATTATGGCTTTCAAGACATCTTTAGGACTTATAGTGGCTTCTCATGTCTGAGACTTATCCTATCTTGACCTCTTCTCAGCTTTACCCTTACTAGAAGGTTTCTTCTTGCTTCTCCTGGAGGCTTTGTTGGCCTCAGTTTTCATTTTCTTCACTTCTTCATCTGATTCTGTTTCTTCCTCATATGCTCCTATGCTAACATACATTCTACAACCTTTGGTTTTCTGTCTCTTGTGACTTATTGCAGGGGCTTCCACACTTGCAGAGAGTGTGGGACTGGAGGACATAGATGTAGTTTTTGCAGAAGTAGAACCTCTAGTTCTTCTTTTTATTATTGTTGGATTCTCTAGTTGCTTCTTAGGCTCTTCCGAAGCCTTATCTAGTTCACTCTCCTTCCTCTCTTTTGCTTCCTTCTTTGCTTGTGCCTTTTCTCATCTATTTGATTTGTACTTTGGTGAAACCCTTTTTTAGGGCATAATCTTCTACTATCTTCTGGGTCTTCTTTGAAATTTTAGGTTTTCTCACCTCAACATGTATTTTTGTAGATAGTTCCTCATATGTCCCAAATCTTTCTTCTTTGGGGTCCCTTGGTTTGATTAGCATATGTTGGGCATAATCGTCTAGTACTTTTCTATCAACTTCATATCCCATTGGCATAACCTAGACTATTCTGGGCTCAATGGCCTCCATCATGCATTGGTCTTTTGTCACAATGAAGCATATGGTGTCCTTGTATTTATCAACAATTGATCTGGGGATCCTTTCTCTGGTTTACATTAACCTTTGGAAATTTTTGAAATAGCCCCATAGGGATGAGTTTTGTACATCAATATTCCCTATGCTGCTTAAGTGGTTTCTAATTTGTACTGCAACAGGTTTGTCTCCAGTCTGAAATAGATTCTTCATGCCTGGTAACTTTTGCATAAAGTAGAAAAATAAGCATAAAATCAATGTATCAAATTTGAAGGGATATTTGTTTTCTTCAAGTTTTCCATTAATGGCTGTTAGAGCAATTCACACAGGTCATACTCTGCATTTTCTTTGACCATTTGATATGCAGTGTATATGGCAGTGCCAAAGACAGAGTTCTCCTAGTTTGTGAATTAGAATTTGTAGCCAATCACCATGGATGCAAATCTAACTTCATGATCTTCAATATCGCTGATTGTTAATGCTCTTTTATCAAATTTTGCTTTGGTGGCTTTCATCACTGTATCATTTTTCACAGCCTTCAATATCAACACTGTACTAAGAGGGTTTAATCCTGTGATAGCTTTTATGGCATATTTTGTGATCTTGAATGTGAAATTGAGCCACATAAACTCATCATGAATTTGACTTAGGACATATCAGTCCCATTCATTTTCTACGAAAACTAGGAAGTCTATATGCTGAATGAGTTTCTTCTCTTCCAATACTTTGTATTCTTCCTTCAGGTCAAAATTATCACCACTTAGATGTTTTAGATATAGGTCTGTAAGTTGACTTCCTCCATGTTCCTCTAGGGTAACATGAATATAATCCCTAACATCTTCCACAGGTGTTTCACCAAATGGAATATCTGAGAATGCACCAATTGGATCGACCTCTGTTGATTTGAATGTATGCTTCTTGAATTTTGGTCGGGCTCTCTTAGTGATGTCAACAACTTGAGGGGTTGCCATTTTTTTAGGGATTCAAATAGATTCACAAATAGGGTTTTAGTTGTAAATACCTCTTTTGCCGAACTTGGGTTTACTTGCTTAGAAATGTTCTAGAAATCACTATAGTCACTTGGAATTTGGTTTCAACTCTCCTTAGTCACTTGATAGCTCAAATGTAAAATGATTAACTAATTAGTTTTAACCCTTTTAACCCTTGTTTGCCTTGACCTAATTGCCATAAATGCAGTCTTCCAAAAAGCTATCACACTTCTCTTATTAATCTTAGTTAAGCTAGATTGCTTTGCAATATTCCACATTTGATCCTTTTCTTCTAGAATTTCTTTCAAAAGATCTATCATATGAACCTTTACATCACATCTTCATGCCATGTCCTAGAACTAACTATCTGGATAGGGGATTTGGATTTTCAATAGTACTCCCCCTGAGCCAGAACTCCCAATTTACTTCCCAGAGGAAGTATTTGCACCAGAGGCTGGTGCGGATTCATCCTTGACTTTAATCACATCTTTCTTTATCCATATTTTTCCCATCTCTTTCCTTGTTTCAACTGGATCAACCTTTTCCTTTCCCTTATCATTCCCCTATTCTATATTTTTCCTGTTTGGAAAGTTATTCCTTTTCATATTTTTGCTTGTGCAGAATCTTGCAATATACATCCAAACTTATTGCAATTGTAGCATACCACATTCCTTTGTCCTTGATTTCTTTGATTTAGTCTTGATCTGCATTGGTTAGCCATGTGTCCAAATCTATTGAAAGTAAAGCACTTCCCTTTGAAAAATTGATTATTGTTGGGACCATTCCTTATCATACTTCTACATTCATTTACTTTATGACCAATTTTCTTGCAATTAAAACATTGAGCAGAGAAGGATGAAACATTTTGATTTATTCTACTCCTAGACAGAGTAGCCCTATGACCATACTTGTTGCATTTAAAACAATAGCCATTGAAAGATGGGTACCTTTGAGCATTTGGTTATCTGATAGGAGGTCTTCTAGGTCTTCTTCTTTGATTCTGGAATAGGTTGCCTTTGTTTTGCTTAAACTAAGTGTTTGCTTGTCCTAATTTTGAGTTTTCTCCTTTTTCAAATCCCAATCCTTTCTTGTCATCTAAACTCTTCTGACTCTCAATCAACTCCTCAAGCTTTGTAGAGACTATTCTAAATTTTTCTTTATAGCTATTAGCTACTTCTAGATCAAATTTTGAAGAAGTAGTTCATATCTTTTCCCAAATTTTCACATTCCTTAGACTTATCTTTCAACATTTGATTCAAATGATTCTCAGCTCTTTCTTTCTCTTCAACCAATCTTGATAAGTTATTTAGAATTTCATTTACTTCAACCAATTGTTCATTTAGCTCTCTATTCCTATCCTTTGATCTATTGACTTGCTCTCTTAGCTTCAAGATGCATTCATCTGTATCTTTGACATTTTCTTTCAATTCCTAAATCTCTGCTTCATACCTATCAAGATCCTTAAGAGCTATTTTCAATTCTTGTTCAATTGTGTCATTACTTGAAGCATGATACCTACTAACTACTATGAGTAATCTTTCCCAGATCTTCCTCAAGCTATTAGACTTCTTCCAAGGAACCTCACTCTGATACCAATTGTTGAGTGCAAAGAATACTAAGAGGGGGGTGAATCAATATTCTTAAAACCTTTTCATTTACACATTCATTAATCCATTTACCAAATTCAATAATATGAAAGCAAAGTAAACATGAGAAGAGTAGCCACAAATTCATAACACATAGACACCAAGATTTTATGTGAAAAACCCAAAAAGGGAAAAACCACGGTGAGTGTTAGCTCACAATTTATTATGATAGAAATACCAAATTACATGAAGGCTCACTGTCCAAGAAGTACTCACTACAAAAGGCTCACTACCAGAAAGAAAGATAGAAGAGAAAATAGAATCTAAGGATTGGCTCATTGCCAAAAGAGGACTGCTATATGAGAATCTACAAAATGCTAAAATGCGGTACTAGTATGCTCAGTATACAGACTTAAAAGAATTCATACTGTCTGCCCTATTTTTTTGCTCTGCTTCACATCTGCTTCTATTTTCTGCCCTTATAATCCTTTTCTGCTCTGTAAATTACTTTAGATCATGCTCATATCAAATTCACATTTCCCATAGACATAAAATTACATCCAACATCAAAATCCATCGAATATATATTCGCAATAGGATTCATCTCATAATCAGGTCGGCAACTCAAACATGAAGTGTGTATACAAGTGTTATACCTTGCCAGCTTGATCTCATGCACAAATAGCAATGCAGACTCAAACAAACATATAGTAGTCTTCATATGGGTCAGTACCAATCATTTAATTACTTAGATTGATTGTACAAACAATATATCTTCTCTGCATATAGATCTAACATGCATGTCAGCTTGTTCCTTAAGAACACACTTAACCAATTCAACTGTCATATCATAACTTCCACTACAGACCATATGAGACTCTAAAAATTATATCCAACATTTATTATTGACCTCTTAACATACCTTTAGAACCATAGGACATCATAGACCATTATAACAAAATGTGGATCTTAGAACTATCACTCTGTCATAGTGGAATATTGTCAGACTAGAAGCTGATACTGGAGAACTTGTGGAAAATGATTTGTTGAGCTTTAGAAGCTATAACTCTGGATTTAGGTAGTCATGGTATGTATATTTGCTACCTCAGAACTGCAAGACAAAATATGCCACAGTGGAGGAATGCGAACCCTTTTTCTCTGGTAATGTGTGCTATTTCTGACTTAACTTTGTTCACACGGACTTAGCTATTTCACCATATGACTCCAGAAGAAGTTAGGACTTAAACACTAGAACATATCATCATCAAATAACTATGATTAACATATTTGAACTGCATGTAATGATCTTCAACTGCGGAGGCATATTGACCCAATTTTTGACACTTACTCTACATACTGCCCATACTTAGTCATTTTAGGCTTCTGAACCAGAATCCTTTTATGCCTTATTGTCAAACCAAGTTGATCTACTAGAGTAAGGTCTCTTTGCCTTGTTACCATCAATGAGAACATTCAATCATTCATCAGAGCATTATTCTTGACAACATATATTGTATTGGTTGGGCAGTATGTTACATGTGGTATTAGAGATTGGGTTCGAACACTAGGGCTTAGGATCCTACTATGTCTGATGCAATTTTTTTTGAAAACAAGTGAACCTAGGCAAAGCAAAGTACTCTTCTTTCTCAAGAGTTAATTGAGTTTGAGGAAGTCCAACCAATCACCTCTTAAGGAAGAAGAGTTATGTTAACTTGCTAATGAGACCTTAGCTTTGGCTATGGTCAAGAATAAGATATTTTCCTCTAAGGACAAGATTTATAGATTCACAGATAATATTCAACCAAGTGCAAGAGAAACTAAGTGTTAAAGATCCTAGAGATGTATCAAAGATACATAGACAAGATGGTTCTTGCCTAATTCCTAGATGGTTTAGAATGAACCAAGTGGAATAAAAAGATCATTATTGGAAGATACAGAGAGTTGGAACTTTTAAAATTCCACTATGCTAGCTTTAACTAGTTTGATGCTCATAAGAGTTTGATCACACATGAAGTTGTTCTGTGAAATATTACCTCCTTTGGTCTTAATTCTTGATGATTTAATGATTCATGAAGTCATGAAAATGTTCTAATTTTACTTCATAGAGCATTGTGAGAACTTTTGTATGAAAAGTCACATATTATTTGTAAGGCCATAATGAAAAATGTCTTTCTCAATTACCATCTTTAAGTAAGAAAGCAATGTGGTAACATTTTTCATGATTGGATCTTACTTTAACCTATTTTGAAGCATACTAGAAGCATTTCTTAAAGGAAATTAATGATCTATTGGAGGAGGATATTCATATGAAATGGATAGAGCACTATGTTGTTAAAGTTAAATGTCAATTGGTTAGTAAATTGAAGAAATCTGTGTATGGATTGAAATAGAGTCTTAGGATGTGGTACCAAAAGTTTGATACATATGTGTTGAGTTTAGAATTTGAGTGTTCTAAATTTGATCACTGTGTTTATTTTAAATTTGATGGTGATTTTTCCTTGTTATTGATTTATACATTGATGATATGTTGTTTATTAGAAAAGAGAAGGGTTTGATTTCAGAACTAAAATGTCAACTTTTAGCAAAGTTTGAAACCAAAGATCTTGGTGTGGAAAACACATTCTTGGGATGGAGATTATAAGAGATGGAGCGAACAAAAATCTAGGGCTTAGCCAAAGTAAGTACATATTTAATTCAATTTTATGGCTTAGGTTTAAAATGTATACATTTGTAGATCATTGTGTGTTCCTATGACATTGGGAACAAAATTGTCTATTTAACATTATCCTACATCCCCATCAGAGATGAAGACATGAGTAAAGTGCCTTAACAGAGTGCAGTTGGAAGCCTAATGTATGCTATGGTCTCTATAAGACTAGACATTGCCCAAGCAGTGGGAGTTCTTAGTAGATATATGTTTAATCTTAGTAGAGTTCATTATGATGTAGTTTAAAGAGTCTTCAAATATTTATAGGGTACCTTAGAGTATTCCTTGCATTTTCATGGTATAGGTGTAATGCCCCTCATTTTTTTAGCTTTTGATAGTTGATAATTTTTCTATTGCATTTAGACAGTTTTGAGACAGTTGGTTGTTAGACTTATAGTTTATGCTTTTTATGTTTATGATGGACTATGGTTGACTGATGAGATTACTGACATGTGTTATGAGCGGTATGATGACATTATTGAGATTACAATTTATGATGTATTTTGACATGTTTAGTTGATGGCTAAATGATTATGCAAAATAATGTTACTATGATTTATGGATTGAATGTTATCTAATTGTGAGTTAGAGATGTTTAAGTTCATTATTATGCTTGAGAGTAGGGACGGTATAGTATTACTCATTTCGAGCACCTTACTACGCTGTGACTCCCTGACTCCGTGTGTTGGATATATATGCATATGTTCATATACAACCTATCGTTTTGATGCAGGTTGCAAGTACCGGGCATTGACTCCACCTGACTTAGCAGGTTTGAGCGTGCCCTTACTCTAGTGAATAATGCTAATGGGAGATAATATGGGGTTTCCCTAGGTCAGTTTCCTTCTTCAGTTTGTGGTCATGAGTCTGGATGTCACTCTTTGGTCCTTGCCTTGGATTTGGTCATCTTGTGGTATGTAGAGTTATTGCTGAGTTTTTCTTATTAAGCCAGTGTGTATTTTGGTAATGCATTATTGAATTTGTTATTATAATAATAATGTAATTAATAAGTCAAATATAATAGTATTTTCTTGTCAATGAGATTAGGAATATTATTTTAATATAGATTAAATTCATTATTTTAATGCTTTTATTAGAATATGAGTCATAAGTATTTATTATGGTTAAAATAGTATATGGTAATTAGTAAAATAATATTAGTAGCAAATTAATTTATTTCTTGTGAGTTGTCGTATGCTTGGAGAATCTCTCTGGAAAGTAAAATTTAATTGTTTTCCATTTTTAGAGAGTTAGTGGGATTTTCTGTAATGGATTTTGGGAGTAGTGGAAAATTAATGGAGTTTGCCTATTTTTATTTCTAGGGGGTTATATTGAGGAAAGTCATTCTGAGAGAGAGAGAGAGAGAGAGAGAGAGAGAGAGAGAGAGAGAGAGAGAGAGAGAGAGAGAGAGAGAGAGAGAGAGAGAGAGAGAGAGAGATTTGGAAAAATTGTTACGGAAAGCTGAAGAAATTTTGAAGTTTGGGATCAAAATTTCAGGTATGCTTACTTGTTCTTTTGAGCAATTTGATAAATTAGTTTGTGTCTCTTCTAAATTTCTTGTGTGTATTTTGAGCTTGTTCTTTATTTCGGTGGAAATTTCTTTCTCCATGTCATCATCTGAAGCCAAGTTTCCTGTAACTCTGAATTTGATAGTTTTGCATTTTCATTCTTGAGAAATTTAGGATTCTCTCCTTTCATCTTGTTGAAGCCTTAGTTGATCCAGATGTGAAGTCTGCAAAGTTTATTAAACAAATTAATCATTTGAAATTGTTCAAATTAAAATCTTTCATCAGACTCCATTGCCGGAAAATAAGATTTTAACACCTTTCTTAAATTCCAATTTGCCTTTAATTTTTTTTGTTCCTTACATGGTTATGCAAGGTCATACGATGTGAGAACTGAAGGACTTGAGCATCATTATCATTTTATAAAAAAGAAATTTAGACCCTGAATCCCCTCCTTGGCTGCCATACAACATAGTAGGAAGATGGTCTAATTTAATATTTTTTAAAAAACTTAACTCTACTTCTTGTCTTAGGCCATTGTACGACATTTTGCTAGAATTTGCCAGTCCCTTAAAAAAAAGATATTAAATTTGTATCTTGCCTTGGGATCATTCTTCTTGGAGTTTTCTTTTCTTCTCTTCCTAAACCTTCTATAATTTTTCTCCTTCTCTTCCAAACAATTTGAAAATCACTGGTTTCTCTGTCAAACTCTTGAATCTCTAAAAATGGTTTCATTCACTGCTCTTGCCATTTTTCTTTCATGGCTTTCTTCTGATAAACCAATCTCCTTTTTTGCTAAAAAACCTCCTTCAGTTAGCACAAAATTAAAATTATAAAATTATAAAAAAATAAAATAATAAAAGATATTACAACTTGTTCTTGCCTACAGTACTTCTTGACGTCAGATTTCTTCTTGAATCTTCAATTTACTCCTCTGCCAGACATTTTTGTGGGCCTCTTGTCCCTCTGCAAATTTCTTGCTCTTTCTTGCATTGGAATCTCTACAAATTTATATTGGATTCATTCTGCATTTGCTCTCATGGCTTTTCCTAGTAGACTATTCACCATTTTTGCTAAAAAACCTCAAAAGTCTTCTTCCAATTTTTTTTCTTCTCTCTGGATCCTCTTTTCCATAATTTCTCCTTTACAAGCCATTATTCCTTTGAAAATATTTTCAAGTAATGACTTCTGAGTAATATTCATTATCAATATAATGAATTTCTCTTGTTTAGCAATAGTTTATTAAAATTGAAATCAATTTAGAATGTATGCAAATGTAAGCTAAGAATTAGAAAAAAACTTCTATTTGAAACTCCTTGATCAACTAATAAATCTTGCTTTGTGATTATTTTTAGTTAAATTGTTAATTTGACTTTCTTTTAATCAACTCATTAAATGACAATAGAGATAAAGATAATATTAGTTTATTTCATAAAATATTAGGATAGACTTGTAATATTTTTTAAATTATTTTTTATTAGAATAAAGTTGATTTGGTAGATGCAAATAATGAATGTTTAATAAACTTGCCTAAATGATCATTATTTTGATTTAGTTAACAACTGTTAAAAGAATTTAATTTTCTTTTAGAAATTAAAAAAAATGACGAACTATTGATTAGTGTAACTTATATATATTTATTAGGATAGATTTGTAATATTTTATCCTATAGAAGAATTTATTTATTGAAATAGAGTAGGAGGCTTGGCAAATAAGTTTATTTAGAAAGTTGCTAATAGATACTCCATGAATATTTAGTAAACATTGCTTAAGTGAATATCACTTTGAGTTAGTAAATTGTTAACTAGATTTTTTTACCAACTTTTTAGGAATAAAATGTGGTGAACTCATATTTGTGTTAGATTAGATTTGAAATATTTTATTAATAGAATTTAATTAGTAGATGTATGTTTGTTAAATGAATTAAATTAAAGTATTAATAGGTTATAATGGTATTACAATTCTAGAATTAAATATATTGAATTAAATATTAGTTATACTCATTTTATCTTGTTAAATATAAATTTATTTAGTTATGATTTAGTAATATACATTGTTTTTAATAAATAAATAATAAATTAGAGATTTATTGTGAATTGAATTATTAAGGTATTGGTTAAACAAATATTAGATGGATTTATAAGCCTTGAATTGATTAGTATATGTTATTATTAGGAATTTATGTAAAAGAGAGTGAAAACCCTATAGTGCTTTCTAGTTTAAATTGTTCAATGGTATTATGTTGAGTTAATTTTAAATATGGTCTTGCTTGAAATTCTATTGTTAGTTACTAGTGTCAAGTAGTAATGATGTAATTGGTTTATTATATTATTCTTTGGTACTAAGTCATATTATGATAATTAGGTATCAAGTCATTTAAACCTTGTTTCCATATCAAGAAAGGGAAGTATGGATAGTAGTTTTGTGTATTAAAAGTTACCCGACTCCAGAGGTTAGACTACTTGGGTTCCAGTTTAACATTGTGTCATGTTGTTTAAATGTTTTATTTGTTTTGGAATTTTGTAATAGATAGGGGAAAATTTTGTGGTTGAGATTTTGGATTTAAAATGGTTCATATAATGTATTGGTTTGTGAAAATATAGATGCCTTTTAGTCCCTTATCCATGCATGTTATTGGTTTCTGGATGTTGGTTAAGGGTTGCTAGTTGTATGTAGGAGAGTGACTTTCATGGTGGGGCTAGTGCCCAAAGTGGCTGCCTGGGTAACCCCATGAAAGTTGTAATCAAGAGATAACTTAATAATTTTATCTAGGTGGGTTGGGTAGAAATTTACATAACAAGACAAGTATGATGCCTCACCCATGCCTTGAATGCTCTCATAGGCTAAGGATGGGATGAGAAGGCCTAGTTGGCAAGGTTGACCTCCTTGTCTTCATGAGAGGATGTGTTGGCTCCGCATGTGTCACCCTATGGGGCCGGTGCCTAGAGAGAGGCTGCCAGGGTAACCATAGATGGGGGCTGGTTTCTAGAGAGAGATAGCCTGGGTAACCCATACTAGGACCATGCGATGACACTATCCCTACTACAATATAGTTACTTCTTATTATCTTTTGTTGATGCCTTTGGAGTACTGTCTTGTCTTGATGATTTGAGTAGTCTTGATGATTTGTGTAGCCTTGATGATCTGAGTTGTCTATGTCAAATTTGTATTTGCTTGCTTGTAACCTTTGAGTTAGTGGAACCTCAATGTTATCTCCTAGCTCGGGGGGTGGACCTCAGGGTTCCACATGGTTGGGTTGAAGAGCTTTATCCATTAGTTTTCTTGGATGTACTAGTTCGAGATCAATATAGAAGTGTTTCCAGTTCCAAACTTGTTTTGCATCTTCAGAGTTGTAATATAACTTCTTAATTGTATTATATTGTAAACCGATGTAATCGATCATGAACCTTGTAATCTTGTATTTGAACCTTTGTAATTATCCATCTCTACAAATAAAGAATGTAATCCTCTTCTGTTGTATTATAATGTATATCACTTGTATTGTTATGATTTCATGTTTATCTGATGCAGTTATGTTCCCTAGAGGTGTTAGTTGTACTACTTGTTTAAATGTTGTTAATAGTGCAATTTTATCTAATGAATAATGCATATACTTTCAAATTTTTTTTTTTGTAAATTCTGCATTTGTTAGTCTAACACTCTAGGGTTGCATGATGGGGCATCACAATAGGAGATAGGCATTCCCTAGATATTCATGGTTATGTGGACTCAAACTAGGTAGGTGATGTTGATAACAAAAGATCCACCAATTCTTATGTTTTTATTCTTTTAGTGGTGTAAAAAGTTGGATGAGTAAGTGATTGGTTATGGTTGCTTTATCCACTATAGAGGTTGAGGATATGAAAGCAATTCATGCCTATAAGGAAGCCATTTGGATTAAGATATTATGGTCAGCCATTAGATTAAAATAAGGTGTAGTGATAGTTTATTATGATAGTTAGATCTAGTGTGATCTACATAGTAAAGAACCTAACATTTCATGCCAAAACCAAGCATATGGATGTTTAGTATCATTTTGTGAGAGATATGGTTAAGTATAGTAGGGTGAAGCTAAAAAAGGTAGACTTTGGTTAATGTTGTAGATGCATTAACTAAGCCCATGAGTACAAAGAATTTTAGATGGTGTTTAAAGTTTATGGGTCTTTTGGCCCCTAGCAGTTGATACTTGATGGCATGTTTCCCTTTGCATCTTGTGAGACCTATTTGAAAAGTGAGCGAATGTTGGGAAATTAGGTGTCTCAACCTTGAAACTTTCCCATTATTATTTATTTATCATTTAATATTTTCCCATAGTTAGTTACATATTATTATCTTTATTTAATATTAAGCTCCAACACAAATTGGAGTGTTGGAATTACATGTGGTAGTTATGCCAAATTTTAGTGCCTTACGACATTGGAATATTAATAATTTATTTTAAGATTATATTTAGGAAAATGGGATGCCCTACTTTTGTGGAATCCTATGATAGAATTTATGACATATAATAGCCAAGAATAGAGGGAGTTACTTTGTAATCAATGACCAACTATAAGATGTGTAAGAGCATCAGTAAGAGCCTAATTTTATATAGGAATCTTACCTATCTTGGGCATCACAACTCATGGGAGGTTTTGCACATGGTTTTGTAAACTACATATAGTTTTTAAGTTGTTAGAAGTCTATAAATTGAGGGCTTGAAGAGTAGTTTGTATGATGAGAGTTTGGAAGTACATAGGTGCTACCAGAATGCTACTAAAATGATTTTGTATTTAAATGCTAGCATATTACTCCTATAAAGACTTGCATTACAAGTGTATCATAATCCTCTATTAATTTGATAATACATTTTAAAGTGTGCTATGGTTTATTGTCTATTGTTGATTTATATGTGTTTCTCTATTTTTGTAATAAGTGTAGATCTGATGCAGAGCAGGGATAACTCCAAAGGGTTCCTAGGAAGTGTTAGAATCAAGACAGACAACTGAGAGGGGGTGTGAATCAGTTGTCCCAAAACTCTCTCTTATTAACCACTTAAATCCTTCTTGTAATTCAGCAGCATAATAATAAATCAATCATGGAAATATAATGCAATAATTCAAGAGTAGAAACACATTAACACATATAACACCAAAATTTTAACGTGGAAAACCCGGTTAAGGGAAAAACCATGGGGTGACTAACCCAAGATTGTATTCTTTGTTAAAAGAATAAGAAGAACAAAATGGCACATGCCAATTAGGGCTCACTGCCTGAGCACACTTCTCACAAGAGGCCCATTGCCTACAAGAGACACACTATCTACAGAATTATAAATATTACATACTTGAACTGAAGAATAGCATCTTCACCATGCTTGAGTTAGTTCCATTTAAGCCCAACACTTCTGCTCTGCCTTTCACTTTTCTCCTCTCTACCACACTCTCATCTCTGCCAAGATGCATTTGAAATGATTTCACAACTCTTATTTATACAAGACATTGACTTTGGGATAATCATCAAAGTTGACAAACTTTACAGAGCAAATATACAAATACAACTTGAAAAAGGCATCATGCAAATCACCACATTGTCGGCCACATAGATCTGGGACTTCAATCTTCTTTGTGGAACATGCCATGCCTCGCAGAATATCTTCAAGATCATCCACAAGATGTGTAACTCATCCAGTCGGCCAAGTTTAGGAAGAACATCATCATCCGAAAGTAGTTCTTCAATTACAAGCTCAATCTTCAATGCGAACCACCAACACAGACTGGACACAATCCAGAGACCTCCACAAGCTTGCCTTAATCACCAAGAACATCCACACTACTTCTGCTTACTGAAATTATTCTTTCCTTCATCCAGAACCTCAAGAACACAGTCTGTCATCACTATCATATTGGAATAGATGCTTGTGAACCTCCAGACCACGGACCAATTTAGTTGTCAATTCACATTGACTTCCTAAACACTCCACCAAATTCACAGAACAAGATATTGCATTTCCAGATCTCACTAGACCTATTTGTGTCACTCTATCACCTCTAAACATCTGCCAAAACCAAATTTACTAATATGGCCATAACTTCTTCAAATCTTCATGCAGACCACTCAAATCTTTACTGGATCACCTTTAGACACATATCTACAAACCCTTTGATGCGCATCCTCTAATCTTCATCTTAGCTGGGATCTTCACTTCACTATCTTCACAATTCTTCTCTATTCCTGATAGGACTAATTTTCTCAATATCCTCAGCATACAACTCATCCTATCCTTGTCATTAATGCAACAGGAGTATGTTGACATCAATGACAACACTGGTTAGGCCCATACTTGCAACAATCTCCTCCTTTGTCATTGATGGCAACATATGATGTGAAAAACTATTTTAACCATCAAGACAAGAACTTCTCCTTATTGACTGACATAACTCCCCCTATCAACAACAACCATTCACATGTCTTCTCTTCCTTTATTGCTCCCCTTTTGATCAGCAACCACTTTTTATTTTTCACATGTCTTCTCTCCCCCTTTGACATCAATGGCAAAGGGCACATACTTGCATCAATCAGAATCATACCAACTACTCCCCCTGAGTAGCAGCTTCCCAACATCAATCTAAACCACAAGATATGACTATGATATCCACCGGACTGATGCACATCAGTGCACCTTAATTCAGAACTAGAGGGGTAATAACCCCTAACGTCTCCCTGAGATACTCAAAAGAGTCCTTAGGTAGAGGTTTGGTAAAAATGTCTGCAATTTGATTCTTGGAGGGTACAAACTCTAATCTGACTTCATTCTTGTTCACTTGCTCTCTCAAAAAGTGAAACTTGATGGATATGTGTTTTGTCTTTGAATGCAACACCAGATTTTTTGATATATTTATTGCACTTGAATTATCACAAAAGATTGTGATAGGTTCCTCATACTCCACTCTGATATCTCTTAGCATTTGCTTCATCCACAATACTTGAGTGCAACTACCTACTGCTGCAATATACTTTGCTTCTATAGTGGACAGAGATATTGTCTCTTATTTCTTTCTTAGCCAAGAAACCAACCTTTTCCCTAAAAAGAATGCTCCACCACTGGTACTCTTCTGATCATCCACATTTCCTACCCAATCCGCATCTGTATATGCATGAAGAGAGAAATCATGATCTCTAGGATACCATAAATCATACTCAACTGTCCCTTTTAGATATCTGAGAATCCTCTTGATTGCCATGACATGAGATTCTCTAGGATTAGCTTGGAATCTGGCAACAAGACCAACAACATTCATAATGTTAGGTCTAGTTTGAGTGAGATACAATAGTCCAATCATTGATCTATACTTTTTTCGATCAGCCTTAGGAGAGTCATCATCTTTGCTCAATTTACATCTGGTTGCCATGGGAGTATTCATTAGTTTTGAGTTTTCCATCCTAAATTTCTTCAACAATTCTTTCACATATTTGGTCTGTGAAATGAAGATTCCTTTCTTTGTTTGAATGATTTGCAAACCCAAGAAGAAATTTATTTCCCCAAACATGGACATCTCACATTCACTTTTCCTTTGATTTGCAAAAGTTTTGCACATACTATCTCTTCCTCCAAAAATGATATCATCAACAAATACTTCAACAATCAAGATATTTTCATGATCAATTTTAAAGTACAAGTTACTGTTAGCAATACCTTTGTTGAAACCAATCTTCAAAAGATACTTATCCAGTCTCTCGTACCAGGCTCTTGGGGCTTGTTTGAGTCCATACAATGCTTTCTTCAACTTGCAGACCATATCACTATGATCAGACAATTCAAATCCATTCAGTTGCTCAATATATACTTCTTCTTCCAAGTCACCATGCAGGAAGGCAGACTTGACATCCATCTAATATACTTTGATGTCCTTGAAGGTAGCAAAGGCAAGAAATAATCTGACTGCTTCAATTCTTGCCACCGGAGCAAAAGTTTCTTCAAAATCAACTCCTTCTACTTGAGAATAACCCTGACAGACCAATCTAGCTTTGTTTCTGACTACTTCACCATCTTCATTCAGTTTATTCCAGAAGACCCATTTGGTTCCAATCACATTCTTGTTTCTAGGTCTGGGAACAAGATCCCAAGTGTGATTTTTTTCAATTTGCATCAGCTCTTCCTCCATTGCTTTAATCCAGCTTTCATCATGGCATGCTTCACTCACTGTCTTTGGTTTAATCTTTGAAATCAAACAATACTTTTCTAAGTCTTGAGCAATTTTTCTTCTTATTTGAACACTTTTGCTTTTATCACCTATGATTTGATCTTTAGAGTGATTCAGTCTTAGATACCTGGGAGTTTTGGAAATTCCTTGCACTTCTGTTTCTTGAATAGGTTCATTTAAACTTATCTCTTCTTCCTGATTTTTTGGATCAGTCTGGATCTGAATTTCAGAAGGGGCTTGGACTTCTTGGATCAAAATGTCATTCTGATCATCTTCATCATATTCATAAAACCTTGAGGGTTTTTCTATACCTTCATCAACCTTAACATTTGTACTTTCTATAATCTTTCTCAATCTCTTGTTATAACACTAGTATGCTTTTCTTTGAGTAGAATAACCCAAGAATATTCCTTCATCACTTCTAGCATCAAATTTGCCCAGGTCTTCATCTCTTTTAATGTAATATTTTCTACCAAAGACTCTAAAATACTTCACAGTGGGAGTGATGCCAAACTAGAGTTCATAAGGGGTCTTACCAGTCTTGCTCCTGATTTGTACTCTATTAAGAGTATAGATAGCAGTGCTTACAACTTCTCACCAGTAGATCTGAGGAACATTTGCTTCCATCATCATGGTTCTAGATGCTTCCTGGATGGTCTGGTTCTTTCTCTCCACTACTCCATTCTGCTGTGGAGTCCTTGGAGTAGACAACTGTCTTTTTATCCCATTTTTCTCACAAAATTCTATGAACTCTCCGGATGTGAATTCTCCACCTCTATCAGACCTGAGACATTTTATGTTTAATCCAGTTTCATTCTCTACCATAGCTTTAAATATTTTAAATTTCTTAAGAGCCTTAGATTTCTCTTCTAGAAAAGTCACCCACATCATCTAGGAGTGGTCATCAATTAATAACATGAAGTATCTATCACCTTGCAAACTCCTGATTCTTGCTGGACCACATAGATCAATATGTACTAAGTCCAACAATCTAGTAGAAGACTATACCTTACTTTTGAATGTGACTCTTCTCTGCTTACCTAACTAACATTCTTTGCACAAACTATTAGTAGGTTTCACTAGCCTTAGAAGATCTCTTAGAACCTAAGTGTTGCTTATCTTGATGATATTATCAAAATTCACATGACACATTCTCCTATGCCACAACCAACTTTGATCAATTTAAACAAATAAACAACTTTTGCTAGTACCAACCAAGTGGAAGATGTTACCTTTTGTTTGAGTACCAGATGCAATCTCTATTCTGGAACTTTCAAAGATCTTACATTTTCCATTTTTGAATCGGAGATCATAACCTTTGTCCACCAACTGTCTAACACTGAGAAGATTGTGCTTTAGACCTTCAACATATAGTACATTACTGGTTTTGTTCTTTCCATCAAAAGAAATAGTTCCTCTACCTTTGATTCTACCAGCAGAATTATCACCAAATTTTACAACTCCTCCTCCATATCTTTCCAAATCTATGAACTTATTTTTGTCACTTGTCAATATGGTGGGAGCATCCACTGTCAATGACCCAATCATCCTTTTCTTCAACTTGGGTAGCTAGAGCTCTTTCTATCATTTTATGATTGACAGATTCAGAGGGCATTGGATCTTCTTCCTTGATGGCAATAAACACCCAGTCACTTCTAGATTTGTTTCCTGTCTCTGATTCATCATCTGTTACTCCTTCATCATCATCATGAACATAGTGACATTTCTTTTAGAATCTTGATCAGTTTGGATTTGTCCTTGAAAATCTTTCCGGACACCTTGAGGCAAAATGACCAATCTTATTGTAGTTGAAACATTTGAAGGGTAATTTTCCTTCATACTTACCGGATCCTCTTGGCAGTCCTTTTGCAATAAGGGATTCAAGTTAAGCAGCTTCTACATCATCTTCTTCCAGATCTTTTCTTGCTTTTTCATACCATGATAGTTTTTTTGAAGAGTTCTCTTATGGATCAAACTTTTGTTTGCCTTTTATCGAGGCACTAGCTTTGAATACAGATTCAGTCTTGGGGGGTGCATCTCCAAACTTGGTCAAGTCAAATGTAGCTAATTTTTCAACCAATTGATCTCTTGTGATATTCGAAAAAGATCTGAATTCCTTAATAGCAGCAACCTTGTATTTGTAAGGAGGTAGGAATCTGATAAATTTGGCAACAATCTCATCTTCATCCAAGATTCCACCAGCACATCTAATGCCACAAACAAGCTCATTTACTTTGGGCATAAATGTAGTAATATTTTCATCTTCACTCATCTTTAGGTTTTTAAATTTTCCTTTCAGAATCTGTAGCTTAGCACATTTAACATACTTGTCTCCTTGATGCAGAAGTTCCAGTTTTTCCCAAATCTCATATGCAGTTTTTAGATCTATAACATTTGTCAGCTCTAAATTACATAATGCACTTAGTGGAGCTTCTTTAGCCCGAAGATTGTTTTCAGCATCTCTAATTTTATCTACGGTTCTCAGACCATTCTGAGGAGGAACATACTTTTTTGAAGCCATGATCCAATATTGCATTCCCATACATTGCAAGTGACTTCCATGTGGCTTTTCCAAAGAGTGTAATTGGTTCCATCAAACCTCAGACTATCCTTCTTGTAGGAAGACATCTTGGATCTCCTCAAGCAGTTAAGCTCTTTTAGAGGAACTTAGCTCTAATACCAATTGTTAGAATTAAGACAGACAACTAAGAAGGGGGGTGAATCAGTTGTCCCAAAACTCTCTCTTATTAACCACTTAAATCCTTCTTGTAATTCAATAGTGTAATAATAAATCAATCATGGAAACATAATGCAATAATTCAAGAGTAGAAACACATTAACACATGACACCAAGATTTTAATGTGGAAAACCCGGTTAAGGAAAAAACCATTGAGTGACTAACCCAAGATTTTATTCTCTGTTAAAAGAATAAGAAGAACAAAATGGCACATGCCAATTAGGGCTCACTGCCCAAGCACATTACTCACAAGAGACCCACTGCCTACAAGAGACACACTGTCTACAGAATGATAAATATTACATACTTGAACTGAAGAATAACATCTTCACCATGCTTGAGTTAGTTCCATTTAAGCCCAACACTTCTTCTCTGCCTTTCACTTTTCTCCTCTCTACCACGCTCTCATCTCCTCCAAGATGCATTTGAAATGACTTCACAACTCTTATTTATACAAGACATCGACTTTGGGATAATCATCAAAGTCGAAAAACTTTATAGAGCAAATATATAAATACAACTTGGAAAAGGCTTCATGCGAATCACCAAATTATCAGCCACATAGATCTAGGACTTCAATCTTCTTTGTGGAACACTCCATTCTTCGCAGAATATCTTCAAGATCATCCGCAAGATGTGTAACTCATCCGATTAGCCAAGTTTAGGAAGAACATCATCATCCGGAAGTAGTTCTTCAATTACGAGCTCAATCTTCAATGCGGACCACCAACATGAATTTTCCACAATCTAGAGACCTCCACAAGCTTGCCTTAATCACCAAGAACATCCACACTACTTTTGCTTACTGAAATCATTCTTTCCTTCATTCGGAACCTCAAGAACATAGTCTATCATCACTGTCAGATTGGAATAGATGCTTGCGGACCTCCAGACAATGGACCAATTTAGTTGTTAATTCACATTGACTTCCTAAACACTCCACCAAATATGTAGAACAAGATATTACATTTTCAGATCTCACCGGACCTATTTGTGTCACTGTCACTTTTGAACATTTGCTAGAACTAGTTTTACTAATATGGACATAACTTCTTCAAATCTTCATGAAAACCACTCAAATATTTACTAGATCACCTTTAGACACATATCTATAAACCCTTTGATGTGCATCCTCCAATCTTCATCTTAGCTGGGATCTTCACTTCACTAGCTTCACTCTTCTTCTCTATTCCTGATAGGACTAATTTTCTCAATATCCTCAGCATACAACTTATCCAATCCTTGTCATCAATGCAATAGGAGTATGTTAACATCAACGAAAACATTGATTAGGCCCATACTTGCAACAGAAAGATACAAAATATGTTCTTGACTGATCACCCAAACACACACAATCTCTCCTCTCATGCAACATTGTTGCAAGGGTTGCAAAATGCACCAAAAGTGTTTTCTTGGCACATTCCTCTTTACTGAACCTCTAACACACCTTGATCATCATAGACACAACAAGATCAAGCCAATGAAAGTCCCCAAGAACGTTGAACCTTCACTTTTCCCATCGCTTTCTTCCAAAGAGACCTACTTGCTTGTAGCCCTCTCAAAGGACAAAATCAGACATAACTTCCCAAAAACGTGGAATCTCCAAAACATTAACCCAATTTCAAGTACCCTTTTGGCCCCCCTAAAACATATCAAGAAACCAAATGAGGTTGTTTTGGAACACATACCTCAATAATTGATTGTCCTCCTGCAATTAGGCTAAATTAGGCCACTTTTCCAAAGCAAGTGTGTGAAATCCCTACTCCAACCTTCCAATTTCTACTCTAGGGCCTCTAACACATCACATGGGGTTTGATTATGTGGGTTTCATGATCCATATGCATCACCAATCCCCTTTTTCACCAAATCACTAACCTACCTAGTCTATTAAGCCTAATACACAAGGATATTAGGCCATATCCACTTCAAACAATACCCTATCACCATCCCCTACCTCTGTAAACTCAAAATCTTCAAAAAAACTTTATTTACATCCATTCCATCGATTTGTAGAGTTTCCCATAGGTGGAATGGCTCAGAAATCCATTATTTCACTCAAACTAACCCTAAACTAGGGTTTCAGACTATTTTTAGAAAAACTACAATATCTCTCTCCTATTTCAATGAAATTGAACCAAACCAAAACCAAAATGTAGCTCACTCACTCCTCTAGCAATTTCGTTTAGATTTGGAACATTTCTAGTCTGTATAGACCGTACAGTATGCTAGAACATTGATAAAAATAGTTAAAACTATAGAAAACAGAGTATATTTGTATTATTTGATCTTCACAATGCCTGCAACAACCTTGAATTGAAGTTTGCAAGGTTTTTTTAAAACATAAGACACCAGAATTCAACAGTTCCAACCACCTTTTGGAACCAATTGACCATTTGACATCAAAAAGATGACAAGAATACATTGTAATTTGGTGTTGTAACATTGACAAACCTTAACAACTTGACCCATGAGACTTATTACATTGTAAATGACTTAACAATATGACCCCATGAGACTTATTACATTGTAAATGGTCTAAATAGACCTTATTACACCACACAAGACTCAAAACTCTCAAAACTCTAACATTTGATTGTATTGACAAAGTCTACCTAGATGCCCCTGCACCATACACCTGAGGAGAAAAGAATCTCAGGCTCCACCTGAGATCATATCTTGGACTGTTGTGCCATGTTGTTTAATGTCCTCCTCTGTCATCCATGTTGCATCTTCATGAGGGAGACCTTTCCATTTGACTAGGTATTCATTGTACACTTTATGCCTTGTTCTCTTCACTTCTTTGGTATCCAAAATGCTTTCAAGCTTCAAATGGTAGGTCCTTGACCCAATCATCATCTTGAACTCCTGGTGTACCTACATCATCATCTGCAACTACAGTTCCCTTGAAAGGATAGAGATCAACAACATTAAAAATTGGAGAGATAGCCACTCTAGGAGGGAGTTCTATCTCATAGGCATTGGTTCCAAATTTGTGGACCACCCTGCATGGCCCAAATCTTTTTCGTTTGCACCTTTGTGTATTTTCCCTTAGGTAGCCTTCCTTTCCTCAAATGGGCTAGGACCAAGTCTCCCACCTTGAATTGAACATCCCTCTTTTTCAGACCTGCATGTTGCTTATACTTCTCCACACTCTTTTGAAGATGTTCTTTCACTTGCTAATGAATATCCTTTATTGCTACTACAAATTATTCACCCTCAGCACTCCTCTCCATACCACCCAAATCTTTAAGTTCAAAGACTCACCTTGGCTTCAATCCATAGATTATCTCAAATGGGTTCTTTCCAACACTTCTATTGACTGAGTCATTATAGGCAAACTCAGCTTGTAGAAGAATGAGATCCCATTGCTATCCATGCTCCTTTGTGAGGCATCTAAGAAGATTTCCAAGTGATCTATTGACTACCTCAATTTGTCCATCTATTTGTGGATGGTAGGCAGAGCTAAATGTCAAATTGGTTCCCAATTTCTTCCAAAGAGTTCTCCAAAAGTGACCTACAAACTTGCTATCCCTATTAGACACAATGGTCAATGGTAATCCATGAATTCTCACAACTTCCTTGAAAAATAACCCGGCAATATATGAAGCATCATTAGTACATTTACATGGTATGAAATGAGCCATTTTGCTTAATCTATCAACAACAACAAACACACTGTCAAATCTCCTTTGAGTTTTAGGTAAACCCAAGACAAAATCCATGTTGATGGATTCCCATGGCCTGTTAGGAATTGACAAAGGCTGATAAAGACCTACGTTAGTGCTTGAACCCTTTTCTTTTTGGAAAACTACACAACTTTCAACAAATTTTCTGATGTCACTTTGCATTTTTGGCCAATGGTAATATCTCCTTACTTTCTCCAATATTTTGTCTACACCAAAATGACCCCCTAAACTGCCACAATGTTTCTCCTTAATCAAATTTGTCCTCATGGGACACTTAGGAGTACACAACTTAGCACCCTTAAATAATAAGCCATCTTGTAACAAGAAATCAAAATATTCATGGAAAGCACCATCAAACTAATTACAAATAGCATATATATCCTTGAAATCATCATCTCCTACATACATACCTTTCAAGGCATCCATATCCACACTTTGAAGTTGAATTTCTTGCACCAACATTTGTCTTCTGCTCAAGGCATTTGCCACCTTGTTGGACTGTCCTTTTTTGTGTTTGATGCTGAAAGTATAGCTTTGTAGGTATTCTACCCACTTCATGGTTTATCTTGTCCTGGCTATTCAAGAAACTCAAAGCATGATTGTCAGTAAAAATAATAAATTCCTTTGGAAGGAGATAGTGTCTCCACTTTTTCAATGCTTGGACCATTGCATACAATTCCAAATCATAAGAAGAATACTTCTTTTTAGCCTCGTTAAACTTCTCATTGAAGAATGCTACAGGTCTTCCCTCTTGACTCAAGACTGCCACAATGGCATATCCACTTGCATCACATTCAATTGTGAACACCTTATTGAAATCAAGCAATGCTAAGATGGGTTGTTGTGCAACTCTATTTTTTAGATATTTGAAGCTTTTCTCTGCTTCATAAGTTCATACAAACTTCCTCTTTTTGTCCCCTTTGATGGTATCAATGATGGAAGAGAAGATATGATTGAAGTTCTTCAAAAATTTCCTATAAAAATTAGCTAAACAATGAAAGCTTCTTACCTCTCCTACTAATTTTGGAGTTGGCCAACTAAGAATGGCTTCTACTTTGGTGGGATCCATCTTCAATGAACCTTTAGAGATCACAAACCCAAGGTAAACTAGCTCCTCCTTCATGAATTCACACTTTTTCAAGTTAACCATCAATTTTTCTTCATTCAATCTCTTTAACACCATGTCCAAATGCTGCAAGTGTTCCTCTTTGGTCTTACTAAACACAAGAATATCATCCAAGTACACAACTACAAATTTACCTATGAAAGGCTTCAAAACTTCATTCATTAGTATCATAAAAGTACTTGGTGCATTTGAAAGCCCAAATGGCATTATCGTCCATTCATACAACCCCTCATTTATTTTGAAAGCAATTTTTCACTCATCCCCTTCTCTTATCCTAATTTGGTGGTAGCCACTTTTGAGATCAATCTCTGAAAAGTAACAAGCTCCTCCTAAATAGTCCATTAAATCCTCTATTATTGGTATGGGAAGCCTATACCTTATAGTGATTTTGTTGATTGCCCTTGAATTGGTGCACATTCTCCAATCTCCACCTATTTTGGGTGCCAAAACAGTAGGAACAACACATGGACTTAAACTTTCCCTTATGAGACCCTTATCTAACAATTCTTGTATTTGTTTCCTTATCTCTTCATTTTGTTGAGGAGTCATTTTGAATGCAGCCTTATTGGGTGGGTTTGCCCCTGGAATAAAGTCTATGTGGTGGTTCACATCCCTCATAGGTGGCAAAGAACTAGGGATCTCATCAACTACAATGTCTTGATATTTGTTCAACAAGGTTTGTACCTCCTTAGGCATCTCTTCAAGTTTTTCTGTTGTCAAAATAGATTTGGGTCTGATTAGGATTGCATACCCCTATCCACCTTCCTCTTTCATGGTTTCTAAGAATTCTTTCTCCCCAACCAACATGACACTTGATGCAACCTGAGTATCTACAGTTTCATCTTGCAAAGGGGTGAGGGTAAAAGAGACTCCATCTTTTTCAATTACATATATATTTTTCTACCCATCATGCTTGGCTTTTCTTTCATACTGCCAAGGTCTGCCTAGGAGTAGATGACAAACATCCATTGGGATGATGTCACACAGTATCTTGTCCTTATACCCCCCAATGTTAAACTCAACCCATGTTTGTTCATTAACCAAGACTTGCTGACCCTTATTTAACCAAGAAACCTTGTAAGGTGTGGGGTGTGGGATCCTTTTCATTTTCAACTTTTCAACCATCTCCAAAGAAAATAAATTATCACTAGAACCAGGATCTACAACAACCTTACATACCTTGCCTTGAGATTTGCAAGTGGTTCTGAACAATGGCTTCCTTTGTGGAGGCTCCTTCACCATAGGGACTTTGAGTAGTGTTTTTCTCATCATGAGATTTTCTCCAACCTCTGGAGAAGCATGATGAGAAGGGGAATTAACACTTTCATTGTCTTCTTCATGCATTATTTGAGTTCTTCTTTCACCTCCAGGTGAGATAGAGGGCTGCTTCTCTAGGCACTTCCATGCTTGATGGCCAAATTGGTTGCATTGATAACATCTGTCTGAGAAGGCGTTTGAACCTCTACCTTGTCCACCAAATCTACCTCTACCATTTGGTCTTCTACCCCTGAAACTTCCTCTTGATTTACTACCTTGTTCATGATGGCCACTTGACTCTCCTTGCTGCCTTTGTGACTATCCTCTTCCCCAAAAGTTGCCTCTACCTCTGAAGTTCTTTCCTCTACCTCTTCCTTGCTATTCTTGTCTCCTCTTTATTCTTTCCTTTTCCTTGACTACCATTTGAAAACATTCTTCAACTGTCCTAGGAGTTGAGAGGCTGAGTGTTACATCCCTCCTTTTGAAAACAATTATACTATTTACTTTCTTGCAAATTTTAGTAAATTACTATGTTGAGAACGACATGAAAACTGACAATTTATCTTACAAAGTTATTATATGAAATTGCGGAATCTATTGATTACGATCAAGATATGTAGACTAAATGTCTTTATAATAATTGCAATGATGTTTGAATATATTATATTTGGATCATAGATGCTTTGACCACAAAATTGTATGCGAGTCTGTCGATGCAGGAACAGGTGGACCGTGTTCGACGGAAGAGAAAGTATCTTCGAGAGAGAGTATAGACTCTGGAAACTAACCAAAGGTGTTTGCCATTGAGATCGCCAAACGGATAGATAAACCTGGGAACCAACAAGTAAGTCTTGTTTGTCAGTTTGGGTAGTTTATTTGATGTCGACGACAAAGGATAAAGTATAACATCCTAGTTGGAAGTAGTCTTGTAGAATCTTGGAGTCGTCGATGGCGTCGTAAGTCCATAATAGCAAGTCGATTTATTTAGACATTTAATATTTACGTCTATAAGTATTTAATGAGTCATCTTGTGGTGAAATTGCAAATCTTGTCTCGTAGTCGAAAAATGCGAGAAGTCAGCTTTGTGCGCCTAACGTTGTAAGAATTATTTGCGTTACGTTCAATCCGTCGTGATTGACGTAAAATGCGTCGAACTCGTGAATTTATTCTTTTCTGTAGATCGACGAATGTCGATTAAACGCCATAGCGGGTAATAATTTGTGTGTCCGTCGTTTAGCATGAGTCCTTCCTTTTGGCTTTGACCGCGAGTTATTTTTGGTCTAACCTTGAGTCTCTTATCTAGAATGGTCTTAATCGTCCTTTCTTATTCAGCCATAGAGATGCCGTTGGCAATTGTTTACCCGTTACCCTGTAGTGTTTAACTCCTCAATTCAACCTTTAAATTAGTCTTGGAAAGTCAAATGTTTTGTTTATCTAGTAAGGACGGAGTTGCTATGTCCTTTAACAAGCCATACCACCGTAGAAGCTTTAATCACTCTTGTGGTCGTGGTGAGTATCGAAGTCGGTTATACTCGGATATGCCAACCACCTTGAAGCTTAGGCATGTTTCGCTAGATGTTGAATGTCTTATTTTTCCTCCACCATCGGAGAGAGAGAAAGTTTAGCGAATTATGATAGGAACTTAAACCGTTTGATTTAATGCCAAGCTGCCTTATCATTGAGGGAATGGAATCATAGGTGTAATTGTTCATTTTACGTCAGATGTTCTTTATTCATTTCAGATATAGAAGCCACGTTTTGCTGTTGTTCATTAACTTGAGAAGACCGCCGCTAGGTAGCCTTTCCCTACGTTATGCGAGGTCTCACTTTGGAGGTGGGACATAGGTTGATAGTAAAACCCTCATCGTGGGTTTGAAGTGGCGAATGAAAAGCCGTTAGACGTTTGTTGAGGCCGAGATTCCATCAGGAACGTGAGCGAGAGTTAGTGAGCAAAGGCTTAGGAGTAACCCGTCATTGAGGGTGAAACAGAGAAAGAGCTGCGAAGGAGGGGGAGATCGGTGGACGTGGATGGTAAGTGGAGGTCATTTTTGAGTGGCAGAGAGGATAGTCGTGGGAGGAAGAGAAGGAAATACTTGAAGAGATATCTACGGGCAGTTAGAACGGAAAGTAGAGGAGCTTGGCGGACAGTATGGGAAGCTGCGAGGTAAGGAAGAGATGGGCGGTAGTTAGAATATGGTGGGAGCATAACGCTAGAGAGGATATCGGTAGAGAGTGTAGGAGAGAAAAACAATAGTAGTTTTGGAGGGAGGTGATCATTAGACAGGAGTTTTAGGAAGTGGAGATCGCGGTGTGGGGAGAGAAGAGTCTGTCGTAGTGTGGAGATAAAGAAATAGGAAGAACTGCAGAGTTTAGGGATTGGTAGGTGAGTTAACTGAGGAGAAACGGAGAGAGAGAGCTACAGGAGAAGCTTCTGTGTCGTCTTCAGACAGTGAGAGAATGATAGAAGCTTCGGTGTAGTGATTGGCAAAGGAGATAACGGTGAAACCTGCCTTTGTTTGGAGTAGTGTCCGGCAGAGAGGAGGTTATATTGAAGTGGTTGGTCATTGTGATAGAAGGAGATAGGGGGAGCTTTGTAAACCAGAGGAGGACGACCAGTCCAAGGAGAAGTGAAGTTTGCCGCAGTAATCACACTCTCTGTCAGTAGGTTCTTTCCATTTTCTTTTCTGTTTCTCGGTATAGACTAGGAAATGAGTCTTATTTGTGAAAGAATAATTATGTTTCAATGAATGAAATGTGAAGACAATCTCTTCTACTGCGAAACTGTGTGAGGTTTATTGTTGTAAATGTTTCATTGCTATCTTATAGTAATAAAAACCTCAAGTGTCGATAATGCAGCTGTTGAATTGTTTGCAAGAACTTAGAAGATAGATTTTTACCTTTCTTGGAAGATGCCGTAAGCTGATAGAACGTAGGTCACCATGTGTTTCCTCAAAGATGGAACAATGCATGATTGCTAATGTGAACTACAAACTTCAAAAGACGTAGCATATTAAAGAGTTCCTTTAAAACTGAGATATTAACGTAAAATTACCCTAAAGTATTTTAACGATAGCTGCATTGCAAGAAATCACGTTGTTCCACGTGTGTGATGTGTGGAAGACTAAAACCACAGAATTAGAGCATGCTCGGTGTAAACTTTAATGTGTTTGACAGCCGAAGTTGTAGTTGCAACTAGCTTGAGTCGTTTCCGTCTTTTATCTTTTGTTAGAGGTCGACCGTGAGTGTGGGTCATCTCTAAGGTCATATGAAAGAGTTCAAATCTTTTATTATGATAATGTGTGATTTCTTACCTCAATAACTTATGCAAAATCAATTGACTTAAAAGCGAAGTAGGGAGTTGATGTACTTGTGTCGTAAAACGTCATGCTTTTATGATGGGCATGTAGAGTGGAAAACCCGCATGTGGAATTTAGATTACGTTGCATGTGACGACTCTAGTTTCATTTTGTAAACCTTATGAGTCTAGAGCCTCTGAATTCTGAGATAACGGGAATATGTATTAGATACTTGAGTGTGTTGTGCAAACATGGGAACCGAGTAAACGATTATGAAACCACTTAGGAGTGGGCGCTTATAAACAATGTTTTTACGTGAAAATGGTTTTTGAAACTATGAACTCGAGATTAGAGTAAATGTTGCGCCATGCACTATTATAGGAGGATATCCTAAGCCCTTGAGGTCATCAAGGTCGTCAAAATAGTTCAAACAATGCAATTAGAAAACTGTAGGATTTCGACCAGTTCAAGTCGAGTAGGGTGGGTGAACCAAGTTCATGCATTTTTAGAATGCTAACAAAATACAAATCCTTTGGCCAAGGTGGTGTACTATCCTCAAGTGCATCGAACGTTCACCGTAACTGGATGGCGTTTCTTGTGGAGGGTCGTGCATGACTAGAGGGTATCTAGGGATCTGCATGATAACAAGACACATAGGTTACAACACCAGAGCTCAGATGGCAAACACCGATGGTTATCCTAAGTCTATCCTCTTAAGTAGGGTAGGGCCACTTCCGGTTAGGAAGGAGTGCGGGAGACCGACGGTCTGTGGTTGGAGGTTAAGCTCCTTGAAGATACTTTCTCTTCCAAATATTGAGGAATTACCGAGTCTTGAACGTGATGGGTTGACAATCGAGATGCATGGTAATGGTATGTTTTCGATGTTTGTTATTTCAAGAAAATTTCATTTGTTAGAAAACAAAGTGTTTCAATGTATATCATTTCTTTCAGTCTTTATGAAAATGCAATCATGTTTATGATAAAATGAAAATGTGGTATTGGATTATGGATAAGTTTATTTATGTATTTGATTACCTTGTTTAAAAAAAAAAAAAATTACCGTTGTGAAAACTTAGTTACTTCTTGTCATTTCGGATGTGGATGTTACACTGAGCTCATCTTGAATGTTGAACCTTAGGCCATTTATGTATCTTGCCACCTTTTCTACTTCAACTTCAGTATGTCTTGCTCTGATGCTAAGCTTATGGAACTCCTTAGTGTATGCCATGACATCCATTTCTTTCTATTTCAGATTTTGTAGCTTCCTAAAGGTTTGAATTGCATGGTCAGCAGGCAGAAATTGTCCTTTCACCTTAGCTATCATTCTATCCCATGAACTTATCTTTGTCTTTCCCTTCTTTACTCTCTCCTCTTGCACATAGTTCCACCATGTTAGGGCAGGGCCTTTCAACTTCATCTTGGCAAACTTTACCTTCTTATCATCTGCTACCTCCTCATACTCAAAGTAATTGTTAAGAGCATCTATCCAACCCAATACTTCTTCACTATCTATCTTCCCACTATACATGCGTAATTCCATATGCACCTTAGGAGTATCTCCCTTGACAACCTTCAGTATTATAACCATTCTTTCTTCATGAGGGTCCAATTCTTCTTCCTCATCTTGGACTCCTCCTTGAGGGTTTTCACTCTCACCCTCTTCCTTTTGGTCATTTTGATCTCCACTGACCACACCTCTCCTTAGGTTAGATTCCAATGCTACAATTCTAGAAAGGGCAACTTCATGAAACTCCTTAACTTGTCTCAACTCCTTAGAATGTTGCTGTTTCAATTCTCTAACTTTTTTGACCATTGGATTGCTCTTTGGAGGCATCTTCCCTATTCAAACTTCAACCTCTCTTCAACTTCTCAATCAGAACCTATTCTCTGATACTGCTTGATGCAGAATAGGGATAAGTCCAAAGGGTTCCTAGAAAGATACAAAATATGTTCTTGACTAATCACCCAAACACACACAATCTCTCCTCTCATGCAACATGGTTGCAAGGGTTGCAAAATGCACCAAAAGTGTTTTCTTGGCACAGTCCCCTTTACTGAACATCTAACACACCTTTCTCATCATAGACATAACATGATCAGGCCAATGAAAGTCCCCAAGAACATTGAACCTTCACTTTTCCCATCGCTTTCTTCCAAAGAGACCTACTTGCTTGTAGCCCTCTCAAAGGACAAAATCAGACATAAATTTCCAAAAAGGTGGAATCTCCAAAACCTAAACCCAATTTCAAGTACCCTTTTGGGCCCCCTAAAACATATCAAGAAACCAAATGAGGTTGTTTTGGAAGACAAATCTCAATAATTGACTGTCCTGCTGCAATTAAGCTAAATTATGCCACTTTTCAAAAGCAAATGTGTGAAATCTCTAGTCCAACCTTCCAACTTCCACTCCAAGGCCTCTAACACATCACATGGGGTTTGGTTATGTGGGTTTCATGATCCATATGCATCACCAATCCCCTTTTTCATCAAATCACTAACCTACATAGTCTATTAAGCCTAATACATGAGGATATTAGGCCATATTTGCTTCAAACAAGGCCCTATCACCATCCCCTACCTTTGCAAACTAAAAAATATTCAAAAACACCTTATTTACATCCATTCCACCGATTTGTAGAGTTTCCCACCGGTGGAATGGCTCAGAAATCCATTATTTCACTCAAACTAACCCTAAACTAGGGTTTCAGACCATTTTTAGAAAAATTGCAATATCTCTCTCCTATTTCAATGAAATTGAACCAAACCAAAACCAAAATGCACACTCCTCTAATAATTTCATTTAGATTTGGAACATTTCCAGTCTATATAGACCGTATAGTATGCTAGAATAGTGATAAAATAGTTAAAACTGTAGAAAACAGAGTATATTTGTATTATTTGATCTTCACAGTGCTTGCAACAACCTTGCCTTGAAGTTTGCAAGGTTTTTTTAAACATCATACACTAGAATTCAACGGTTCCAACCACCTTTTGGAACCAACTGACCGTTTAACATAAAAAAGATGACAAGAATACATTGTAATTTGGTGTTGTAACATTGACAAACCTTAACAACTTGACCCATGAGACTTATTACATTACAAATGACTTAACAATATGACCCCATGAGACTTACTACATTACAAATGGTCTAAATAGACATTATTACACCACACAAGACTCAAAACTCTCAAACCTCTAACATTTGATTGTATTGACAAAGTCTACCTAGGTGCCCCTGCACCAAGATTAGATTTAAATTTATTTGCATCACACTCCTCTCATATATTAGCATAGGAAGTTGTTTTTGCATAACTTGTTTCCTTATAGTTACCCTCTAGAAGGTTAGCCAATAATCTCTACCTTCAATGGACAAGGGGAGCCCATTAAGTTATAACTTCAATTGTTTCACCGAGTTGGCTCTAAACAACATATTGTCCATGGTCATAGAAAGATTTGTAATGAATATTAAAGGGAAATAAATAAACTTGTTTTAGGTTTCTTTCCTCAGGAGAAGAGTTAACATTTACATTTTTATATATTATGGTATACATATGCATGCTTTGATATTAAAAATTCCTAAAACTGAGTCAATTGGAGGTGAAAAATATATGATTTCAATTTTGAGCTATATAAGCATGTGACATGATTGTGGGGCACAATAAAGAGCACTCATAAGAGAATTTCCCAAGTTCAAATCTCAATATCAATATCTATAATCCAATTATTTTTTTAAACAAAAAACTACACTAAAGGTCTAGGAGGAGGTGCTAAACTAAAATAATGCAAACAAAGAACTTTTCTATGTAGTAACAAAACCTTAAAATCCTAATTATGTCAATATGTGATCTATAATGGTAGTAAGGAGTCACATGCTTTGACTATGTAGATAAACATCCTTTAACTTAGATTTTATAGGCATTTACATGTCAAATAGTTACATTTACTACATTTTTTTAAATAAAGTAAAATAAAAGGATTATCTAGATAACAAATAGTGACTTTTTTAAAAGGTAAAATTAAACTCTAATTCATTTATAGCCCATTTAGAGATAGGGGTTGCATGAATGAATAGCCCAAAGTTAGTTGCTCACCATTGATAGATGAATAGATGTTTTGTATACCTCTCATAGCAATTGATAGTTGTCAATTGTTGTTGTGACATGTACAAACACCATTGTTTTTATTGCCTTGTCCTTGCCTTATACTTTTTGTCACATTTTTGGTTGCTTCTAGTTTTTTATTATTATGTAGGAGAAAACCATGTTTATAATTACAACATGCATATAAATAACTATATGTATTATATTTAATGAGCAATAATAAAACTATTATTGCAACAATTTGTGTGTTTAGTTATTCTTTGTTTATCAACCATTTTCTATTATATTATGCTTTTTTAACTTTTTTCTATTTTGTTATGTTGTGAAATGCTCTATTTTCCAAAGTCAAATCAATACTCTAGTATTTTTAGCACATTCTTTATTTCTAAATTTTAAAATTTCTTATTTCAATGTAGGTAGCAAGGATGAAATCTAGATTGGAAGCCACAAAAACTATTATTGCAACAACTTGTGTGTTTAGTTATTCTTTGTTTATCAACCAATTTCTATTATATTATGCTTTTTTTACTTTTTTCTATTTTGTTATGTTGCAAAATGCTCTTTTTTCCCAAGCCAAATAAATTCCCTAGTATTTTTTAGCACATTCTTTATTTCTAGATTTTAAAATTTCTTATTTCAATGTAGGTTGCAAAGATGAAATCTAGATTGGAAGCCACAAAAACTATTGAAGTGACGTTTTTAAGAGTCCAAAAAGTGATTTTGGTGAGCAAGAGGAGACTTAAGCCAATGTGTTGAGCCAAACTATACAATAATGCATGCTATGTGGAAGCCTTAGAAATTCAAGGTAATCTGCTTGCTTGCAACAGTACATGTGCTTACTCTGTCTCTACCATCTGTAATATCTATGTACTATGCATTTGGAGATTAGCTATTGGATCACTCAAATATATTCACTTTACTTCTGAGAACAAGATGTCATGACCTAGCAATCATTCTCATGCTCATTCATTAGGTCAAAAATAAAATAAAAGAATTGTCCAAAATTTTAAGCTTTTGGATTGATTTTGTCTTTTTTGAAGGTTTTTATTGTGTTAAAATTTGGATTTGTGTGCATTACCTACATTTCATTAGATTATGGTATGCATATAATTACTTGCATTTTGTATGGGAGGAAGTGATTGGAATGCACAATGCAAAGGGTATTTTGAGGAGGCTACTTGCTAGATTACCTATTGTGATTCCAATAAGGTTTCTTGCAACTTTTTTTTCTTTGAACCCTTCAACTCTACAATTGACATTCCAAGTTAGTTTTATAGTGTACACTATATCTACCTTGGATCACATGTTAAGTTACAAGATATCTCTTGAACAAGAAAGGTTAGTATAACCTTTATAAAAACATTTTCTTTGATTCACAACCAAATAAAGTTTGGGAGAATTTCTAAAAATAAAATAATAATAGTCTTTTAAATGAGTAAAACAAATTTCTTATAGGGTGTTAAGTCTAGCTTTAATTTAACATATATTGCTCAAGTCATTTCATAATATTGAAGGTAGGACAAGAACTTATCTTTATTTATAAAATGTATAAAGTAAATGATTATCTTTATAAATTAAAATAAATTATTATATCAATTATACCTATAAGGGAATTAATTATTTTCTTTTGTTACAAATTTATTTTTATATAATTTTTTATAAAAAGATATTATACAATTATGAATATACAAGATTTTGAAAAAATTATAAATTAGAATTTTATAATCAATGTTTTCAATCACACCCTAATTCATCATTATTGATCATATCTTATAGATTGGAAACAAAACAATTAACTATTTTTACTTTACAAATTTTTTTCTACATAAACATTTGTACAAAAAAATTGTACAATTTGAACATACACACTTTTTGAAATATTGGAAATTAAATTTTATAGTCAACTTTTTCAATCAAATTCTTATCATTATTAATCATATCTTATAGGTTAGAAACCTCATACTTTTAATACAATTATATATCTATAACAATGATATATCATATAATGTGATATTAAAAATAAACTTAAAAAACATTATACATTTTTTTAAAAAAAAATTCTTATTTTATAAAATATATATTTTTTAAATTTGATTTTATTCTAAAATTAATCTCTCTAATATTTGTTTCTCTTATAATTATTTTTGTACGATCCATTTTAAAATATTTTAAACTTAGAAGATATTACTGTTAGTTTTCTTTTCATTATTAAAAAATTGTTATACCATTTAAATAGATATTCTTGCATCTATGCTATGGGAAAACCACCTTTTTTCATACCAAGTTGGATGTCAGTTTATGGTTTACCTTGTAGACATGTTTGTGGTGTTTTGGGTGGTAATAATTGGTTTGGATTTAGGGGATAAGCTAGCATCGCTAATTTTGTTAGGCAAATGAATACATTTGGCCTTTCATTTGCCCTTTTTGCTAAATGTCATCAATGTCCTCGCCATCCTTCCCAAGGCAAATATGTTAGAATTGGAAGTGCATCTGGACCTTCTCCTCATTCTTTGTAAAACTCGTACTTAAAAAGTGCAAACTATATACGGTATGGTACCATATTGTAGAGCCGATAGAATTTTATAGCTGAAATGACAAGGTGGCCATGACAGGAAAAATAGTTTGAAAAAGTTTAGTTTGTGCATATCCTATAATCATGGCAGTCCATGAGACCACATTTCATTGAGGCATTCTGTCAAACACTTCACTACCTTGCTTATGCTTCCACTTTTAACATAGTGTCTGGTAAAGCATTCCCAATATAATATCTGACAAAGCCCCCTCTTCCATTATGCTGTGATGGATGTCCAATGCACCCACTTCAGCACAGGCAGTGAATGTTGGCAAAGTTCATGGAATTTGATTTCACACCTGCCAATTGCTATTCTGTACTCGTAAGTGAAAGAAAATAAAAATACCCTCATCTGCTTCAGATTTGATCATTATTTTAAGCACTACCACGGTTTGAATTCTCAACTCTGCCAATTATTATTAGGATAATCAGTCAACCCCCCTCACATTCTGCCCTTCCTACCGAGCATAGGTTGATGAAGAAATCACTGTATTTTTCCAACAAAAAATTGTGCACAAGAACTTCACATAGCAGATTCTGCTGGGCAGGGGGTGATTCTTTAAATGTTTCTAAGAACTTCTTGCCATCTGGATCATGAGGTAAGTTGCAAAAAATTCTAAGGAGTTTCCATCTTAGCACTTGCTCATTAAGGAACATAGAATACAGTATAGATGGTTTCCGACAGGCTAGCAATAATTCTCCTATTTTACATGCACATGTCTTAGCTTGGTATAGTCTATCATAGGATTCCTTCAGCAATACTAATTCCTTCTTAAGTCAAGTATTTTCTTAAGGTGGGTGGGTGTTCCGTGTGTGGGGCTGGGGTGCCCAAGGGCCTATCTCAGCCCGAGTGGGGAGATATTGGCCTTGGCGGTAGGGTAGGATTTCGGTTCTATTTTTAGCAATCATTTCCATTTCCTATAAGAATCTACAATAGCAGCTCTTTGGCGGGAGATTCAGAGGACTAATAGAATTCTGAATGGTTCCAATGCTACATAACTAGGAGAAGCCACAATATCACAGTGGACCTAAAATCATAAGCATGATTGTAGAATTTGTGAATCAGTTGAATTGCAAATTACTCTTGTACAAATTAGAATGAAAATTAAACCGTGAATAATTGTATTGATAATAAGATGAGCCATCTAGAATGACAACAACCAACTAAAAAATTGGCATACAACTCCATGCAAAATTGCACAACTAAACAATCATTATCCTAAAAACCTAAAAACTAGAAAACTTATCTAGAGGAATATCCTAGAATAGAAATTCTACACTAACACCCCCCCTTAAGTGTAGCTAGGTGAATAAAGAGATATGGGTCCCGACAACTGATCAGGTACCCAATTACAAAGAAATTTAAATTCAATATGAATTTGTTGATGTATCTTTGTGAATTTTATTAATTCATAGAAATTTAGAACCAAAATAGGGTTGGAAGGGTAGATGATCAGGAGACTTTGAAGATCATTCTAAGATTTGAAATATTCTGTTGGTTGGAAATATTTAAATTATTTAATATTTAGTTATAAATCTTCACTGAAATAAGCTGAATTTATAAATTATTTGTCATTCTAAATTTTTAGAAAACTATTTATTTTATTTCAAAAATTTTAAGGTAAATGTGGTCCTAAATAATGTGTCATCTTTAATATGGATTTGTTTTAAGATACATTTACATTTTCTTAGGGAAAAATTGTCTAATGTCTAATCTCTCTGAAATTTAATCTTCACTATATTTATTTCTTAATTTGTAACTAAAAGCTCTTCTGAAATTTATGTAACAGTACCTGAAAGAATTGAAATTTAAATTTATGTAACGTCCTCTTCGCCAATGTGGGAAGAGGACGCCCTGCGGAAAATTGCAATCCCCACCGACGCGGCCGCAAAGAGAATTATTGCTGGCAATACCAACGCGAATACAATTCTTGCTAACACAAGCTATTCAACAGAATTGTTTCTTCAGACGAGATGGTTGCAAAGTGGCGGAGGTCATAGTGAAGCACAAGCTATTCAACAGAATATGGTTGCAAGATATGCAAATCGCTTTCAACAACTTACAGACGTCAAAGCACTTGATCAAAGAAAGATAAGCGAATAACATTATGACCATTTCACCTAGCCGCCCGAGTATTTAAATGGGGATTTGAGCAGATTCAAGATCGGAAAATGGATTATTAACTGCTTTCAAATGAATGTGCGGTTGGAAGGAAAAGTACATTATCGTAATAAATAAACTAGCCATCCTCTTGATGTGGAGTGGGAATACCGTTGGACATTTTTACTTGGCGTAGTGTTTTATAAGTAATCACAAATTTTTAAAGACATGTAGATATTGCATTATATAAAGGTATAGAATAAGGAGTTGAAGCACATTGCTCACATTATAATTTTGTAGATTGGTTTGAAGGACCAATAAAAATCAGTATAAAGTGCTCCTCAACTACCCAACAAACTTTGTTATATCTCTTTTATATTTGTATATAGATGTAATCGTATCTTACGTTATTTGGTTATTTGAGCCCCTTTAGTTATTGCCATTTTCATACAATGAAAGCATTGGAGAATGTATTAACCATGAGAAATCTCAGATAAACCTAGAAGAAATTGTTACCATTTTTAATAGATAAAAAAATTTGAAATAGAAACATGCACATGGCTGTTAGATTTTAAAAAAACTAGTTGTTCAATTTGGTAAGTGATATAAATCATCTATGTTTGTTCATTGTTAATGAAATCCAGTGAGCTTCAAGACATATGATCATAGAGAGACTTTCTTAACAACATTGAAATTACTATGGAAGTTTACATTGTACATGTATAGGTACGAGAGAGAATTTTAGGTCTCTTAAGGATAAATTACAAAGAGAAAGGGAAGGTCACCTCTAAGACTAGTAGCTAGGTTTAGCCCTCATGAATATTCTACCTCTATTTGTGATGCTCTTTAATGTTTTATATCCTACATTTGCAAATTCCTTCTTAGAAAAGCTCTTAAGGTGCACTAGTTACTCCTCATAGTGTTTTCAATAGGGGACCTCCCTATGCTTTGAAATTATAAGATCTTCTTCTCTATTATTATTATATCTTTGATAGGCACATTGGATTTCATATACTCCAGAGTTATCCATGGAGGAATAGGCATGGCATTTTTCTTTAATGATCATTTCACTTCGTTACACATTATCTTCAAAATCTACTCTACCAATAGGAATTTGTTGATAAATAATTTACTAGTCAAATTTTGGTAGATTGTCACATTATCATTGTTGTTGATTTGATGTTAATGCTTGCAAATGGTTAGATGGTTATTCTTGTACTTAAAAAATGTTTTAAACCCTTACTTTCCATCAAACTCAATGCATTCTGTAGGGAAAATCCTATTGGTGTTAATTGGTTGCCCTCACTTCTTGTTGGGAAATAAGCTCATCTCTCTGTGACTTCTTTTGAACATACATAATTTATGTTAGTTTAGAATATTGGCAGTTAGATTTGTATATTGTCATCTCTAATTTAAATCTGAACATTGATTGCATTCATTGACTATAAAATATGATCCTTACACATCTTTTTTGATAGAGTAAAGAATAAACTTTAGTAATATTAATTTTTTTTAATTGATTATATTATTACTGGTCCAACTTAATCAACTCCTATACCAAATATAATATATACATAGTATAAACGCATCACAATAGAGGAGTTGAGGAGATAGTGTGAACACTAAGGGATGCCCCCCACGGGCATCTACCCTATGGGGCTGATGCCTCCCACAACTATAGTTGACCCGAAACACTATGGGCTCATTAGAGTTTTTAAACAGAGTGCATGAAATCAAGAAATTCTGTAGGAAAGACAAATCTTAGCACAATCCCGGAGGACTTTGCTTATTGACGGTTAAGAAAGTCTGTTTATCACCACTTTTTCAAAATCATGAAAGCCTTTACATCCGCGGGGGAGTTTTGTTTGACGGCGTCGGGCAAATCGGAAGAAAAGAGAAACGGAAAAAAGAATTGGAAACGACAACCGTTAAAAGGGTCAAACTGCCACATAAGCTGATTTAAATGGGAATATATAAGATAACCAACTCATGCTTATCAAAGGAATTAGGAGCCGGAAAAACTGGAAGACACTCATTAGGAGAATGAAAAGATATGAGAATGAAAGAGATGATCAAGATTCGATTCATAATTTATGAGATTCAAATATCCATAAAATCTTTTGGTTGTTGGGAGCAGTTAAAAACTGGAAGACATTCATTAGATTATGATATAATAACATTATTTTAAAATTATAGATTCTATTTTATCAATAAAAATACAAGGGCTGATTTTTCTATAACACATCCATGATATTTTTTTTTAATCAATTAAAAATTAAAAATCACCAAAGACAAATTCATATCCATCCAAAGTACTCCAGACCAAATTTAAAAATGATTTTTTTTATTTAACATAGATAAACACTTTTGACAAGCTAGGAACAACAACAGAATAATAAATTAAATATGTTCAAAAAAGTTTGAACCTTGATCTCCATCATAATATACTTTGTAGATTATATAAGATACTACAAAGGATAGAACTTTTAATATTAAACACTACAATAGAAACAATAGAGACAGTTATGGATTTAATAGCTTGTGCTTCACAATGAGGTCTGCCAGTTCTTTAGCAAACCATGGATCATCCCAGCCGAAATAGTTGTCAGCAATACTTCTGTCTGTCGGTGGGGATTGCAATTTTCCGCAGGACGTCTTCTTCCCACAATGGCGGCCGATGGAAATCTGGTTCCGAACTCATTGATTCAGTCTGCAACAAATCGTTATGCCCAGCACTCTGTGCTTGGAGACTGTTATCATATCTGAGCGTTGAACGAGCAAATCCGAAGAATTTGGCTCGTATTACTGTGGAAGTGAGCATGAATGGAGTCCAAGAAGCCTACAGCAGGGCTCTGAAAGTAGCCCCTCAGAAAATGGAGTTGTCTATAGAACGCATGGCGTGAAAAGATTGTTACAAGGTTCCATTGATCATCTCAACCACTCGCTGGCAGAGATTGCCGGATGCAGCTGCATTGGACAAGAACAGGATAAGCTTGTTAGGGTTTGTCTTCAGTAAAAACAATCTCAACTTCAATAAACTAGAATACATACAACAACCTAAAGAGTTTGTCTAATGTTTACAGATTTCAAGACGTTGCCAATAAGAAACCTGTTTTGGAAGCAGTTATAGAATATGCTACACTGAAATATAAAGATCTGACTCTTTCGTACATATATTATGGCTAAAATTTAGACACATCAAATCAAATAAATACACATTTAGAAAAAATCTTATAAGCCTAAACATTGCTTACTGTGTGCAGGCAAGTTATATTTGCAAGAAATGGTAAATTTGCTCTTGTTGATTTAAAATATACTACACTGAAATATAAAGATCTGACTCTCTCGTATATATGTATTATGGCTAAAATTTAGACACATCAAATCAAATAAATATAAATTTAGAAAAAATCTTATAAGCCTAAACATTGCTTACTGTGTGTGCAAGCATATTTGCAAGATATAGTAAATTTGCTCTTCTTGATTTGCTCACAAGTCTAACAACTTTAAAAAACTCAAACCATAATTAAGAATACTTTTAATTCAACTATAAAGAATAAAAATTAAAAGTTAAAATAGAAACACACAATAGTGAAAGTAGTGCACAATACTGGAGCTAATGCAGACAACTGAAAACTGTGTCTGATCTAACACAATAAATACTAAAGAGAATTGAACTTGTTAAAGAAATGAATCAATTCTGAGCAGGGAAAATATTGGGGCGAAGGACAAATTTTCAGTACCTAGACATGTGAAGGATTTTAAGATAACAATGATCTTTAGACCATCTTTTCCTTGAGGGGCTAAATTAGAAAAGAGACTGAAAAAGAGACTGAAGGATTATACCGAAGGTTGCAGAGCTGAAGGTGGTGAAGCCGTCATTGACATTCACTTGCAAAAGAGCAGCGTTAGGCACTTGTAAAACCCTCCATCCACCAAGGAAACCCTTGTTTATTCAACCGATCATGAAACACATTGGTTTCCAGGCCGTTTTCAGGAAAGGAGATCTTGATCATGGCAAGAGCATTGCTTATCAATTTTGACAAATTCTGAGATCTTTCCTCCATCAAGGCAGGTTTCCTGGTTTGTGAGAGCCGCGCTGAGCCATGTCTGCAATCTGGGTCTTTTAGGGTTTGGTGCACATACCGGCTATCTCCGCCAGCGAACGGTTGAGATGATCTATGGAATCTTGTAACAGCTCTAGTCAATCTTTTCACCCCATGCGTTCTGTAGACGACTCCATTTTCTTGGGGCCTACTTTCAGAGCCCTGCTGTAGGCTTCTTGGACTCCATTAATGCTCACTTCCACGGTAATATGAGTCAAATTCTTCGGATTTGCTCGACCCACGCCCGGATATCATAACAGTGTTGAAGCGCAGAGCGATTGGCATAACGATTTGTTGTAGACTGATTCGATGAGGTCGGAATCAGATTTCCCTCCGCCGCCATTGTGGAAGAAGACCTCCTGCGGAAAATTACAATCCCCACCGATAAGTATTGCTGATAATACCAACACGAAGACCTCCTGCGGAAAATTCTTTTTGGCTGGGATGATCCATGGCTTGCTAAAGAACGCCGGACCTTATAGTGAGCACAAGCTATTCAACAGAATTGCACAAGCTATTTAACAGAATTGTTTCCTGAGACGAGATGCAAATGGCTTTCAAGTTTCAACAACTTGCAGTTGATCAAAGAAAGTTAAGCGAATAACAGTCTGACCGTTTCAACTGACCACACGAGTATTTGTATGGGGATTTGTGCAGATTCAAGATCGGAAAAAGGATTATTAACCGCTTTTAAATGAATGTGGGGTTGGAAGGAAAAGTGCATTGTTCCTATGTGTCACTAGTGACACAATCCCCTTCCTCATGTCATAACAATAAACCTTTAAAACATTCATTTCAGGCCATAGTATTTTAACCTCCTAATGTTGCAAATCAATTGAGACCAAGAGTATACCTATTTGCCATGAACCATGCTTGTCCTTTCCTTCCTCCTTGGTTATCTTATCTCTTTGTCCAACTTGACATCAATCATATCACCATGAGAAGGAAAACCCTTAGCTCTAGGTTAGGTACAAAAGTGCCAAGTTTGTAACAAAATATCTTCTAATAGTAGATGTCCATTCCTATAATGGAAGACTCAATTGAGTCAATGGGATAAGACAATTGCTCCCACCTTCAGCTCTCTTCCCCTTCTCTATACCTTGTCTTCTCACCATGACCACATGTTATAGACTTTAGCCCCCTGCAACATAGATTCCCAAGAAAAAATAAAGTAAAAGACTTTTTTTTTAATGCACCTGGTAAACTTTTTAACGTGACCGGCGACGTTGGTGCGACACGCTCTCCGGCTCCACGCAAGTGCTTTTGCCCGGAGCAATGAACCGATGAGGCCACAACACGGTATACCTCATCCCCTAGCAAGAACACTTCAAACCCGCGAGCTCATTGGCCCAACGAAGGCGTAAAGCCTGTGAGCTCGTTGGCCCAACGAAGGTTTGAACTCAGGTGGTCGCCACTACAACTGAGCAACTTAACCACTGAACCACACCCTTATCGGCAAAGTAAAAAATTTTTAATATACATGAATATATACATATTATCTATTTAAATAGTTTTTTTTTATAAATTTTTTTTTTAATATACATGAATATATACATATTATCTATTTAAATAGTTTTTTTTTATAAAGGGATAAACACCATTTAATGATAGACACACATATAATAACATCTAACTTGTCAATTTCTAACTTTACTATTTTTAATGTATTAAGCTCTTTGTTAACCCAAAATAGGAATGTTTTGTTTTTTTAAGATTATTACTAAGATTTCAAATAATTATAAAAAATTAAATCCTATATGAAAATAATTTTTAAAAAGGGAAAAACATTTCTTTAATCTTCAACCAAATAAGAGAAACCATCAAATATTAGAATTTGTACAAAGTAATTAGAATGTTTGAGTTGATTAAGTCATTAAATAATGTATCTAAATATATGTATAACAATTACAAACATAAAAAATAAATAAATTTCAAAATATTATTAAGTATTCATAAGATCATTCAATGCACTTTCACATACATAAACATCAAATTTGTTTTGAAACTTTAAGTCTTGGCATGATATTATATAAACATGTTTAGAAGACATAATATATTTTAAAAAAATGGTTATTCATAAGAAACAATCACTTTTGCTTGACAAAAGCTACAAAATTTTAAACTTTTCTCTAATTTCATTTGGTGTTTAAAAAAAAAAAACAATTTAATGATTAAATACAACATCAATCCTCTAATCAATTAATAAAAACATAGTAATAACCAATAACCTGTAATGGACAAGGTGTGAGATAGGAGCTCTAAGGTGGGAGGAAGATGTATGGTCATCCTCCATTGTTGTTATCTGGAGCTCTTGTTCTCACAGAAAGAGACTTGGATTAATATTCTTCATCACTCTTGGCCCTATTTGTTCTTCTTTGCCCCTTTTTCCAGATTTATTTTGGTTGTATTTTTTTATGTGTGTTGATGGTTTGTTTTATTTTTTAAAATTTTGGTTTTAATTGACCTGCCAAACATTTGGTTTTACCCTCTAGTCGATAGGTGGTTCTCCATCAGACCATCAGGGCTTGTGCTAGGTGGTCAATACATTGGATGACATGAGACCATAGGTGGGGGTAAATTTTTTTATGCTAGAAATCTGTAGAAGTTATTTCACTCATATCAAACATTAATTATGAATGACCTGGAAGTTGTAAAAGAAGGTGTTGAAGGATCAAAAGTCATTGCTTCATTTGATTGGGGATTTCTTAGAGAAAGAAGGTGAGAAGATTATTATTGCAAACAAGGAGAAACCCACTTACAAGGAAGTTGTGGGTAGTGTAGAAGACGAAGTTTCAAGGGCTACTAGGTTTTTAATTGCAAAGAATGGACAAGGTTTGGAACTCTAGGGAGGAGGATTGAGAAAAATCGACGATATCAAAGATGGAGAGCCTAGAGGAGGAAAAAATGGTAAGGGTCTTCCTCTACCTAAGATTCTCTCCATTGCTCCCAATACAAAGATGATACAAGCAGTAAGAAATGAAGAGAATAGGCTAAAGAATATTGTTATTTTCTTTGTTTGTCTTGGCAATAACTTTTTTCCTTCTAGAAACCTCTTTGACAACTGGCTTGGTAATGTCTAGGTAGAAAAGTGGGGATATATGTTAATTTATATAGAATGTTGCAAAGGGGTTTGTTTGTCATTTTATTCAAAACTCATGGCATGCAAGAAAGAGTCGTTAAAAAGGAATTTTGGAACTTAGCACAGTCTATCTTTAGGGCCATCCCTTGGTCTACCAATTCAAGACTTGAAGAGGTAGTAGCTAACTCTACCCCAAGATGGATGGAGGTGAAAATGTTGCCCCAAAATTGTTGAAATTCATTCCACATATGTTAAAACCTTTGGGTAATGTATTCTAAACTGAGGAAACTAGAGTTATGTTGCCTCATTTAAATACTAGAGTTTTGATTTATCTAGTTCATGATATTTAAGTCCCTGATATTTTGAGTATTCAAATTGGAGACAATGTTGTTAATTGTGAAATTGAACTATTGGGGAGCTTAAATACATGTTTTTTGGTGTAAAATGAATGGCGATGTAAAGAAATATTTCCCTAAAGTTCTAAGAATTTTTGACAAGGATTTTAAGAAAGATGAAAAATGGGTAAAGAACCTCTCTCTAAAACTAACAAGGATGGTCAAGATGCCATAAAAATTGTTAATAGTAATCTCTTGAATAATAAGGATTCTAATAAGCAAGTTGAGATGGATAAGAAAGACATAAACCTCCCAAACAGTGAATCTTCTGAGATAGAGTTTATGAATTAAGAATTGTCTCCTCCAATGATAGACCCATTGTTTGAAGGAGATTAATTTTTATAGAATCCAAAGGTGATGATGCCCAAATGGGTGCTTATAAAAAATTGGATGTAGAGAAGAACTTAAAATGCCTCTAAAAAATGCCCAACAACTAGCTCTAGAGAAAATAAATGCTAGAGCAAAAGAAGAGAGGAAGAAACTTGTTAAGGCCCCCTAAATGCTACTAGACAATGGACTTTTAGGGGATCTATGCAATTCTAGGTACAATAATGACCTTAAAAGAAAAAAAGAAGACATGAAAAAAGAAAACAAGGAGGACAAGGATCAAATGGTAAGAACCCTGCAATGAAAGGAAAAGAGGAAAAAATACCTAAGTGTTTTGATAGGTTCAATAAGAACCAGAAGCTTGGGGCTTCTTTTGAAATTTATAAATGATCATTAAAGGTGTTAGTTGGAATGTCAGGGGTTTGGAATCCCCTAAAAGAAAATATATTATTAGAACTTACTGTAATAATAGAACTAATCTTGATTTTATGTGTTCAAGAGGTTAAAGTTGTTGGTTTTCAATAGGACTATGTTTTAAACTTTGTATGGAAGAACTCCAAGGCCTTCTATACGATGGCGCATGATAAGGGAAAGGTGGCTCTACCATTTTGATTAATGATCTAAGTGGACTCAATTTTCTATAGAAAGTAGTTGTTCTCCCTGCAATGGACTAATATGGGTTATTTTGGAGAAAGATAATTGTAAATTGGGCATCTACTCTATTTATGCCCCTAATGACTAAAAAGATAGATGTTCCTTGTGGTCCTAGATTGCCCACTGTCTACCAAAAACCCCCAATATTTTTGGGGGATTTCAATATGATTGAATACAAAGAGGATAAAATTGGTGGAAAATAAACTCTGTAGAAAGGTAATGAAGTATATTTCTAGTCTAGTATGAAAGGATTTCATTTTGAATCAAGGAAAGAGAGTTTACTCCAGACTAGATAGATTTTATGTGAATAAAGATGTATTCACCTTTATGCATGACAATGATAATAATCCACTCCACATTTTTCCTACAATCATGCTAGGGAACTCGCCTATTGAAGCCTCCATTTCAATGGGGTATGATAATCCAAATAGTGATGGTAAGGGAACTAATATGTTCAAACTAAATGTCTCTCTGCTCAATTACTAGGAATGTTTAGAGGGTCTTAGAACTGTCACTAATATTATAAAAAATGTTATGTAGAAGGTTTTTCTATCATAAGATGGAACTATTTGAATTCTACGTGGAGAAATATTTTAAGATTGTGGGTAAGAAGAAAGCACTAGATAGAAGAAGACTTGAGGGAATTCTTGAAGAGAAGGTCTTGAAGGTAGAATGGTAGTTGTAACAAAATAAGGATGACCAAAGACTGCTTGATAGTTTGATTAAAGCCAAAAATTTCCTCAAAAGGTTGCAAAATTATAAAATTCAATGGGCCAAAGTCAAAGAAAGAGTTAATTAGATCAAGAAGGGAGATAGAGGTATGAAGTATTTTTTTAATGTCCTCAGAACAAAGTAGAATAGAGAAATAATTTAGTCCAATTGAACATATAGGAACACTGTCTAGTGATAATAGATTGATGAAAGAGACTTTTCAATCCTTTTATTAGAAACTATTTTCTTCTTGAGACAATAAGCACTATAAGGAGGCTAGGATTTTTTGTAAATAGCTTATTCCAAGGAAGATCAGAGATGATGATGCCCTTGATTTGAGTAGATACATTACTAAGGAAGAAATCATTAATACTATTAATTCATTTAGTGATGGTAAAGCTCTTGGCAATGATGGTCTTAGTAGACATGATATTTCCACAGTCCATAGTATGAGATAAAAGTGTTTCTGGAAAAACTATGTTATGCTTTTTTGCATCAACGTTTCGAATCACACTCCGTGATCCATCATTAGGACAAAAGAAGAGAACCAAATGAGATAAATTTGCAGAATGAGTTCCTTAAGAAGGGAGAGAGGGATTGAGTAAGGAGTGTAACCCAAGGTTAAGGATTGGTAAGGGGTTGAGTAGAGGTGAAAGAAAGGAAACGAAAAAACAAGTGCAAAAAAGGAAGGCTACAGAGAGAAATTAAAAAGAAAGGGGATAGAGGAGAGAGTAAGAGCAAAAGGTAAACATAATAGAAAGAAGTAAGATCAAATAACAAGAGAGAAGGTGGACAGAAGATAGAAAAAAGAGACAACGGAAAATAAAATAAAAGTAAAAGAGAAGGATGAAAAAATAAAATTAATTACCCCAAAAAAAAAAATGAAGGGAATAAAGGAACGAAATAAAGGAGAAGATAGCCAAAGCCTAGCAAGGGGGTTAGAGATAAAAAGAAAAGAAATTCTCCTAAAAGAAAAGAACAAGAAAGGCAAAAGGATAAAATGTAATAACCACTATATATATATATATATATATATATATATATATATATATATATATATATATATATATATATATATATGAAAAAGAATTAAAATTAGTTAACCAAAAATAAATAAAATGAAGTGAATGAAAGAAACGAAAAGATAAACAAAGCCTAGAAAGGGGGGTTAGAGATAAACAATAAAAGAAATTATACTAAAAGAAAAGAACAAGAAATCAAAAAGATAAAATGAATAAACACAAAAAAATTAAAATATATATATATATATATATATATATATATATATATATATATATATATATATATATATATATATATATATATATATATATATATATATATATATATATATATATATATATATATATATATATTAATATTTATAAAGTATACAATCATAGTACTTATGATTGTAAAATTAACATATATAAAAAAGAGAGACAAGCAAAATCAAAATAAGAAGGTAAAAAGTGCAAAAATGTAAACAAAGGTGAAAAGAGAGACATGAGATGAGAGGAGAAAAGCACTATTTATAAGAAAGCAAAAGCGAGAAGTGAAAAGAGACTTGAAATGGGAAGAAAGAATGAGAGAGGGTCAAAGGAGAGTGAAGGCATAGGAAGAAGAGCCAAACAAAAGGTCCAAGGAAAAGTAGAACAGAAACAGAGAGGGGAGGGAAAGACATGGACGGGATTAGAGGAGAGAAAGGAGGGGCAGTAGGATGGTAGCAAGAGGAGGGAAGAATGCAAAGGTGGGGGTTGTGAAACTCAGGTCTAAACAAGGGTAAGGAGGAGTGGAAACAAGGTAGGAGGGCAAGAAAATCCTGAAGAGCATGAGGGAGGGAAGGTGGGGAGAGAAACCAAAAAAGGGGGAAGGAAGGAGTCGGGAAGCCGGGAGCAAGAGGGAGAAGGACTGAGACCAAACTAAAGGGGCAGAGAAGAGAAGGGAAAGGGCGAGTAAGTGGGGGGAGGGTGGTTTTTAAGGGAGTTTAATAGAGGGTTCCATGTGTGGCGAAGGCTCCACCCATCTTCTCTATTTAAGTTAGTGGGGTTATTTCTGATGAAGATAGCTTCTTTGAGTTTTCTCTTAAAGAAGTTGTCTTCTTTGGCTAGGACGAGGGTATCCTCAAGGCGGATGTGGTGCTTGGTGCTAGAGAAATGGTCTGCCAGGGCTGATTTAGTAACCCTTTCATGTCTGATATCTACACCGTGTTCTTTGATTCTTGTGTGGATGGATCTACCTATTTCACCAATGTAAGGGGTTCCACACAAGCAATCAATTTTATAGATGCCTGAGCTTAGAAAGTTGTCAAATTTGTCTTTCATGGATGGGATAAGGTTCCGGATGGTGGAAAGGGGTTTGAAGGTACAATTGAGTCCTTTCTTGCGAAGGATTTTGGCAATTTTGTTAGAGATACCTTCGATGTATGGTAAGGTGGCACTGTAAACAACCTTAGGATTATTTAGGTTAGTTTTAGTGTGGAGGCGGGCTTGGGAATGTTTAAAAGTTCTCTTGATATGCTTGTTATGATAACCGTTAAGTTGGAAAAATTTGGTTAGGTGGGCCAATGATGGTCTTCCCATTGAGTTCTATAAAATGAATATTGGGTGTATTGGAGAGGAACTATTAGATTTGTATTAGGAGGGATTTGAGAAAGGAAAACTAGGCAAAGATATTAACAAAGGTATTATTATGTTAATACCAAAGGTTAGTGATAGGTCTCTAATAAAAAACTAGAGACCCATCACCCTGCTCAATGTTTCTTATAAAATTTTGGCTAAGACTCTTTTCTTTTAGACTGGCTGATATCTTGAAGAGAGTTGTATCTACCACTCAAAAATGATTTATTAAAGGGAGGTGTATCCTAGAAAACCTGATCACCAACTAGAAAGGTATGAATTGGGCCAAATACACTAGATAAGAGGTGAGTATGATGTTGTTAGAATTTGAGAAAGCTTGTGATAGAATTGAGTGGGATTTTGTCTTTCTTGTGATGGAGGCTTTTGGGTTTTCTCATAAGTTTTGTAATTGGATTAATATACTATTCAAGGAATCTTCCACATAAATTGATATTAATGGGGAACCAATTAACCCCTTTCCTCTCCAAAGATCTATTAGACAGGGGTGTCCCATTCTGCTTGCACTGTTTGTAATTATGGCAAATGCATTGCATTACATTTTGAGAACTGAATTGATTAGTCCTCCCATAAGTAGTATTAAACTACCTAACAATGATATGTTACTTAATGACCAGTTTTCTAATGATACTACTCTTTGTGGATTTGAAGTACAATTTTTGTAATGTGATTAAGAGAGTAAACATTTTTTTCCAGAGCCTCTGGGGCTAAGATTGCTAATAGTAAATCTACTATCTTAAGTTGGCATCAAGAACCCCTTGAGTGGATTAAAGATGGAAAATGGTAGTTGTGGGGCCCAATACCATTGTTAAATGCCTTGCTATTCCATTTTCTATTAATAATTCATTGAAGGAAATGTGGAATGGATGTTTCATAAGATTAAAAAAAATTTGAAATGGCAGACCCATTAATTGTCCTTAGCAAGGAGATTGCAGGTCACTTAGAAGGTTTTGGCTTCTTACACTATTTTCTACTCTTTTATTAGTTTGTTTGGTAGTGCCTAGTATAAGAAAATTCAAATATATCACAAGCATGACAATCATATCACAAGCAACCTAACATCATCACATATTGTTGACATAGGATCAACATGAACATGATGTCCTGCATCAAATATCATGTCCTGCATTACACATCACAAGACCTTTACTATTTTTACATCATCATGTTCTCTATTTTGACATCAATGACAAGACAACCAACAACCAACATGCCAAAGTCAACATTAAAAACTATTGGGCATATTTTTTTTTAGTGTCAGTATGCTTTTAAGCTTTGGTCTTCCTTTCTTGGTAATAATCTCGATTGGGATAATAAGGAAGGCTTTACTTGGTTTGAAATTTTATTTGGTTATGTGAAAGCCTTTTTTTATCTTAATAAATTTTAGCTAGTTTTACCTATGAATTATTGTGGTTTATCTAGAAAAAGAGGAATGAGGAGATATACCAATACAAAAGGAGATACCTTACTAAGTTTCAGTGTTAACTCACCCTTACTGGAATTCTTTTGTAAGTCTCTATGGTGCTCAAGATTCCAAAGCAGAGGTTATTTATATTTTTGGAGGAAGGACTCACTATTGTGTACAAAAAGGAGTTTAAAAGAGCTCACTTTTGTCCTCAAGGTAGAAACAACTTAAATAAGGATGATCTGTCAAAGTTAAATAACTACATGAAGAAGCTTAACATCCCTAGACCTAATAAGAGGAAGAAAACTAATCCTATAGTGAAGAATAGATGTGAAACTGTAGTCAAATATTTGGACCCAGAGGATGAAGTTGGTCAACCTATTGGTACTTTTGTCTTTGATCAATTTGGTATAGTGGTAATCGGATATGTTGCTGGGAGTAGTGATGGTTTGTCTTGTTATTGTTTATGATTTTTGGGTATAATGCTTCATATATACTAATGATACTATCATGATATTTTGAACATCTTTTATATAGTGGGATGTAGTAAGAGTATTATGTGGGCTGCAGTCTTCTAGTCAATGGGGTAGTTGCTCCTTATATTGTAACATCTCCATTTTGTAAAGAATTTATAATATAAAAAATAACATGTAACACATACAAGAGTAAATGGATTATAAATCAATCCATCACCTATAATTACAAATATTAAATGAATGTATTATACAAGTGTTTAAGTTTCATTCTCACAAAATAAGCATCTAAACACACTAGGCAATTTGCAGACTACAAATACTATGAAATATCAAGAAGTGAACTAATTTATTAACTACAAATGCTATGTGATAAATCAAATACTAGATCTTATCTTGATACAAATAGGAAATTTAAGGACTACAAAATACATGCACATCCACAAGAGTCACATTCCTCTTATCCCCAAAGATGAAATCTTTACGATCATATCTCTTGACATAAGAAAAACCCAAATGAGATCCACCAACCCTAAGCCCACAAATCTAGAGTTTGTATCATACACTATAAATCCCCCCATGACAGGTGCCATGGAAAGTCTAATCAATAACCCAGATCTACACCAAAATGAGGCCCTCCTCTTACATAGTCAAAAAGAGAATCCCCACTTCTCCCAACCTTATCAATGCACCTACAGAGCACCAAGTGACAATTTTTTTAGGATCCTATTTGCCTCTACCAAAATGGGAGCTTTGTAACGGGGTATGGACATCCATCTAAACATAAAGGATAGAGATTTTTTTTCAAATTTTACATGTGTATGCAAAACTCATAAAATCACAAAGGATTTGAAAGAAAAAAATTTCATTGATCCTCACATAGAGAGATACATTATATTGATTTATTTATTCATGCACCCCAATTTTATACATTTTGCATCCATAGATATACAAAACTACCTATTTCATGTGGTAAATTAAATTGTCCTAAATACACTATTTGTATCCTTAATGTTTCTTATACAATGTCTACAAGATTAATAAATTATGAAATTCCTACAAGATGCTCAAATAACTACTATACAATATGGTATACATGCACTCCAAGCTCTCTAGAATGAATCTACACCTTACATTATTTGGTTATTTGTGCCTCTTTAGTTATTTGCATTTTCCTACAATGAAAAATATTGGAGAATTTATTAACTATGAGAAATCTTAGACCAACCTAGAAGAAATTGTTACCATTTTTAATAGATAGAAAATATTTGAAATAGAAACATACACCTAGATTTTTAAAAATGGGTGTGCATGAAGATGGAGAGCCAAAAAGTGGCCACCCCACTTTTTATTGCTAGGAAACCATAACATAATTGTGTATTTGTTGCTAAATAAAGTGAAAAACACAGTCTCGTGGCCTCACTTTTCACTTTGATTTTTCTGTTGCATCCAAAACACGACTAGGGATTTAATATGAGTGTGTGATGAAATATTTGAAGGAGAATACCATCAAACACAATTCTGTGTCTCCAATCCCATCGTGGATGAGGGCAACAAAGTTAGGCAACTAAAAAAGGTAGGGTTTTATCAAATATCTTCATTTCAAAACAAAATGAAGTTATTTTTCATTGTTTTAATTGAATTTTTCTTTTCAATTTTTTAGTTAATGAATCATTGCAAAACCCTGATCCAGATGTTGAAATTCATGTTGAAGAGCAACCTCAAAACCCTCAAACTTACCTTCACGTCCTCACCCTCCACATGACATGCAACAAAATTAATTAAGACAAATCAAAGAAAACAAAAAACAACTTCAATCCTTAGTTGAAACATTGAAGAATACAAATATGAGAAACAATCACAAGAGAACTCTTGCCACTTCACTAGTGTCGATTATTTCTCATATTGACTTGGTTACAAAGAAAATCACTAATTGGAAGGACTATAGGGAGGAGTGTTGGCAATTCCACACCAATAAATTATCATATAAACAATTCAAAGATAAGAAATGTTTGAAATGTGACCTACATGCACTTTTCATCAATCCTAAAACAAAATAACAATTACATGGGAGTTGCAAATGATTCCCAATTCATTTATGTGTGCATGAAGAAATATCCCAAAACTTTTGGGATAGATGGTACATGGTTTTTGACGACCTCCCTTGTAATAATAGTGAGGTCCCCCAATATTTTTTGAGTAAACTCTATTGTGAGTTTTTCCTCAACAACATCCTAAATTAATTTGACATCCAAGAGTTTCAGGGTAGAGGTGATGGCTCTACACATGATAGAGAGGGTGCACATCATGCATAGGACCATCCATTGAGACATAGAGGCCACAACATGTCACACTCCCTTCGACTTTGAAGGAGAGTGTTGAGGTGGATACATTGTATTCCCTAAGTTCCCTCATCTAGACTTTAGCATAGCATGGTAGTGATCTTCCGCATGTTGGAGAGGGTGAGAGCAATACACATAGTCGGTCCCCCCATCTTTGAAAGTCATGTGGGTCATTGTGTGATGTTGGGACCCAGGATGCCACCCATGATTCAAACATTCTAGAGCATAAGGACAATGCGACGCAGGGGCAATAGCAGGTTATGGACACATCCATATTGGATGATATTGTTCTCACAGATGACCTCTTACAACACACATTTGGTATTGACTCCCAAGTAATTTTTAACAAGGTTCTGTAATTTAATATATTTGTATTTGAAATATCTAATTAATTATATGAGTATATATTAGAAGTCAAAATTAATGTATGTAATTATCTGCACTATGAAATATTATTCATCTTGCTTTTATTAGTTGTACAGTGCAGGGTTATGAGAAGAGGTCCAGTCAACAAGTATGTAATTTATCACAAGATCGTAAATATAGTACATGTAAACTTTTTGTCATATATCAATGGTAATGTTATTTAGTTACAATTTGATGATGAATAGGTGGATGTTGGAACATCACCATCAGGATGATTTCCTTGACCTCCCCAACCAAAGCCACTCTCATTGAGGTAAATTTTACTATTTCTAATCGTTATACATTTAAATAATATTATGTATCTATTTTTCTCAAATAACCTTAAACTCTATTTTAAGATGTTGAATATGCAGACTCCTCATCTTCGTCAATTGGTGGAGGTGGGCATTGTTGCAGCTATTTTGTTTGAAAATCCTTTGACCGAGGTATGAGCTAGTAACATGTAAATATCCTTTTGTATTTCTTGTTTTATCTCATGTCATTTAATGTACATAAATTATATTCATGTTTACTCAATTTTGCTTCTTCATGCTTCTCACAGGTCATAACTCCAACCCATCTAGTGTTAGATGAAGAGAGGAAAAAAAAAAATTATCAAGAGAGATCACTAGATAGTGGTAAGTGATTGATTACATATGTCATGTTATATATTTTGAATATTTTCTATATTTAAAATGTGGATATTGTTTGATTGTATTAACAGGTGGAACTTCAAAAATCTCTATTGAGGAGGTCTAGTCGATGAGAAATAGAGGATGAGTCATTGACTAGTTCACCATCTTCATGGATTAGCAAGGGCCATTGATTATTTGATAGTAGTCCATAGGAGATTTGATTTGGGATATGTTGTTACATATACCTATTTGGCTTTGTAAACATACTTTTGTATGTTACCAATGTATATCGTTGTATATACATGTATGGCTTTATTTGTACATGCCTATATGCCTTGATATATACACTATATGTTATTTTCATGACATTATGTATATATGAGATTATCTATATTTTCATGACATTATATTTTTATGATATTATATATTTTTTCTTGACATTATATATATGTTGACAACATCCTTGCAAAATACATTTTGTGCATATCTTGCAATCAATGCATTCCATGAGATTGCATTTCTTTGAGGCATCATGTCAAACAATTTACATGCCTTGTCTATGCTTCCACACTTTGCATACATGTCTACAAGGACAACAACAAATAGAACATGTGACAAAATTCCTATATCCTCTATGCTTTTATGGTTGTCCACACCCTGTTCTAAAGATCTCATCTTGGCATAGACAAGGAGGATGTTGGATAAGGTTGTGGAATTTGGCTTGACACCCACCAATTGCATTTTCTTGAAAGTTTCTTTAAAGCCTTATCAAAAATCCATTTTGTGTATATCTTGCAATCATTGCATTCCATGAGACAACATTTCTTTGAGGCATCATGTCAAACAGTTCATGTGCATTGTCTATGCTTCCACACAAGTTGCATACATGTCTAAAAGAGTGGTTGCAAATACAACATCTAACAACATTCACATATCCTTTATTCTTTGATGGTTGTTCATACCCTATTCCAAAGATCCTAATTTAGCATAGGAAGGGAGGATGCTTGAAAAGGTTATGGAATTTGGTTTTACACGTGTCAATTACATTTGCTTTAAAGTTTCTAAAGCCTTTTCAAAAAATCCATTTTGTGCATATCTTGCAATCATTGCATTCCATGAGATGGCATATCTTTGAGGTGTCATGCCAAACTATTCACATGCTTTATCTATGCTTTCAGACTTTGCATACATGTCTACAAGGGCAACTGCAAATACAACATCTAACAAAATTCCTATATCCTTTATGCTTTGATGGCTATCCATACCCTATTCCGAAGATCCCATTTTAGCATAGGCAAGGAGGATGTTGGATAAGGTTGTGGAATTTGGATTTACACCTGCCAATTGTATTTTCTTGAAAGTTTCTTTTAAGACTAATCAAAAAATCCATTTTGTGCATATCTTGCAATCATTGCATTCCATGAGACAACATTTCTTTAAGATATCATGTCAAACAGTTCATGTGCATTGTCTATGCTTCCACACAAGTTGCATACATGTTTACAAAGGTACTTGCAAATACAACATCTAAGAAAATTCCTATATCCTTTATTCTTTGATGGTTGTCCATACATTGTTCCAAAGATCTTAATTTGGCATAGGCAGGGAGGATGCTTGCAAAGGTTATGGAATTTGGTTTTACATGTGCCAATTGCAATTGCTTGAAAGTTTCTAAAGCCTTTTCAAAAATCCATTTTGTGCATATCTTGGAATCATTGCATTCCATGAGATGGCATCTCTTTGAGGTGTCATGCCAAAATGTTCACATGCCTTGTCTATGTTTCCATAATTTGCATACATATCTATAAGGGAAGCTACAAATACATCTAACAAAATTCCTATATCCTTTATGCTTTGATGGATGTCCATACCCTGTTCTAAAGATCCCATTTTGGCATAGGCAAGGAGGATGTTGGATAAGGTTGTGGAATTTGGATTTACACTTGCCAACTGCATTTGCTTGAAAGTTTCTTTGAAGCCTTATCAAAAAATCCATTTTGTACATATCTTGCAATCATTGTATTCCATGAGACAACATTTATTTGAGGCATCATGTCAAATAGTTCACATGCATTGTCTATGCTTTCACACAAGTTGCATACATGTCTACAAGGGTGGTTGCAAATGCAACATTTGACAAAATTCCTATATCCTTTATTTTTTGGTGGTTGTCCATACCTTGTTCCACAAATCCTAATTTGGCACAGGCGGGGGGGATGCTTGCAAAGGTTATAAAATTTGGTTTTACATGCGCCAATTGCATTTGCTTGAAAGTTTCTAAAGCCTTTTCAAAAAATCCATTTTTTGCATATTCGCAATCATTGCATTCCATGAGATGGAATCTCTTTGAGGTGTCATACCAAACTATTCACATGCCTTGTCTATGCTTCCACACTTTGCATACATGTCTACAAGGAAAGCTACAAATACAACATTAGAACAAAATTCCTATATGCTTTATGCTTTGATGGATGTCCATACTCTGTTCCAAATATCCCATTTTGGCATAGGAAAGGAGGATGTTGGATAAGGTTGTGGAATTTAGATTTACACCTGCCAATTGCATTTGCTTGAAAATTTCTTTGATGCCTTATCAAAAAATCCATTTTGTGCATATCTTGCAATCATTGCATTCCATGAGACAACATTTCCCCCATTTCCCCCATGTTTATGTCATCTTGTGTTGGAGTTACAACATTCCTTCATTTGTGATGTGCATAACATGCTATAATTTTACATTCTTACAACAAGTGATTCATGCTACAATGAAACACAACATGATCAAATAAGAAGATGCATATTTACAACACTTAAGAACATGTAGTAGTGTTTATCATGTCATCAATACATGTTATATCCCTTACTTTCTCATGCAATTGGATAAACTATGTTTTCATCTTCACATACATGGCTTACAACATGCGACAATAAACCACTACAAGTTGTATATGTGCTTAACAGGTATACATGTGTGATACAACACCCGAAAACATGTATTGACTTAGGTGAGTAGTTCTTTTATTAGTGGTGTTGTTCATTTTGGACATAAAATAATAATGGTTATTTTTATACAAATTATTCATGGAACTTATAATTGGCATTCTTGTTCTTTATGCCCATTCCTTTTGTAATTTGAAACAAAATATGGAATTCTTACCCACATTCTATGCACCTACATTAGTGACCAATGTATTTTAACACATAGGGAGCGAGAGATAGGGAGAACACTATTGATGAAAACCAGGCTCTTTGCTTATGAATAAGACATCTTCTTGTTGTTGCTACAATCTTAGGACTGTCACAATTTTTCATGCTTTTGACAGTGATAACGAGGGTTTTGGATGCTCAACAAGGTTACCCTCCACTCATGACACCCTCATAGTATCCTCATAATGCTTTCCTTGATGATCTAATAACTAACTCGATAGGATAACTTCAAGAATTAAGGCAAGCCCATGATGTAACACTAAAGACAAGAACCCTAACAGCCATAGGTAATATTCCTACACACAAACATTAATCAAATATGCATGGAAGACTAGGGTCATCCCACAGTAATGGGTTACACTTTTTGGCAAAATTGACATTGAAATCAACATTTTGAACTAAATCTTCACTTTCTGACACCTATAGCCACTAAACTATTTGGAATTTGAAGATGATGTGAACTAGTGATTTGTGAGATTTTGTCTGTAGATTCTAAATATATTTTTAAAAAATAAATTGGAGTTAAATTGTAAATTTTTTTGTCTCCTTTGATAACTAGTTTTTAATAGTAAACAACATTTTTTAAAGTGATGTATATTCTGTCACACATAACATTTCTTCTACAATGGATAAAATTCTGATTCTTTTGAATTTAGATTGGTAACACTGATATCTAGAGGATGCATTTGGTTTCATAATGTTTTGTTAAATATTTTTTTAATTAAGTTTTTAAGTCAAACTAATTATAATTTAGACATAGGCATATTCTATCTAACATAACTTTTTTTGTATGCATCAGAATTCAAAAGCAAAAATTGTTGAAATAAGGACATCAATACCTAGAGGACATGTATTTTTTAGAATTTATTTTCTTTATTTTCCTATTTTTTTGTATGTTTGAAATAAAGACCTTGATGTTCATTGAAAAACTTACATCCACAAGAAATAAAAAATAAATTTAATAATCAAATTAAATATATTTAAAATTATACTTTTTGGGAAGCTTATAATAAGGACTACATACTTACAAAACATAAATTTTAAATGAATTCATTTGATCCCCCAAAAGGTAAATCAAAAGTGGTTTTTTATCAGCATTTTGATAGGTTTAGAGGAGACTCCATTATAGGTATGTTTTAAAACTAGCAGGGTTCTATCCAAGGGGGATTGAATCTAAGGGGGTTTGATCAAACCCTCTTCAATTAAAATCCTTTAAATAGAACCTTTCAAGGCTTAAATCATTATATTTTCTAAAAATATGTGATTTCAACAAAAATCATGATGTCCCAAAAAGTGTAACCCATTATTGTGGCAGCACCCACCATGAAACCATAATGTAAGTATGAAAAGAGGAAATTTAATCTATTTTGAAACTTCTACCATAGCTGCAATAGTCAAAACAGTGGCAGATCCTTCCATTTTTTTTTTTCTAAAAATCATCATAAACCCTAGTTTGATAACTATTTCATGTGATTTTTGTAGCACATTCTTTACGGTGTGTTTTTCTATTATGTTTTGTCTAATTAAACACTAGATACATGTGCTTAGAAGATTATATTTTTTTGAATTGCATATCTATTACTATTATAAATATCCAATACAAAAAGGGGAGTTGCTAAGAATGCCACTCAATCACCAAGTTTAGATATAAAACATTACAACACCATAATAAGTTTGTAGTACAAATAAAACATTACAAAATTATAATACATCCATCAAAATATCTTATAATGATACTATTATTCAACTGAGGTTAGCCAAAATATCACATAATTCTATTATTCTTTACTTGCAACAATGCCTTGTATTCTTCTTCTTATGTTACTCCTTCCTGCCTGTGAGGACCGCCCTTTTTACTTCTGTTGTTATGACTATTTACATTACTGTTACTGTTACTTTTTATGTTTGTGGGATAGCAGTTCCTGGAATTGTCAAACTATTAAACTTTATTATGATTTCAGAAAAAACTAATTGGGTGATGTTTGGATAAGTTTACATTTCAAAAAAAAATTAATTAGGTGATGATGGAAAATTGTAATATGATTTCATTTATGTTAATTAGTACTATGTCATGCTAATGCATGTTTTTAAGTTGCTTCGGCTATGATGATTTTATGTGGTTACTGATCTTGTAATTTAGTGTGCAGGAATTACTAATCGAACCACAGATTTCGGAGATCATTCCGCACCTCGTTATTTGTTATTCCCTGTTAAGCCGATCTGGTTCCACGAGGAACCAAGATCTCTTTGTGTTTGATGTGATGATGTAATGTGGTCTTTTGTATGGTCGGGTGGGTTAGGTTACCCTCATGTAACATTATTTTATAATTTGTGTTGTAAAAAAAAAGATTGAATTTGAATTTCCTTATTTTATTTAAATTTATGAGGCATTTTCTTGTGCTTTACCTTGACCAGGGGTGTCTTGTATGGGTTAAAGTTGACCCTGGGTTATACCCCATGGGTCCAGGGGCCCATTTGGCATGGGTAACCCTTGAGTAACCTCCATCTAGTCATCTTAACTTCCCCCTGAAGTTAAGTGACGAAAATTGGGGTATGGAGGGGACATGATGGGTTGTACCAACACCCAACCCATCCCCTCTACAATCCCCAAGGTAAGAGATGACTACAAGCCCATCCATTATTGAAGGATTGACTTGAAGTCACCCCCTCCATTAGTGAGATTCCCCCATGTGCTGTGGGGACACCCATGTGAAGGAGGGAAGAAGGGGCATGGGTCACCTGTCTTTTACTCCTTTAACTCCTTTTATTTCTCCCATGCGAAAGAGAAATGACAGGAGGAAAGGGATAAGGAGTACTCTAGGGATGGGTGAGTGACATAAGCCACTAGGACAGAATAGTGGTTTTGGGGAAGGGTGAGGAGGTGACAAGTGTCACCTCCCCATTCCTCGAAACTGAAAAGAAATGGGGTTATTTGTTTCCAATTTTGGGAGGAGAGGGAGTTAGTTGAATTTTGGGGAAAACTTTCATTCTGCTTTACCAAAAAAAAAAAAAATAGAAAAGTTAGCTTGCAGAAGAGAGAAGGGAGAGGGAGTTGGTGGCTAAGGTTGGAAGAGAACTCTGTGGGCTCTGCAATAGCTTCATTCCAGGAGGGCTTTGTAAGGTTGGTTTGATTTTTACCTTTGCTGAATGTGTATGTAAAGTGTGTGAATTTGTGTTTAGATTTATTTTCTGTGGGGTTTGTTGTCGGGTTGTTTGACAGAGCTTCTCCCACTTGGGAGAAATGCTCATCAAGTTTGGGGTAGGGGAGGAGAGATCCTCCTCGGGTGCATACTTGTTTCCATCTTTTGGGATGTTGAAAGCCTTGAGGGCATGTATCTGTGACTGTATCTTTGACTTGAGAGTCAAATACAGATTTCTTAAAAATTTGTGATCAAACTTGGTTTGAGACCAAGAGAAATTGTATTGGTTAACTTATCTGTCAGGGTGACACTCTGGAGTCGAGTGTGTCCACTCTTCTGCCCCTTATGAAACTCACTGTAGTTGAGTTTCCGTGTTGTGTAAATTACCCACGGGTGTTTGTGTGCTTTGGGATTGTTGTTGTTACTGTTGTGAAGTGGAGTGCTTGAGTTACCCAGGTGTGAGTATGGTCTCCCTAGCTCGGGGGTGACCCTCTTGCGGGTCTACGGAAGGGAGGAGAGCTAGATGAGTGGTGTTTTCTTCTTTGTTTGTCTTTGATACGCAGGTTTTCTCTTGGAGCTTCTGGTTGGCTTGGGAGGAGTTATATTTATGAAGAAACAGTTATTCTTCCTTGTCATGAGAATTAGGCCAGGTTCATTTCATAAGAGTTGAAGAGAGAGCACCTCTCTTGATTTTACTGTAATTTATTGTTACCCTGGGAGTGAAGGAATTCACCTCCCTGATCTTGTTATTGATAGACTTTTTCTTGGTTGTCACAAGCTATCAGTTGTATATTGTTTGGGAGAAGGAAGTTCATATCTGGGAAGTTAGTTGTTGTATCCATGGTTTAAAATTTATTCTCTTGCTATTTATAGTGGAAGAGTTAACTTTTCTGTAATATGAATGTGGTAAACAAATATCTTCAATTTTCAAGTTTGTTGCTTTGTAAACCTTTTTAAATAGAAATTTCATTACTTATTTGCAATCTAATCTGAGTTTATATATGTCATTATAAGTATAGAACTGCTAAATTAGTTGAAAGGTCAGTTTTATGGTTCATTGTTCTAATGGATAAGTTAGTTTTAAATGATTAAGTTTTCTCCTTCATAAGTAATGGAGTTAGTTATTTTGTGAGTTTTGAAGAAAATCTATTATATAAGTACTTCTGTTTGTCCTAAAAGTTGAAATGAACATGTATTAATTGCCTAAATATACTGATTAAAACTTCATTTTTCTTAAGTGTATATATATATTTATATATATATATATAGAATCTTATTTAATTAATACTTGATCTTTTTAACTGACTACAAGAAAATGAATAAGGTATTTAATTTGAGAAAATTATGAAATATATATATACATATAAATATAAATATATATATATATATAACAGTTGTTATTAATAATCATTTTGACAGAATAATAGAAAACTGAATAAATTGTTTTATTAAGAGACTGAAATATAAATCTATATATAAATATATATATATATAGATATAAATAAATATATATATATATATAAATATATTATTGATATTATATATCATCGAAAAGCACTAAAGTTTATGACTGTCGAAATTGTGAAATCGCTGTGTAAAAACACAGCCGAAGCTTCATATTGGGCGGTGGGGAGAAATCCCCACCGCAGTATCTATCTAATAAACAGAGGTGTGGGGAGGGGCGGAGCCCCACCCACACCCCACATCGTGGGATGTGGGTGGGGCTCCGCCCCTCCCCACATCCCCCCTTTCCTTTGAACCCCCGCGGGGCCACAGCTCTGCGCGGCCGACCTCTGTCTCCTCCGTTGGCTGCAGCCACCGCTGCCCCATCTCCTCCGCTGGCTGTGTAGCTAAAACAAAACAAAAAAAAAATGTTAGGGCTTTTGGCCCTAACATATAAGTTGGTTCTATTTTGAAATGAAATACATTATAGTTGCCCTATATATAGACATATATAGATACTATATATGTCTATGTATATAGCAATATATAATGAAATAATTTATATATATATATATATAAGGGATTACGTGGAGTTTGTTAAACACATTTAAAAGAACAAGTTCGTCAACTACATATACAGTAAAATATATATAAAAGGGATTACGTGGAGTTTGTTAAACAAATTTAAAAGAACAAGTTCGTCAACTACATATACAGTAAAATATATATATATATATAGGAGTAGTTCTATGAGCCATTTTATTGGGCCCTCGTTTAAAATCTTGACAAAATGTGACACAGTAATTAAAAAAAAATAAAACAAAAAAATATATTTTCACAGTTAGATTTTATTAAGTGTTGAACAAAACAACCAAAGAATTTATGTTTCCATGATCAGGGTTTTATAAAGTGGAGAGCCTCCTACATAACTTAACAATGGTATATGATTTACGTGAAGAACACTAATATTAATGATTAGTAATAATAACAACAATAATTATAATTAAGAGAAAATAAAATTATAATTTAAAGAGAGCATAAAGGAAATTACTGTAATACTCCGGAAAGAGTTTCTTAGAAGTTTCCACTATCAACGCGATTCAATACCAGGAAAATGAAGAGGAAAATTACACGTCACCTTACTTAAAAGATCACTGGAAATAAACTTAAGAAGCCATCATAGACATTCCATGTGAGGCCATTTTAATCTCAACTGTAGTAAACGTCCACATAAGTAAAGCTGTAAGAGAGTCAGAAGAAGAAAAACTAACATTGGAAAACACAAAGGAGAAAATGTGCGACATTTCCCACATGGGATAAGAGAACTAAGTTGATGGACCCTTCCACTAAAATTTACATACGTAGAGGAGGAACCTAGATCAGAGAAGATTAGGAGACCGAGTCCAGCGAAGTAGTAAACCAGCCTATGTGACCTAGACCATCCGGAAGTTAGGTTTAATATCAACAATAGCTGCAGTGATAACCCTGATTGATGTAAATCATGAAGAAAGGCCCGGATATACATAAAGAAAGCATAGAAAATGAAAGAGAGAGAGACCGAAATATAAGCAAACTAAATTATCAGAGAAATAGTTAAGGTAAGTGCGATAAAAATACAATCAAAATTAAGACCCAGAGAAAAGGGAAGAGAGAGCAAACAAACCGCCTCGTTGAGAATGCTAAGTCGTAGGAGGAGTATGTTTCAGGAAGCAAGAGAGGAGACAGACAACCGTGCCTTGCTGAAAATTGACTAAATAGGGAGATCACGAGTCGGTTTAGTCAGAACAAGGCGTCGTGGGAAGTTGTTAATCTATCAGTGAACCACGTGCGTAAAATAGTGTTGAGTAATTCCCACTAACGCCGTAAGGCGTTATGCTGTCGGAATTTGCCAAAATTTAGATTTAGGAACCTTGGTAATCTCACTCTTGCAATGACATTAACGGCGTCGTAGAGACCCTCTTGTTGGTCTGTTTGCGTCTGGTTGCACACAATTGTACCTATATCCTGCCGAAAACTGTCGTGTTTGCGCCATGAGAGAACACCGCCGAGCATGCTTACGCATGCGAGGGGGTTTTTAGGGCAGTGTGAGAAAAGTTTTTCATATCTCGTGTCATAACCACATGACAGATGTGGCTATGATACGTGTGATGTGTGTTGTGACCACAAGGAAAATGTGGGCATGACACTGCCAGTCCTGGCATTTCTTAGCACCTGCACTATTTTCTCCTACCACCTACTTGTTATTGTTTTCCTTATACAAGTCTAGACCTTTGAATGTTCCCAAAGATGGTGAAATCCTAGTAATTACCACTGCATTATCAAAGTTCTGACAAGAGATTTCTAAATCCCTCACTTGTTCATCTCTTTGAAGTTCCCATTGATGCTGCTTGTTATATAGGTTCTAAAAATCCATATAATCTTTGTGAAATTTCTCATTTACCTTCCTTAGATCATGAGGCTAGAAGTTTGCAATCTTCACATCAGCTCTATATACCTCTGTTGCTCCTTCATCACTAATTTTCATGAACCTTTCAGTTGGGATTTCAATTGTCATTGACACATGTTAAACAATAAAACATATTCTGATTCTATTACTAGACTCAGTAAGAAATCTCCTTTTGCATTGAAACATCTCTTCATTCCTTTTCTTCCAAATGAACCAAAGAATTTTAGTAGATGAGGCTAACCAAGAAAAAATGATATTGACACTTAGACCCACAACATAACCACATAATATTTCTTTCCAACATATAGCTTCATCACTACCACATCTAGCAATAGTATCCATAAACAAACCCTAGACCCATTTAGCAAATTTGCATTCAAAAAACACATGTTCATAGGACTCATGGTAGTTACACAATTTATAAACACTATTCTTAAGTCCAATTGATAACTTCCTAATTAATAAACTCTATCTGAAATAACATTTTTTAGGTTCTAGTTCATTAGACTAGCAACTACATAGACTTTTAGACCACTCAAACTTGTCAAGCTTAATATCCCATTTAAGACACACATAATCATACACTTTCTGAAAATCAGTTAACAAATTGTAAATACCCATAGGTTTCGTATCTTTTAACCTGGTACCATCCTTCCAAAGAATATTATCCATATCCTCTTCTTTATTAATCATTTTAATTATCTCTTGGTATTTGGACAATGCTTTACAAATAGCAGCATAAGTTTTTTTTAGTGTCTGGAATATCAAATTCATTTATTAGATTATCCCATTTTTTTTAGATAGTTGTCTTTAAATAGTTGACTAAATTCTGAAATACCCTTATTAAACCAATTCAGAGTAGAGCAACCTTGAAGCAAAGACAAAGGTTTATCTTTGTGTTTAATATTCCACCAAATTGATCTATACTCACATATTTTATTGTTATTATGATTTAAAGCATCTTTATTAATGAATGTCTTCCTCACCATTTCCCAGGCCCTACAAATACTCCTAGATACTATAGATCCAGTAGTTTTGTTGCTAAAACTTCTCAAAATAATATCAATTTCACTCAGATTTATTCATTGTTTTTCTTTTTTTGGAACTACTCCCTGAATATTCTTTCTTATCAACACTTTCTATAGCTCTTCTCCATCCAAGGATTTAAAAATCCACTTAGCAGCTAACACTGCCCCTTGAATTTTTAAATCCATCAACCTCATTCCTCCTTTTCCTTTCTCCATGCAATATGATTCCTATTTCAGCTGGTGTTTATTTTTTCCACCTTTACCATTCAACCATAAGAAATCTCTTATAATCTTTTGAATGGTATTATTCTGATTCCCAGTGAACACTCAGGCTCAAGTATAATATATTGAGTAGGTAGACAAGATCTTTTCATAGACTTGTATCCTACCAGCCAAGGATAAGTATCTGACATTCCGCCCTTTCAATTTTTCTCAATCTTTGAAAACATCCATTCCCACATTTTATTGATAGATGGTTTCGTAGCAAATGGAATACCCAAAAATCTCACCTGGTGTTGTGGTCCTCCTCATTGCCACTTATATTTTACCAAACACTCTAGTGGTTCTTTATCCCACCCTAGAAAAATAGATTTAGTTTCAGATACTTTACCCCCATAAGCAGTACAAATTTTTTTACTCTCTTAGACATGTTTTCCATATTGTCCTTATCAATAATTAGGAAAAGAGAAGTATCATCAATAAATTGGATGTTTAATAGTTCTTCATTATAGGTAATGTTATCCCCTTGATTTTACCTTAATTAGATTTGTTCTCAAAAAATAATGCAAAGATTATGAAGAAATTACAAACAAAGCTAGGCCTAGAGGACATCCCTATCTAATGGGTCTTCCCATCTCAAAAGGCTCCAAAAGTGATCCATTTACCTCAATTTGTGCATTGGCATACTTAAACAAAACTCTAACCATTAAATATTTGGGAAATCCCATTGATTTTAGGATAGAAATCACAAAGGACCACTCAACTCTGTCATGTACTTTTTCAAAATCCAATAGTAGAATACTTCCTTTCTAGTTAGTATCTTTTGCTCATTACATAACCTCCCAACTAGTAACTAGATTTTCCAGCATGTATCTACCTTTTATAAACCATGTCTGAGTATGAATTATGATCTTAGGAAAAATCTTTGTTAGCCTAAGTGCTAGGGCTTTAGTTAAAATTTTGTATGAAACATTTAGCAATGTAATTGGTCTCCAATTTTTAATAAGTCTTTTATCACCTTCCTTAGGTAAAAGCTTAATAATTCATTTATTAATATTTTTACCCAAGGTCCCTCTTTGATAAGATTCCTTGTAGACCTCATCAAGGTCTTCCATAATCCAATCCATATTACTTTTATAGAATTCCACTAATAAGCCATCTACCCCTGGGGATTTCCCATTTTCAAGTGGTTGAATAGCCTATTCAATTTCATCTTTTGTAACTTCACTATTTAATTTTTCTATCATATCTTCATTCAATTTCTTTGGGATTATATCCTGTCACAATTTCTAGGCTCGTCTAGAGTTTTCATTATCATCTTCAACTTTGAATAACTTCCAATAAAAGTTCTTGAATAGACCTTTTATTTCCTGATTGCCATTAACATTTGTATCATCATCTATAATAGGGCCTATTATTTCTACCTATCTTTTACTTTTCAACATATTAAAAAAATATTTAGTTCCTCTATCCCCTTCTTTCAACCAGTTCATTTTTGCTCTAATTTTGGCTCCCTGAGCTCTCTGTGTTTGCAAACATCTCATTTTATGCTTAATTTCCCCTATTCTCTTGATAAATTCATGATTACTACTTTCTTTTTGCACATTATCTTTAGCCTTAACTAGTTCATCATGTAGAGAAACTGATGTAGAGCCCGCAATGGTGCGGTGAAAATAGATTAAAATCTAGAACAACTACAGTGGTTGAACCTTTGAACCCCTTGGAACCTCCAAGTTCATTGAACCCGTGAACCCGTTGAACCTCCAACTATCTGTTCAATGTATTTCCATTGCATAGTCTTGACACTATCAGCAGCTATCGGGTGAACTGTTGAACCATTGAACCGGTTCAATCGTCGGTTCAACTATTGACAACCCTTATTACTATCAGCGATGAACCCACTACATCCGTTGAACCGTTGAACCATTGAACCAGTTCAATCGTCGGTTCAACTATTGGCAATACATGCTCTTCGGTCAACTCCAAATTTCTCCCGCTGATATCCACTTAGTCCTATGAACCGACGAACCTATTGAACCTTGAATTGGTTCAATCGAACGTTTTCAACCCAATACTCTCAACTTTGAATATGCATTGTTTAACCTTCTATCATCGGTCACCCAATGAACTTTCACACACTTTACACGAAATGTATATTCGTATACAATTGCAATATACATAGAAATATACCTCTAGTGGAATAACACCCAAAATCTAACACCGAGGACGTCCTCTGTAACCAAACTCACAGTCTATAGTTTGTTGAGTCCTAGCACCTAGAGATGCTAGGCTCTCTATTGTGGCAACTCTTCTAGAGATTGGATCCCCTGTTCCATTCCACTAGAAACACAAACAAAAAGAAAACAAAATAGAAAACTATATACATAATCCATTCCACTGATTTCAAAGAAATCCATTAGTGGAATGGTTTCAATCCGGCATCTCAACAATAGAAAACTAAACTATGTAACGAACAATTTGATACAAAGAGTATACACAGAACAGTCCGATACACAGAGATTTTACACAATACCCAAAATTTTTAAACACAAACTGATAGAATTTCTATCTCTTCAATTCAATTTTTCATCCTCCTCTTCTTCTTTCTAGAATATGTTTATATCTCTTCCCATTCAATTCTAACTGGAACACAAGAAGTTGGAGTCGTTATAACTTCCAACCGGAATACCAAAAATCTAATTAATCACACGACACATGTTTGCATGCGACATGATTTAAACACATTACCAAGACACCTAAACATAACACACTTGATTTTAAACATCCATAAACCCCAATTGCCCAAGATGTTCAAATTGGCTTATCAAGACGCCCAATTTGTAACATTGGTTCACATGATGGGTTTTTTTTTTTTATCAAACGTGAAATCACAACACAAGTCCTACAGGACAACACAAACAAACATAGAAATGCACAAAATATGACAACACATTAATACCTTAGTCTTCTCCCTTAGATGTATAATTGGCTTGTTGAAGAGGTGTTCCTGCACCATACTCCCCGGGAGAAGAAATCTCAAGCCCACTTGAGGTGAGAGTTTAAAAGTCTGCACCATGGTTTTGATCTGATCTTTAGTCATCCAAACTACCTCTGAATTAGGTTTCCCATGCCAAGCTACCAAGTACTCCATGTACTCATTGTTCCTTGTTTTCTTTGTCATTCTTGAGTCTAAAATCTTCTTCAATGTTGGTGGATCATGCTTAGGAATATCATCCTCTATTGTACCTTGCAATGGTTCCTGTTCTACATCTGCATTATGTTTGTATGGAGTTAAATCACATACATTGAAAATGGGTGACAATCGAAGATTAGGAGGGAGTTGGATCTCATAAGCATTCTGCCCAGACTTTTTCAAAATTTGACATGGTCCAATCTTCCTCTGCATTAGCTTGGTATGTTTACCTTTTGGGAGCCTCTCCTTCTTCAGATTGACCCATACCAAATTTCCAACATCAAATTGTACATCTCTCTTCTTCTTATCAACATAGGCTTTGTACTTCAATGTAGTTTGTTGGAGTTGGGTCTTGACTTGATCATGCACCTCTTTGATGGCTGATGCAAAAGCTTCTCCATCTGCACTAATAGACTCTCCTATAGGTAGATCTCTCAATTCCAAAATACCTCTTGGATGAATTCCATATACTACCTGGAAAGGTAACTTCCCTATACTCCTATTGATGGTGTCATTATAGGAGAATTCTGCTTGTGGTAGGATATTATCCCACTTCTCTCCATGCTGCCTTGTCAAACATCTTAATAGATTTCCCAGTGAATGGTTAACAACTTCAGTCTGCCTATCCATTTGAGGATGGTAGGCTGATGAGAAGGATAAATTTGTTCCAAGATTCTTCCAAAGAGTCCTCCAAAAGTGGCCAATAAATTTCACATCTCTATCTAACACTATGCTCAATGGCAATCCATGTATCCTCACTATCTCTTTGAAAAACATATCAGCAACATATGAAGCATCACAAGTGGTTTTGCATGGTTAGAAATGTGCCATTTTACTAAATCTGTCTACTACAAAAAAAATACTATCATATCCCTTCCTTGTTCTAGGCAAACCCAATACAAAGTCCATGCTTATGCTCTCCCATGGCCTAGAAGGAATGGCTAGTGGCTGATACAACCCTGCAGTAGTGGATCTCCCTTTTGCTTTCTGACATATCACACATGCCTCCACAAATCTCCTCACATCTGACTTCAACTTGGGCCAATAGTAATGCCTCTTCACAAGGTCAAGAGTCTTATCCAGACCAAAATGTCCTGCCATGGCCCCACAATGCTTCTCCCTAATAATATTCAGTCTCATAGAACACCGTGGAATGCACAACTATCCACCCTTAAAAAGTAATCCATCTTGGGTCAAAATTTAGAGAACTCAACATGATATTTTTCACCAAAGGAAATACATACCTTGTATATCTCCCCAAAATCTTCATCAGCATCATACATAGCCTTAAAAGAGTCAATGCCAACACTCTCCAACTGGATTTGATTGATGGTTAGAGCCCTCTTGCTCAAAGCATTTGCAACCTTGTTCTTGACCCCTTTCTTGTGTTTGAGTGTGAAGGTGAAAGCTTGTAAAGTCTCCACCCACTTCATATGCCTATGGTTTAGCTTCTCTTGACTGTTTATGAAACTAAGGGCTTGATTATCTGTGAACACTATGAATTCTTTTGGCATCAAGTAATGCCTCCACTTTTTGAGTGACTGTACTAGAGCATACATCTCCAAATCATATGATGAGTATCTCTTCTTTGCATCATTTAGTTTCTCACTGAAAAATGCAATAGGCCTACCTTCTTGATTGAGTACTGCCCCAATTTCCATGTGGCTTGCATCACATTCTACCTGAAAAATCTTGTTGAAGTCAGGAAGTGCAAGGACTGGCTGCTCTGCCACCTTCTTCTTCAATGTTTCAAATGAATCATCTGCCTCCTTTGTCCAAGTGAATCTGCACTTCTATCCTCCTTTTATGGTGTCAAGTATAGGTGCACAAACATGACTAAATCCCTTTATAAACTTCCTATAGAAGGTTGCTAACCCATGGAAACTTCTAACATCATTCATAATTCTAGGTGTTGGCCAAAACAATATGGCATTTACCTTCTCTTGATCCATTTTTAGTTTTCCCTGTGAGATGACAAAACCCAAATATATGATCTCCTCCTGCATGAACAAACACTTCTTCAAGTTGATCATTAGCTGCTCTTCATGTAACCTTTTGAGGACCAAGTCTATATGTTTGAGGTGCTCTTCCCTTGTATTACTGAAAATCAAGATGTCATCTAGATATACTATGACAAATTTGCCTATGAATTCCCTCAAGACCTCATTCATCAACCTCATAAAAGTACTAGGGGCATTGGATAAACCAAAAAGGCACGACCTTCCACTCATATAACCCCTCATTGGTCTTGAATGCAATTTTCCATTCATCTCTTGCCCTAATCCTAATCTGATGATAGCCACTCTTTAAATCTATTTTTGTGAAATATTTAGCACCCCCCAAGCAATCAAGCAAATCTTCTATCCTAGGGATTGGGAACCTATACCTGATTGTTATTTTATTGATATCCCTTGAGTCAGTATAAAGTCTCCAAGTGCCTTCCTTCTTTGGTGCTAGTACAACTGGTACTGCATATGGGCTTAAACTCTTGCCAATTAGGCCTGTCTCCAACAACTCCTCAATCTATCTTGCTACCTCTGTATTATGTTCTGGGGTAAGCTTGTATGTTGCTTTGTTTGGAAGTGTAGATCCTAGGATTAGATCTATGCAATGGCTGATGTCCCTTATAGGTGGTAGGGACCTTGGCATTCCATATGAGATGACACCTTTGTACTTGTCCAATAGCTCTTGGACAATAGGATCTATGAACCTTTGCCTTTTCTCTCCCTTGACTTCTTACTGCTACTCCTTATTCACCTTTAGGCATGGAATTAGAGCATATGCAACTGCACCTTCTACTATCTCTTTCATGAATTGTTTGCCTTCTACCATCATCACCTTAACTTCTTTCCCCTTTGATTCCTCCTCATTCTCCATCAATGGTACTAACTCTATCACCTTACCATCCCTGGTGATTGAATATGTGTTTCTAACTCCATCATGGTGTGCTTTCAAGTCATATTGCCATGGTCTTCCAAATAAGAGATGGCAAGCATCCATCTTGGTAATGTCAAACAATAATCTGTCCTTGTATGTTCCAACTTGAAATTCTACCCAAGCCTGCTCTTCCACAACTATTTGCTGACCTTGAGTAAGCCACGAGACTTTGTATGAGCATGGATGTGGTAATCTTCTAAGCTTAAGATTTTCTACCATTTCAATGGACACAAAATTTTCAGTAGATCCTGAGTCAATCAGAACTTTACATACATTTGCTCCTACTTTGCAAGTAGTTCTAAAGAGAGACTTCCTTTGTGGGGGTTCTTTGTCAGGCACCTTCATGGTGGTCATTTCTCTCCTCATCATCAAAGCTTCTCCTCTCTCAAGATATCCATAACTATCAGGAGCATTCATACTTTGAAAAGTGTTTGAACTTGTTACACTTTGACAATCAGACTCTTGAATCAGATTTGTCCTCCTTTCTCCCATTGTACTTGTTGCCTTTTCTGGACATCTTCTGGCTATGTGGCCTTCTTGATTGCAATTATAACATCTGAGAGGTCCTCTGCCCTAAGATCTCCCTCTAAATGATGGTCTTCTGCCCCTAAAATTTCCTCTTTGATTATAACTTCCTCCTTGAGTTTGACTACTGTCTCCTTTGCTGCTCTCTTGATTTGATTCACCTTGGTACCCAAATCCATTTCCTCTACCTCTGAAAGGATTTCTTCCCCCTCTTTACTGTCTCCCTCTTCCTCTACTATTCTACTCTTGTCTTCTCTTTAATTTCTCTTCCACTTTGAGTGCCAATTGGTAGCACTTTTGGACTATATCTGGGCTATGCAGATTTAAATCTTCTTGGATGTTAAAGCTTAATCCATTGAGGTACCTTGCCACCTTCTCATCCTCACCCTCCTTTACCTTTGTCTTGACACATAGATTCATGAATTCTTCAGTGTATGAGCTGATATCTAACTCCTTTTGTTTTAAGTTTTGTTTCCTCTTCTGTAATTGGATGTTGTAATCCAATGGAACATAGGCTTCCTTCACTAAAGCCATCATTTTCTTCCAAGTAGCAACTCTATTCTTTCCCTCTTTCACCCTGTCATCTTGGATGAAAGTCCACCAAGTTAGTGCAACCCCTTTCATTTTGGATTGTGCTATCTTCACCCTTTGATGGTCTGGTATCTCCTCGGTCTCAAAGAAATTATTCAAGGAGTCTATCCACTCCATTACTAAATCAGGATCTATTTTGCTTGCAAACACAGGTAGGTCTAGTTTCATATCCATGGTTCTTCTCTCCATGGATTTGAGGGCATTGAGCAAGGGTCTCTGGTCTGCAGGAACCTCCATCTCTTCCTACCTAGGGATCTTCTCTTCATCCTCGTCTTCTTCATCAGCAGAATTTTCTTCTCCCTTCTCTACCTTTTCCCTCAACTTCTCCAACTCATTTCTCAATGCCTGATTCTGAGCCCTAACGACTTTGCTCTCTGCCAATTGTTTCTTCACTAGAACAGCCAACTCAGCATTGGTCATCTTCACCGAGTACTCTTTTGACCCTTCTCCTTCTGACATCTTGTTTTTTCTTCTACCCAAAGGAAACTCCTTTGCTCTAATACCACTTGATGTAGAGCCCACAACAGTGCGGTGAAAATAGATTAAAATCTGGAACAATTATAGTGGTTGAACCTTTGAACCCCTTGGAACCTCCAAGTTCATTGAACCTGTGAAACCGTTGAACCTCCAACTATCGGTTCAATGTATTTCCATCACACAGTCTTAACACTGTCGGTAGCTATTGGGTGAACTGTTGAACTATTGAACCATTGAACCAGTTCAATCGTCAGTTCAACTATTGACAACCCTTATTACTATCGGCGATGAACCCGTTGCATCCGTTGAACTGTTGAACCATTGAACCAGTTCAATCGTCGGTTCAACTATCGGCAATACATGCTCTTTGGTCAACTCCAAATTTCTCCCGTTGATATCCACTTAGTCCTATGAACCAACGAACCTATTGAACCTTGAATTGGTTCAATCAAACATTTTCAACCCAATACTCTCAACATTGAATATGCACCGTTTAACCTTCTATCGTCGATCACCCAATGAACTTTCACACACTTTACACGAAATGTATATTCGTATACAATTGCGATATACACAGAAATATACCTCTAGTGGAATAACACCCAAAATCTAATGCCGAGGATGTCCTCTGTAACCAAACTCACAGTCTATAGTCTGTTGAGTCCTAGCACATAGAGATGCTAGGCTCTCTACTGCGGCAACTCTTCCAGAGATTGGATCCCCTATTCCATTCCGCCAGAAACACAAACAAAAAGAAAACAAAATAGAAAACTATATACATAATCCATTCCACTAATTTCAAAGAAATCCACCAGTGGAATGGTTTCAATCTAGCATCTCGACAATAGAAAACTAAACTATGTAACGAATAATTTGATACAGAGAGTATACACAAAATAGTCTGATACACAGAGATTTTACACAGCACCTAGAATTTGTAAACACAAACTGACAGAATTTCTATCTCTTCAATTCAAATTTTCATCCCCCTCTTCTTCTTTCCAGAATATGTTTATATCTCTCCCCATTCAGTTCTAACCAGAACACAAGAAGTTGGAGTCATTATAACTTCCAACCGGAATACCAAAAATCTAATTAATCACACGACACATGTTTGCATGCGACATGATTTAAACACATTAACAAGACACCTAAACATAACACACTTGATTTTAAACATCCACATACCCCAATTTCCCAAGATGTTCAAATTGGCTTATCAGGGCACCAAATTTGTAACACTGGTTCACATGATGGGGTTTTTTTTTTATCAAACATGAAATCACAACACAAGTCCTACAGGACAACACAAACAAACATAGAAATGCACAAAATATGACAACACATTAATACCTTAGTCTTCTCCCTTAGATGCATAATTGGCTTGTTGAAGAGGTGTTCCTGTACCAGAAACCTCTTTCCTTCTTCTATCCATAGAAATTTTTTTCCCCACAGATTGGAATAAAATCTTACTATTTATGACCATGTTATCCCAGTAATGTATAGCATATAGGTTATTGTTCATCAATTTATAAATATTTCTTAGAGTCTTATTACCATCCATACAATCCTTATTTCCCAATAGCTTTGTATTAAGCTTATAAAGATTAACTTTCCTAATCTCTTCTACCTTTCTATCTTCTTTAATCACTACACATGTTTCAATTGGATGGTGATTTAATAAAGCATTAGCGATTAGTTTCACACAATTATCATTCTTTTTCCTATCCTACTAAAATTGATTCTTGTTCACATAAAACTTGTACAGTCTTTTATAGATTCTTTTTTCACTTTGTTGACAATTACACCAAGTAAACCATATGCTATTTCTCTTTTCTTTATTACCCTCTAATGGATCAAATCATTCTCATCCAATAGAACTTTTCATTCCCTTTCCAATCCCACATATTACCTCCTTTTTTTATCATCCCTCTGCTCTAGAAAATTGAAATCCCCTCCTATTACCCAAGGGACTTTAGGTAATTATCTTGCCATTCACTTCCATAGTTCAATTCTCTCCCTATAGTCATTTGGGGCATGGGCTAAACAAATCCCAATTTCAATATCATTCTTTTTCATTATAAACCACATGCATCTATTACAAGGAGATAACCCTTTTCGTATTATACAATCAACCCACTTTATATTTATCAAAAGAGCTATCCCACCTTTACCTTTCTCACATTTGGTGAACATGGTCACTAAATCTTTCCAAATAAATTTTCAATTATTTTCAAGTTGAAATATTGTTGCCTTAATTTCTTGCAGCATTAGGTGGTCAAGTTCTTTACCTCTTTTAGTGTATGGGGTGTGGTCAAGTGACCAAGGTCACTTGGTTATCATGATGGAGATCAAGGTTCAAACCTCCCTAAAGACACACTATCTATGAATTGCATGTATTTCATTGTTGTACATGGTTCATAGCTTCAGTCAAAAGCATTTACCCATGTTGAATAAAAAAAATTATTTACCTCTTTTATTATAGAACTTTCTAATTACATACTTCCTCTCTAGGGATTTCATCCCTCTAATATTGCATCTTACATAGTTAAATTTCATTGCCAATATTGCCTTAAGGTTTTGTACTATTACATAGCCTCTCAAAGCACTTCAACATTGATTCTACTTCACCTTTTTTCCCTGGTTTCTTGGTGCTCTCTGTCCTACCCAAGTCTTTCCTTTTTTCCCTTCCTCCTTTTTTTCCACATTTACCTCCCTCTTATTCTTTCCTTCTTTGTCCTTCTTTGTTGCATTCTCATTTTTACTATTCACTCACTCTCTATTTCCCTTACCATTAAGGCATACATTCAGAGTTTCTTTAGATCTATTCTCTTCTTCACATTCCTTATCATCCAAAGAAATAGCATCACCAACTATTTGAATTGTAGTATCCTACATTGCCAAATGTCTCATTTTATAGTATGTTACTTCATTATTCTTACCCCTAATCTACTCCCTAATCCTATCCATTACTAACTCCTGAGCATTATTTTTATGATTGTCTTCATTAATAAACTTTGATTTACATGTCCTCTCAATTTTTTTGTTCTCCTCATCGCAAGAGTCCACAATAGTGGTGCTCTTATTATCAAGGGAAACAACATTCTTATTATTAACCATTTTATTTCTTTTTTCTTTCGAACAATCATTCTCAAGACCTTCTTCCTTAGTAATTTCCATATTACTACTTTCCAATTCATGTGTTTTTATCATGTTATTAATTTGATTCACCATCTCTCTGAGATTTTCTTCCATCTGAAGATCCTCACAAACCATATTATCCATCCCTCTGTTGGAATTACTTTATAAATTAATCTCTTTATTAGCATTCCCTATAGAAGACCCTTCGGCTCTAGGTTCAAATTATTTCTCTTAACAATCCACTTCTTCTTTAATTCATCTAGGTTATCTTCTAAATTTCCTTTCATAACCCCTATGGTTTCTTCGAGGTTATCTAGGGCCTTGCTAGAGACTTATGTTGCATTCTTTGTGCTCATATTATTCAACCCAACTTCTACAAATTCTTTGTTATCATTTTTCTTTCCTCTTCTAGAGATTATAGGGTAATTTCTCTTTTGTTGACCATCAACTTTGTAAAAAAAATGAGTTCAATCCACCCAAACCCTCAATCTCACATTTCATACTCTAGTTATCAAATTCTATTTCAATTTCATCTAGTATCTTTGTTCTAGTTTTTAAAGAGACAAGAACCATCACATCCATATGCGGAAGATTTATTCTTGTATCCTCAACCCTTAGCACATTCCCTAATGGTTTTAACAGATGGTGTGAGGAAGCCCACATTTGTACTGACATGTTTTTCACAATCAACCACTAAGGCTTAGAATAAAACATTATTTCATCATGATTCACCTTTGGATTCTATGAAAAGGATTTAAACATGGTTTTCCATACATTCCAAAATTCCTTTTCTATTACTATCTTCTGCATGTTCCTATTTTTTACAATTATTAAGAACAAACCCTTTTTTATCATTCTATAGAAAGACATAAAAATCCCTAGTTTCTTACTCCACACATTAGCCAGCCAATTGTCAGAAAATCTTCTTGAGGGTAAAGATTTAGTGTTCATACAGGGAAAGAATATTGCTACATTCTTTAGTCTATTTTCTTCATTTTTATAGCCCTTACCATATCTTCATTAGGGAAAATCTTAATAGTCAAGGGCAACAAGAGATTCTTACCTTGTTCTTCTTCTCCTACACCATTCTTTTCTCTTCACTCATTGGGCTTCCCATTGTCTACTCTAAATTCATTTTTAATCTCAAAGGTTGCCTCTTGCATTGGTGTTGAATAGAATATTCTGGTTCCAAAGGTTCCCTATATGTTTCTCTCCCATTATCTTATGTTTTCTCTTCATTATCACTTCCCATCCCTTCCCATGCTTGACCATCACCACATTTACTTCTTTGTACCTTGAAACTTGGTTGGTGTATGATTACATCTATCATAAATGACACAAAAATCTTAACCCTAAACCCTAAAATGACCAAAATAAATCACAAGATAACGGAAAATCCAAACAAATCTAACCATAAGATTATATTTTGTTATTTTAGATGATGTTAACTATCATATTATTACATTTTTCTTGTGCTAACATGATCATATATTTTATAGTTTTCTTGTGCTAACATGGATTGGAATGGGTTCATCATCTTCAAGACTATTTGAACCTTTGATTAATACCCTACAACACATTGGATCTAGTGAGAACACCATATCAACCTAAGGAGAGTAGAGGAAACACCTAAAAATGGAGATTACAACATAACTTTAGTTTAGTTTCATCTACTATAAAGGTGCTAGGATTGAATTATTGCATTCAACATCTCTTGGGGCTAAAAGGATGGCGCTAACATATTCAGGTGGGTGGGTCAATTATGCTAGGGGAGGTGTCTTTTTGGTGGTGAAACCTCCTGGTCATTCTCGACTACATTAGATAGAGACAATCTCTTAAGAGCCCTAAGACAAAAAAGGTGTCAAAATTTGGATCGGTTGTTCCATCAAACACCTAGGAACATCTTCTTTGCATGTATAGGTGGATGTTAGGTCCACCTACAAATACCTACCTCAGTTTTTTAATCAATTTCATTTGCCTGTGGTGGCAAGGAACACATTGTTTCAAAAATCTTTAGTTTCATGTAGTGGAAAGGTGATAGGAGTGATCTTTTTCATTCCACACCTTGTGGGGCCCAACGAACTGCACCAACATGTTGGGGTGGGTGAGTAAACACTAGGGGAGGTCTCTTTTCATGTGCCAAGTGCCCCAAATGTTCTAGGCTATAGGCTACTAGAAATGTCACTTGAGATCCCTGAAAAAAAACAAACTAAGAGGTTATTATGGATGGACCCCACATACACCTATAGGTCTAAACAGAACAATCACAGGTGCCACTAATTCTGAGAACCACTCTATCAAAGTTTAGCACTTTTTTCTCTCAGGGATCTTAAGTGACTTTGTCAATAGCTTATAGCTCAGAATATCTGGGGCACTTGGTGCACAAAAAGAGACCTCCCGTAGTGTTTAACCACCCACCCCAACATGTTGGTGTAGTCCATTGGGTCCCACAATGAGTAGAATGAAAATATGGCTCTTGGCAAGGTTGTGTTGAATGCCACTAAATCATTTTGCAAGAATGTGTTTAATTTCAGCATGGTCAAATGGATTGGAGTTGACAAAAATAAGAGATTTTATTGTGTACAGACCCCACATGTACCTATAGGTCCAAATGAAACATTCCCAGGTGCCATGAATTATGAGAGTCGCTCCATCAAAGTTTGGCAGTTTTTCGCTCTTAGAGATCTCAAGTGACTTTGTTGATAGCGTACATTCTGGAATGTCAGAGGTGCTTGGTGCATGAAAAGAGAACTCCCCTAGCAAATACCCACCCACCCTGATGTGTTGGCATAGTCTGTTGGTCCCTACAAGGTGTGGAATGCAAAATTTCACTCTTAACACCTTTCCACTGCATGAAACTGAAGCCTTTTGGAATAATGTGTTCCTTGCCACCACATGAAAATCAAATTGATTTTTAAAAAATGAGGTAGGTATTTGTAGGTGGACCTGACATCCACCTATACATGCAAAGAAGATGTTCCTAGGTGTCACAGTTTGACAGAACAGTTGGTCCAAAGTTTGACACCTTTTTTGTCTTAGGGCTCTAAGATACTACCTCTGTCTAATGTAGTTAAGAATGACCAAGACATTTCACCACCAAAAAGACACCTCCCCTAGAATTTACTTGCCCACTTGGACATGTTGGTGCTACCCGTTTGGCCCCAGGAGATGTTGAATGCAAAAATTCAGTCCTAGCACCTTTCTAGTAGATGAAACTAAACTAAGTGTTGTACTTGCCTATTGATGAAAAAGTTTGATAGTTGGTTCTTTGGTATGACCCTACTATAAAGGTGTTCTCACTTGATCCAATGTGTTGTAGGGCATCAATTAAGGCTTCCCTTACCACTGTTATCAATTCTTAGCACCAAATGTGAAGAAATGCATGAGGGTTTGTAATATAGAATCCTTGTCATTAAAAATCATAGTAACATCGTGATATTATGGTCTTAATATCCTCATAGGATATGAAAAATCTAGCTTGAAATAAGATCCTTGTATTATTTCATGATGCAAAGATAAGTTTGATGTACAATTTACAACTTTGGTTTCCATGAATGAAACCATAATGTAACATGATGAAACAATCTTTGGAGTCCCTATCACTATGATGCATGAAGAACCAAGTCAAAAATAAGAAGCACGTATAAGAAGGTAAGAAAAATGTCAAAAATATAGAAGGTGAAATGAGGATAGAAAAGAAAAATAACATACCTTTCTATCATTCCACTGATTGAATCTAATGAACCATCTAGATCTTCTCTACCCTTTATGGTGTCAAGTATTGTTTCATGGTCAAACTCGTGAACTTTTCACAAGTTTCTATTCAATAGTCTACCCCCATATTTTATCAAATGAATGTTTGATTCCACAACAAGGTTAGAATAATGAAGAATCATCCTATGTGTGTTAAAGTCCTTGAACAACCACACATCATAATTATTCATTGGATACCTTCTAATCCATGTCCCAGTAACAACCACCAATCTTGTAGGATACTCAATGTTTTCTCCATCTATGAAAGGGGTTGTCAATTTCTTTTTTGCCTCAACACAACAACATTAATAATTTGTTTTCTCATCATTATCTTCATCCACAATAACTACATATACATGCCCCACAACAAATTGAACAAAAAAATTTAATAAATGATAAAAAAAATACTACATCCTAATCTAAAATAAATAATAATTTTCATTAAGATATTACCTAGTTAACCTATATTTGAAATATGGTCAAATTCAATCGATGATTCCATCTACACGAGTTGTAGTGCTCCTAGAAGTTGATACATCAAAAATGGGCTAAATATCTAACATGTCATTCACCAACCCATTCTTTTGGCTCACAATCATTCCAAGAAAAAATTGTACACAATGAACAAGAACACACCATTTGCCTCAAATAAATAGTCCATGAAGCTGCATTTGAGATTCTAAAAGAGTGGAACTCACTTGATCCTGTCACTGTACAACAATCTTCATATTTTGCAATGCTATCTTCTTCTATCAACCAAAATAATATATGAACTATAGACTTATCTTCATTACCTGGACCCATTGTGGAGTTGCACCATTCGACGATGGATGTTGCATCTGTCAAATTTACACTGTCCTTGTACTTCAACTCTTCTCATGCTAAGGCTCTTTTAATACATACTCCAACACCATTGTTCTCCCCTTTTCCATGCCCATGCTCATAGAAATTCAATATATGTTGAACACCAATGAATATATCAATCTTACTCAACCAATAGAATATTCATGAATTCTTAAATTGTGATGCACAATTATCTGACCATATGATATGGTGATCAAACATGATGTTCCTGCTGCTCAAATGACCATAGAACATCTGAAAGAAACCTTATACAAACTCTGTAGAATGTGTGTGATCATCACTAATATTAAAATGATACTTTCTCAATATCTTTCTATCTTCCTCTATACTATCAAGTGCATGAATGAATGCTATATGCACAAATATAGCAACTTGAGTGGAGTTGTAGTACTGTGATAGAACCTCATTATGTGGTTATAGTGTATAATTCTTTGCAAAGTCAACAATTGACACAATCGTACGAAGAGGAAATGTGTCCTTGCATAAGTTGAATTGCAAGTCCAACCATCAAGCTCTGTGTGTGCATACTCATAAACTATGTTTTCTTGAAAAGTAGGCATAAATGCAGATACTAGTATTTCTTCACTAACCAATTCACACATTTTTGCTTCTTTACCATCTTTTAGATTGTATGCCATTGTCTCATATTTTCCAAAAGGTACTAATTCATTTCCAATTACATGTGCACTCTCCATGTGTACACAAGTTCTCAAATGTTGCCAACCACCACAACTATCACATGTTCCATCCAAACATGATGCCTTATAAAACATTTGTCCATCTACCATTTCACAAAAAATGTTTGAAATGAAATCTCTTGCTGATTTAGGTGGAGCCTCTATCAGACACTCCTGAAAAACATTGTTAGTATGCAAAGATACACATATTTTTTGATAAACATCATAATGCATTAAAAATTCCATGTGAACTCTACAACAACAAGTTGTGTGTGTGTGTGTGTGATTTTTTCCATTTCAAAATACCTTTGAATAATTTGAATTTGAGGATAAGTATCTAGAAATTTGAAAAAAAATTATGTTTAAGTCATACCTAAAAAATGTTTTGGATGAGGCTCATAGTTTTGACAACCAATTCTCCTTCTTATAGCATCCCTTTGATTGGGAGATACTCTTGTGTTATTGGACCAAATCTCCTCAATAAGAGATTTTAAGGCTTCAACTATGGCTTTATATTTTCATGGGAGTCTACTAGAAAATTCCCATAGTTCATTGCTATTCAGGTCCTCAATTTTTCCATGCCTCCCAACAACTTTCATCAAAGCTTTTCTATGTATCTTTAGTGCTTGACTTGTTTTTCTTATCAAGCAAGATTTCTTTGTTTGATTGCTCACAATAGTTGATGTAATGACACATCATGTAGAATTACTATCTTTGGTGCATGAGGTGGAAGCAATGTTTTGATATGTATTGATTAGATTTCTTAAAATAGTTTTTTCACTATTAGCACTTGATGTTCTTAGGCCAAGAATCTTCATGATTGGCCTAAATTTAGATTTTTCATCATCTCAACAAATAATTGGCATCTTTCGGTTTCATTTATGTTTTGAAAAAACATGTTCCATATCTTATTCACATTTCTTCTACAAGTACATTTGAGAACCTTATCAACCATTGGTTTTAGAATATTCTCATCAATTTCAATAAAAATTTGGGCTTTTTATGCGAAATTATAGGAGGTGTTCTCAATGAAAAACTTGACTCACAAGATAAATTTTGGTCACTAAATGCTTTATCAATTGGTATATCATCTACTATAACATTTGCAAATGCATCATAATTTTCAATTGGAGATTGAACATTTTCTGCATTATCAAAATGAGATGGCCAAGATGACATATCTCTAAGTTCTGCCACATTTGATTTATTACAAGTTTGCACAAAGTTTTTTCATTCATTCCATTTTTTTCTCCAATTCCTTCTCTCTTTTCTTTGCATTATCAGATTCATGATCCTCTAGTGTTAGAGTTTTTGCTCAATTCCTTGGCATTGTATTGAATTCTATATCACTCTAAAACAATGGTCAAAAGAACACAAAAAATATCTGATAATTTGTCAAGTTATAATACAAAAAATGCATAATTACATTGTTTTTTGTTAATGTAAAACAAAAAATTAGTTAATTTATTCAATATACATTGCAACCCCTCAAAACATGAAAAAAATTCTTTCCAATATTAAATTTGAATTTAAACATGTAATTGGAATCTTTTACATTGAAACAAGAACAAAAAGTGCATCAATTTTGTCAACCAATTATGGGAGAACCTCACAATCATGAAAAGTCTCTTTCAATGTTGGAAAAAGCATAGAACAGAGCATGTGCACCAAAAATCATGTGGTGTGCCTTTTAGTAGGCTGCTAGAAATCATTTTAACTAGTTTAAAATCTTCTTGCGTTATAATGCGAGCACATTCTAAACTAGCTAAAATGTTATTTACCATCCTCTCTTCTACTATTTCACAAACTCTCTCTCTCTCTCTCTAGTTATCTCTTTCTAACTCTTTCTCTTTCTATTTGTCCCTAAACACTAACCCCTAAACCTTTATCTCCATATCTCTATCATGCCTCTATCTCTCAATTCCCTAAATATGCCCACCCCACACTTAGGGTAGGTCTAAGCTCTCTCTCTCTCTCTCTCACACACACACACACACACACCTCTCTACCTCTTCCTCCCTCTCCCTCTCCCTCTCCCTCTCCCTTATTGACAAAGGAAATGGAAACAAAAAAACTAGGACATGCAAAGAGGGATGAGGATATAACATGGGAGGATGAAATGAAAACAAGATAAAATGAAAGTTAATTGGATGGGAAGAATGATGAAGTAGAGGAGGAAAATAGAAAATTAGGGAAAATTTGGTGGGATCTAAAGGAAAAGGAAAACTAGGAAAGCTAGGGTTAGGAGATGAAAAAGAGAGGGGAGAAGGTGGAAAAAGAAGTCAAATGGATACAAAGAGATGAAGATGCATGATACGAGAGAGAGAGAGAGAGAGGGAGGGAGGGAGGGAGGGAGGGAGGGAGAGAGAGAGAGAGAGAGAGAGAGAGAGAGAGAGAGAGAGAGAGAGAGAGAGAGAGAGAGAGAGAG